>CM052284.1:3175159-3325159 GCA_028455765.1 Lasioglossum oenotherae | reverse complement strand
GTTGATTTCGCCCCCACTGAATTTCTAATTTCTACTCCGTGGGTATCGAGCTGGCGGATATCAGACTTGTGTCCATCGGCAGAGGGAACTTCATCCGAGGTGTTCTATGATCTGTAAAAATGGCGTCTCGCGTAGATACGAGAAGCGAACCTGCGGGAATGAGATAGAGAGTGAACGAGAGACATGAGAAAAGAGAGTGAGAGAAAGATAGAAAGAAGCTGAATAGAAAGAGAGAGAGAGACACAGAGAGTAAAGGAGGAAGTATCATCCTATAGATCGATGTTCTCTCAAAGAGACTTAAACGGTTCGTGTTGCGTGGATGCATGTAGTTCAAGGTGCGTGTGCCGGTGTCGATAACGGGAACGAGGATCTTTTTATTCTCGTTTCTATGGGGGTTCAAGCTTCCTCGATTTGCGCTCAATAAGCATGATCAGACTCCGTTTTAATAGTACCCAAAGCGTATCCGTGTGTGTGTGTGTGTGTGTGTGTGTAGTCTCTGTACAATTCTGTCGGGAAAAATGTAATCTACATCCAGCGTATCTGCTTTCGAAACGGATCGAATCATTCTTATTAAAATATATACCAATCTTGTGGATTTTTATGCAAAATGGAAATTGTCCGTGTCAGTTGCAAGACAAGGAAAATACATATTTGTAATCTAGTTGATAATAATTTCCTTTGCCAGAGAGAGAACAGTCCAGAGAAATGTTTATAAAAATTATACTCTGTCTCCAGTGAAAGTTGAAGAGAAAATTGACCCGTCGGGACAGAGTAGTATAATGAAATTGGTTCTGCGAGTTCTCTGGGCTCGATGACGAGGCAAGAAATAATTAGATACTGCACTTTAATCGCTTGTTAAAGACACCGATTTTTCCAGCGACACTAATGGCCAACTAATTCGCGGAGGACCATTTCTCACGACCTTGGGAACAATCTTCGTTCTAAATGACCGAGAGGCTGTCCTCTCCAGTGACCAAAAAGAAAACTGTTAATTTATGAAATCTGTGGATGCACAAAATGTCCAGCAATTTTGTAAAACAATTACTACGTGAATCTGTACGGCAACTTTATGAAACGCAAGAAATCATTCATATTTTCCACGTGCAATAAACCGTTCGCTTTGCATAAAAACTCGTCACCAGCGAACAAGCCCAGCGTTAATAACAAAGCAAGTTCGCAGGAGCGTTTCGCGTGTGAAAAATTCGAGCCGTTTCGCGCACCCTATAAACAATATTCGAAGCTGCGCGCGCGCGTGTCTGCGTGTGTGTGTGTTGAGTGCATAGTATGTGAAATATCTACACGTGATCAAACCAGTCGACATATCGATCAACTGCATTCACGCAATCGTCTGTTCCCGATTATCGTACACAGCTTAAAAAACATTCGCGTGATATGGCTGGACTTTACGCGTTATAAGGTGAAAGGTCATTCCGTTGAATTTCCCAATCGATGGGGGTGAAGGAGTAGGGCCAAGGGAGAAAAGACAGAGAAAGAGAGAGAGAGAGAGAGAGGGAGAGATAGGAGTTCAAAGACGTTAAAACTTTTGACGTTCCGCAGCCGGCGGTTCGATTTTCAATAAAATCTGATTTCCGGTGGAGCTCCGTCCGTTTTTATTTCGAGGAATCTTCAAAGGTACCGAGGAACAGTCTGCCAGGAGTACAGTTCAAGCCAAGAGAGAGAGAGAGAGAGAGAGAGAGAAAGAGAGAGAAGTTCCCTGCAAACCTCTTTTACACGATTATGTATAAGTACCGGTGGCGCTCACGGCAAAACGAGGATTCTTCGCAGGGAAAAATAAATAATGAATGTGGAATAACAGTTTTCCGTGCGGGACTTCGTTTCAGAGAAACTTTCTCGTATCGAATGTACTACGCTCGATCGCGTACACCTTTTTATCCCACGGTTTATATATATTTTTTTCTCGTTCTTTCGGGAAAGCTGTTTCGAGCGTCTCCTAGTGGAAGTAATAGATTTTGAGGAGGGGTGGCTCGTTTCGAACCCCTTCGTTTTATGCCCCTGCTCGCCAAATTGCTCGGAATATAAAAGAAACAGAAAAAAGTCATTCGACTCGACACCGACGAATCGAAAATTCGGCAATCACAAGATCGCGGGTGTTCGCAATTTTTCTCTCTGATCAGCTATGCACTCTTTTCTTCAAACGAAATCTTCAGATAATTTAAATGTTCTTAATACGTCTCTTACCCTTTCCAATTTTCTCTCAAGGTCTCTTAATTGTAAAACTCAATTGTAAAACACTCAAACTTCCCATTTCTCGAGGATAGAGTCTCTTCCACTAGGAAGTGTTATTTTAAATTATACAATTTTGCTAACCACGTGTCGAAGAGTGATAACACTAACCTCCCCAAATGAAAAACTTCGCGAAATATAAAAATGGCACCTCGTAATGGGAGACCTCTTGATGTTCTCTCAACATTTTCATAACAATCCGAACGGATCCTTGATCATTCCAAGCTGTATCTTTCTAAATCCGAATTGAGATCTGGAAAATCTCCGGACACCGTGAAAACCGAATCAGAGATTCGCTCGCGAGCCTCGACGCGAAAATCAATTTCCCCGAAAAGGAAGCCGCGGGTAGTGAGTAAACCTTATTCCACAAATGTACAAAGCTCTCGCGTGTTGCACAAAGAAAAAGCTCGCGCGCTTTCTCCGGCTAAATCACCCATTACCCGAGCATATACAAAATTCAACGTGCCTTTGGGTTAGTGTGTGGGAATGAACCGCGGTGAAATTTGTTAGGTTCTTCTGGCCTGTGATGTGTTAACTTGCGTGTTCCTCTCGCGTGTGAGCGACAAAGCCAGATGTATTCTCAAATATTCAGGGGGAGAGAGAGGCCCATAAAACAGCACAAGGAGAGAGAGAGAGTGATAGAACAAGATGGAGATAGTAACAGTTTTGGGAATAATGGGTTAGGTAAGCCATTAACAAAGAGAGAAAGATACTGTGCAATAGGAAAATTGTTTAATACGTATGTGCATGTTCCGAGGCGGTAAGTGCACGGTCTTTGCAACTCTGCGAGTTCTACGCCTATGTCGCAGTCGTTTCTGAAACCGTTTTGAGTAATTCATTCGTTTAAAAATTGCAGGCCTTCGAAGTTTGCGATTTTTGTCCGATTTTGGAGATTTGTTTGTCCGAATGAGCTACAGTGGGTGTATAAAGTATTCGCACGCCCTTTAAAACAGAATAACTTTTTTATAATTGTACCAAACGACCTGATTTCTTATAATCAATTAGAAACACTGATTTTGAACCGAAATGATATGCAAAAAAGATTTTCTAAACATTCTAATTTGCAAGGTTACATGCAAAAATAAAAAAGAAATATTTTTAAACTTTTTTATTTGAGCCCTTAATGAAGATTTAATTTGTGTGTATGTTAATCGATTTCGAGGAAATTTTCGATATGTGTGCATCTGTTATAGATCTACAAAACATATATTTTAAATTTTCTTTAATCCCTTGCCCTACGATTTATTTTACCATTTCTTTGTAGTTCGTAATTTCCTGAAAGAGGAGAAAATTTATATCTATCATGTGCCTACATGTTCTCCAATAACTATACATTAACGAAACCAAAATAGAATTCTCCATCTGGGTTTAAAGGAAATTAATAACACACATATTTATAAGACTTTTTTTGTAGGGCAAGGGATTAAGGACCGAAACAAAAAAGTTTTGAGAAACGCCTTTTTTATTTTTGCATGTAACCTTGTAATTGATAATTTTTGAAAAATCATTTTTTCATATCATTCCGTAAACCAATGCTTCTAATTGACTACAAAAAATCAGATCGTTTGGTACAATCATAAAAAAGCTATTCTGTTTTAAAGGGCGTACGAACACTTTTTACACCCACTGTATAATATTTTCTTTTGTTTTATTCAGAAAGGATTGAGCTATTATAAAATAATTCTTTCAACCACGATAATTAACTTTATAACGAACAAACAAACTTTATAACAGCAAACAAAAAATTTGGCAACAAATTGTTACAGATAATAGAAATAATATCATTGAATAAAATTAATCCGGCATACAGAGGATTGAAACAATCCCTTTTGTCAACTTATTGCCACAGGAGGTACACGTTTCAAACAATTCCCTCGATCCACAGATTTCAAAGAGATCGAGATCGAGTAAAACTCCTGGAAAAAAAGGAGAAACAGCTTCCGGCAGTGAAGAACACCGTGAACGAGAATCTCTTCTTTTTCCAAAAGAAAACATGGCTTTTCCCCCGGAAAAACGTTCGACGGCCCGAAAAAACAACTCGTGCATCAGCGGCGCGTCGAAGCGCATCGACCACGAAGCAGCACATCCCCCTCTTCTTTTTTTTTTGTTTTGTTTATTTTCCTTTTTTTGGCGTGTGTGTGTGTCTCTCTCTTTGTCCAGCACGGAAAGAAAGAGAGAGAGAGAGCCCCAGCCACCTAACCCCTTCCCCGAAAAAATAGTGAGCTGGACTCTGTATACTATACTGTATAGTATAGCGACTCTTCTCGCCCGAGGTGTTGCAACTCGGTATCGAGCGATCGAAAATCCGCGCGCTCCCGCGAAAACGATAAAACATATTATGTATATGTGTGTTCTATATATATATATACATGTACGTACACACCCCCGTGGTTCCATGGAATTGCGATTGCATCATCATTGTTTATTTCACAAATCTGTCCAATACAAAAATATTACAATCTATATATACATATATATATATAAATATATATAAATATATGTATATATATATTTCTTCGTCGCTTACCACCTAAGCATCGTTTATACTATTCATAGGAAAAGGTCTAATCGCTAAATACATTTTTGTCATTCCGCCTGGCTGTGTGTGTAGAGATCGTGTGCGCTCTTCCGTACGTGTGTGTTTGTTTATGAGGTTTTCTGTGTTAGAATAACTGCGGAGGATAATTAATTTTCGGCTATCTGATAAATATCTTCCTGTGCAGAGACTGACTTAGTATGGCGTTTAGTATGATGTTTAGGAGGTTGTTAGTGGAGTCTTGCTACCGACCCTGAGATGGAAAAGTCGTTCGCAGTGATCTGGTATCGATGGTTGCTTTAATTGGTTACAGAATGATTAGACAGATACTTTTATTATTGCATAATTAAATTGTTACTCGATGTTTCTGCATGAAACGTTTGGCAACGTTTTCGTGACGCTTTCCTGATTAGAATGAGCCCAAACATAACACAATTTGATCGCATTTACGCGTTTCATTCACGATATAGTGGAACCTGGTTATAATGATTGATAGACAGCGGATCTTTATGCAAAATAAAAACTGTCTATCTGATTTGCAACAAATTCGAGTGAAATCGAAGTTTATTTTCTTTCTTAATATGTTTAATAGGTTGAAAATTATATAACAGCATTTTTTTAATTCTCCTAATGTTTTTACTGTTTTAAATTACACCTACTCAATGTTGCCATAAATGCATAAAATCCGCTGTCTAGCGATTAAAATAGCAACATTGAAATTTTGGAAAAACATATGCGTAAAGATGTAGTGGTAGATGCGTCCTAGACAAGATTTATTCCGCGAGCTATTCAGCAAGATTGGTTCGTGTTTCCGGCAGCGTTCGAGATGAACCATCGACGTTTCCGGCTGAAGACACTGAACGCGTCACCGAGAAACCGAACAACATAAATCAACGTGCCACGCCATCGCACGCGATACAGAGCCGTGATACTAATTGTGCTCCGCCACCGATACGCTCCAAGCAAATGGAACACGAAAATTTGAGTGACACCTTCTGACTAGCGCATTGTGCGCGCACCGAGCGCAGCTGGCTAATTCTACACGTGTACAATCTTTCATCTAGCGATGTGGACAGCCCTCCCCCCCCCCCCTCCCCCGGACAATGTATTTCGTCAAGAATGTGTTTCAGAGTCTTTTCAGCTTGTGGTCTTTGAAGCTTGAGATGTTTGCAGCTCGAGGATTTCTGAAGGTTGAGAATTTTTGAAGCTCGAGAACTTCTAGAGCTTGAGCATTTCTGAAGCTCGAGAATGTTTAAAGCTTGAGATTTTTGGAATTTTTTAAGCTTGAAGTCCTCAGGTCTTTGAATCTTTTTATGTCTGACCTCGAGAATTTCTACAGCTTGAGAATTTTCTAAGCTTGAGGTCTTTGAAGCTCGAGAATTTTTGAAGCTTGAGATTTTGTTTAAGCTTGACGTCCCGAAAGCCTGAGGTCCTTGAATCTTTTTATGTCTGAAAAGCTCGAGAACTTCTAAAGGTTGAGAACTTTTAAAGCTTGAGGTATCGGAGGCTCGAGAATTTTTAAAGCTTGAGATTTCTGAAACTGGAGAATTTTTGAAGCTTGAGATTTTTGTTAACCTCGAAGTCCGGAAAGCCTGAGGTCTTTGAATCTTTTTATGTCTGAAGCTCGAGAGTTCGTAAAGCTTGATAATTTTTGGGCTCCAACTCCTCGAAGCTTGAGAACCTGTAGCTAAAAGATATTTACGAGGGAGTGGATTTCTTCCTGCAATTAGACTTTATAATTTAATCCGTGTACAAGCCAGAGAGCAATGTCCTTCGGAACTTTGGTTGAACGAATGTCTGCATAGAAATTCCAAAACCGTCTCCTTGACCGCCATAATGTTTAACGATCGGTATCCCAATGAATACAAAGCAGCAATATCGCCGGTACGACTTCGAATGGAGGTTGAAAATTGGATGGGCCCCTGTTCAAAGCTCTCCATACGTAGAACCTTAAAACACACGATGCCCGAAAAAATAATAAAAGGTCCGACAAATTATTCGGACTTGAAATCTGCGTGACCAGTTTCCATGTATCCGTCTTATAATTCCCGAGCGTCGGTGGGGAATCAGGTCGCCGCATGCGAGACTCCAAGATTAGAAGCCATCTTCGCCGCGTAGGGTCGATCGGAGCGATAACAGCGTTTAATCGCATGGAGGATCTAGGCAAAAGTGCCTTCTAAATTGAGTCCAAGTTTCCTATCGTTGTAAGTACACGTGTAACCCTTGCGGACGGGCGTACCAGCGCGGATCGACCGGGAAGAACATTTTCGAAAAGACTGACGAGGGAGCAGGAAGCAGAGAATCGACACCGCCCACGGAATGACCAGTGCGGAAACGTTCCAAGTTTCGGAGGTCATCACAGACTAGCTGTTCAACGAATTCGCACACGAGCGATCTCTCGAAATCGTGGAACTTTCGTGGCACAAGAGAGGAAAGCAATCTGAAATTCCCCTGTGCCTCTGGTAACTGTTTATCGTGTTTGTTCGATCCGGATTGAAGGGACACCAAGGAAGTACGCTCCGAGATTACGTTTTATAATTACACTTCCCCAGGAACGTAATCGCGATCAGCCGAGCATCTTTTCCGCGATGCTTTCGTACGTATTTATACGCCACGAACGTCAGCAGGGTAAGTCATACACGAAAATAGAAAGTGCGATGCCGTTGAAATCGAGACAGCGCCGATATCTAACGCGAGAACCATCGGCTGGACTGCCGCCCGCTGTTCTTCGGAACTGAATCTTTCAGGAGAAGACCGTGCGAGAAATTACAAAGCGGAACTCGTTGGAACTCGACTGGATAACAGATCGAGCGCCGCGCACGTTTGGCACGTGTACACATTGATATTCCGGACAAGTTGATACATTTCCGAGACTTTAAGTGGGTCGTGGACAGCGCAAGTGTGCTCGTCAAATGTTGTTCCACGGGATTGAACGTTGTACAAGAAACCGAGTCGAGACTCGATAGCATCAGCTGGAGGATCTAAAAGAATTAGCAGTTCCGTATGAATTTCCAACAAAATCACTTGACAGACGACCCTCCGCAATTCCCTGATTCGCACTGCTCCTGAATTTCACTTATTCTTTTTGGATCTCATCAGTTGTGGACCAGGTGAGCTACGTTTTCTCTTGGACACTCTTGTAGAGCGTGAAGAGACGATTCCAACGAGTACCATGACCATACCCTTCCGATTCTCGAGATATTCCTGTATGAAAGGTGGGGTCTAGGTTAGGCCAAATCTTTCAGACAGGAATATCTCGAGATTGGCTGATCGGAAGGGTATGGTCATGGTACTCGTTGGTTTCGTCTCTTCACGTTCTACGAGAATATCGTAGAAAATCTACAGGGTGGGACAAACATTTCTATACTCCACCTAAAAGGAAATATATAATCTAGCTTCGAATATTCACCTTGAAACATCTGAGGCTACTACGATCAGTCCCACTCCGTCCCCTATCGGCTAGGACCCTAGCAAAACGATAGAATCGAGGAACGATCGGAAAAGCCTAACGGGGGTTCAAGACGATCGTGTATCCAACGGGGCGAGCTGCAGTTCAGGGAACATACAGAGGCGGTAGAGTGGCAGCCTGGTGGCAGTTCAGCGATCTTATGCGGTGCCATCGGTAGCTGACCGGCTAGCCACAATGGAGGGGCAGCTGCACGGTTTGCGAACGACAATCGTGCGGCCGTCGCATCCGGACAAACATATACCCCTGCCGATGGCTCTCGCGGATCGTCATCATCGCCACCACCGTCATCACCGCCGACACCAATACACCACCGACACCAACACCAAACACCGCTATATACCATAGAGTACCACACTACCACCGATCACCACCGCCCGTCCATCCCCCTGCTACGAGAGCATTCCAAGGGCTCGGAAGGTTGCAAGGGCGGAGGCATCCAGCAGGGGCAGCTGGAAGTCTGCTGCTGCCTGACCTTGTCTGGGGCAACCCCCTCTCTCTTCAGTGAGAACCACCACTGGCCAACACTGTAACAGAGAGAGAGCGAGACAGCGAGCGAGAGGAAGTGAACAAGGAGTAAACAGTGTTTTTCTGTGGAACACCTGCGAAACAGCTACCTACCGATCGTTTCTTTCGACGTTCTCGTGGGCAGACTGCGGATATTCGCGCAAAATTTACGAATACAAATGGGTTTATTCCTTTGATCGTTTTAACCAGTCGACACCAATTAGTAGGGCTGGGCGGGTACCCGGAAATTTTCGGTACACGAAGTCGAAATCGGATCGAGTCGGGAACCCGAAGATTTGTATTGTTCTGAACTTGACTTCGACTTCGGGTATCCGAGTATCGCTAATTTTCGGATCCCGGCCCAATCCGAACCCGAAATTCCGGGTACCCGTCCGCCCGTGGTTGATATTGATGCACCGATACTGATAAGTCCCAATGATCTTTCTACTGTTTCGTGTTTCACCCGCGCGCAAATGCGTAAAATCCGCAGTCTGGTCCCGAGCATCTCGGAAACCGAGAGACAGAGACCGAACAGGCGCGACGGAAAAGCTCGTGGAAAATATCGAGAAATAGCTGTTCTGCAGGCTCGCCGAGTGTCGATTAGCGTGCGAGGAGGGAAAAGGACGCGTGATCCTTAACAACGATCTCCGAGGCTCAACACATTCGCATACACCAACATCGATCATCGCGTTATGTGTTTCTCCGCGCGCAACTGCTCTGTGGCGCGAAAATGTAAGGGACAAAATGAGAGAGAGAGTGAGTGTGTGTGTTTGCAGGAGGGAACAACAGGGAAACTAGGATAAAGAAGGTCGGGGAGTAGAGGTTCTCTCCCCGACCTCTCTCTTGTGTATCTCTAACCCCCTGCACTCGGTGAAGCACACACACACACACACACAGGCCAGCCAGCGGTAGGTCCGTATGTCTCTCTCTGTGTCTGTGTACGTGTGTCTGTGTGTCGGTGTGCGATACAAGTGAATGTACGACGCGGATTCAACGGGGGAAACAACCGTGTTCAACTGTCACAGAAACTGTTTCGGGACTTGCTAGCTAGTTTTCCCTCTCGGAGGCCGACGATTCTCTGGCGACAAGAGGGAGCCCGGCAAACCCTGTCGGATATATTCCCCTCCCCTCATTCGCAGCCAGGTGATACGTTACGATGACACGGAGCCGAACTTTTCGACCTAACCGCCTGGCCGAGCGTTAGGCTAGACATTTTATTGATCGAATGATTTCGAACAACTTCGGTTGCTGCTTCGAAAGTCTAGGTTTCTAGCTTTCAACCCTTGAATGGGGGGGGGGGAGAGGGTGGCACTTTGGTCCCTTTGGACCCAGAGTTACAAACGTTTATATTCTAGATTTCTAGTTGAAGAAACTTTCTGATGCAATCAGTATTGGCTGCTAGGATAGTCCACATACGTTTAAATACTAGTAATTCACATGATCGACGATTCAGAACAATAAGAGGATCAACGTTGATCTCAAAGTAGACTCAGGTTCACATCGTTCTAACTTTCTAGTGCCCACAGATCAAATTCGATCCCGAAGAAACAGGTTCCCGAAAACGTGTGCACAAAGATTTCAGCGTAACCGTCTATGCCTAGCTGCCATAAACCATCAAAAGCATCCCAGCTGCTAGATTCCAAGAATTCCGCGGTCTCGTTTTATCGACGATTAGCTCCCGAAGACTGGTTTCGAATTAGAATTCCTCGTTAGCCGATCGACAGGTGAAAATCGGGAATTTAAAAAGATTGGCATCGCGCAGAAGAAGGCGGAGCGCAGCTTTTAATTCCAGTAATATCGATTGGAAAATCGATTCGGTTGGCGTGCCGGCATTATTTCGCATCGGCAGGGAATTGTAATAACACGTTCTTTCAGTTTCATCGATTCAGCAGAGTTCATGTTCCCGGCCAGTTGTAAATCGTCCGAGCCGGAAAGAAAAGACATGAATCCCGTGAGCTATACGCGGGGGGAGGGAGGCCCCTAAGTGCATTTCGGTGAGACGTTCCCTGGCTGTCCTGAAATATTTTCCGCTGGGCTACCCTTTACGGGAATGGAAACAAATGATGATATGCTAAATATAATTCAGCGGGGCCGTCGCCACACGGCGAATCTATAAATTGCCGTCGGTACTTTCGAATGCCGGTCTCGCGTTACGTATCCATTTTGCCGGCGATCAAAGGAACTTTATACCGGGAGAGAGCCAATAACGAGAGTCAATCGATCGTGTAACCGGCCAGAAGAAAAACGAACCGAGGAACATTCGGAGAACTCGACGAGTACACGGATAAAGAATGATTCTACGCGAACAGACCGATACAGGGAACCGCGTAACTGTTATGAAATTACTATGGCACCGATTTCCAACCTGTATCCTACTACGACTGTCCGAAAAATATTTTTCGTTCACACACGACACGTTTTCAAAAATTGTTGAGTTTTATTTTCACTCAATCTTTCGAAAACCGTTCGTATTACGGGAAAAAATGATACCACATAAAAGACGCAGCCTGTCCAGATCTACAAGATTCGTTTAATATATTTTTCAATGCAATGAATGGTTTAGAAGATATTCAATTAATCATTTGAATGTTTTATTCATTTCAAACTTTGCGCGGATGTTTTTTTTTTAATTATTTCGAACAACTAGACGCGATTCTAAAAATTAATTTAATTAATTTAGTACATAATTGTCGTGAAAGAATTAATACAGACATTTCACAAAAATTGTGGGATCAATTTCTACGGGATTGTTTTCGAAGCACAGATCGAATAGGAAGATAATATTCGCGCGGTGCCGGAATTGTTTGTTTCAAGTTGTACACGGATATATATATATATATACAAGACTAGGCACAAAGAAGATAAGCGCGCCTCGGGGGAGATTTGAATTACGCGTTTAAATCTGAATTTCATATTATCCGAACGTTTTAGTGGGCAAACATTCAGTTTGCACAAACGTTACACACGGCCCCCGAATACCCCCGGATGCACAAGTAATGCCCGGCCATTTGAATAATTCGGGATTCAAATGACGCGGAATTCTAAAGAGATTAGCCGTGGCTAAATACTATATTAAGTCTGATTAAATTATGATCGAGGACAAGGGGAGAGTGTGGTGCTCGGAGCTGTAATAAACCGGTGACGTTCGATCGATGAATCCCTGACTCGATTTTTTAAATGACGTCTCGGCATCCTGTCCCGCAGGAAAATTTATATCTATTCTTTCAATTTCGAATGCTTCAGTGAATGTTAACCCTAGTACAAAAATATAGCAAAACAATTTTGATTGTATTTACACAAACAAGATATAAATTTCACCTGGGTCACGAGGTACGCAGGATCGACAGGACTGAACCATCGCCGCTCGATTGAAAGGTGCTTTTCAGCGTATAGACTCCTCTAATAATTCCCAAGACCCATTTCGGAAAAACCATAGTCACCAAGTAATAACCAGCCAGGGGAAGTTCAGAGGAGTTCGGTATAATATTCTCGCGGCGTACAGCTCGCTCGCGTCCGCGGAGAATAATTTGCGCGAGGCTGGGTCGTGGTCCTGCGCACACTGTCGGCTTGTTAATGCTCCGAAAAACAACCGTTTCGAGCAGCTGTCCTGCACAGGGGTGACCGCGGAAAGTACCCAAAAAGAACGCGCAACGGAACAGAGAAAAATCCAAAGGGAACCTCTGACTATTTTCAACGAAGGAAAGCTCTAGAAAAGAAAGAAAAACAGAAATCCTCAGGAACATCCTCAGTTGATAATTTCGGAGTCGACGGAGCGGAGACTGCAGGAGAAAGAGGGAGAGAGAGAGAGAGAGATCCATTTCCCAGCTGCATTCGAAGCCTGATAATTTCCACGAAGAAACTCTGGTCGGGGTGGTCTCCGTGGGGATGGAGAGAGCCGCAAGTTGTGACAAGCTACCTGCCAGACAGGTGGGTAGGTAGGTAGGTTTAGTTTCTGGTAGCAACAATCCGGGGGAGGCTGTTTCTCCTCCATTGGCTAAGCTAGCGGAGTTTAAAGCAAGAGAGGAGAGGCGAAAGGCGAAAGCCTCTTGTCGCGTGTACTCGAGAAAACGAAACTCTTTGCAGTAGGCACACCTCTCTCCGAACGGTGATCCTCTTATTGAGCACCTCAGTCGTCGACTCTCCACTTCAACCGTTCATCCGTGAAGCACGACCCTAGCTCGTAATAAGGGCGAGAAGATATGCCTTTAAGGAGCTTATCGCGAGAAGGACCCCTGGCCTCTAAGGAGCCTCTTCCTCTGCTACCCCTTTCGCTTCCACCAACCGCATCCCCTTCTGTCCGTCTCCCTCTAGTCTCTACTTTCCTCCTATTTATTGCTACATTTCTCTGTCTGTCTTCGTCTTTATTTCTTCTCCTCTGGCTCTGTCTATCTTCCTCTGTCTAGCTCTGTCTATCTTTTTCTGTGTAGCTCCCTCCAGATCTTGTTCTAGCGTCTTCTCTCTAGCTCTGTCTACCTTTCTTTACGCAGCTTCCTCTAGCACTATCTACCTTTGTTCTAATTTCCCCCCTCCAGCTCTGTCTGATTTGTTCTGTGTAGCTCCCCCTAGCTCTGTCTACCTTGTTCTGATTTCCTCCCTCTAGCTCTGTCTATGTCCCTCTAGCTCCGTGTTTCTTCCCTCTCCTGAAAGGATCTTAGTCGCGCCCGTCAGGGAATATTAAACAACCGATAGCCCCCGCGACCCGTGAAGCTATAATACGCTGTTTCGTCCTCGGAAGCCACTTTGTTCGAGATCGATGGACGCGGCCGGAGATCCAGAAAGAAGCGATCCACCAAGGCGGAAGTAATGGTTATCGGGAAGAGAAAGAGAGATAGAGGGAAGAACACGGTCGAGCGAAAAGCGCGCTCGAGATGAAAATGGACGCCGATCGGGAATAAGAAATCGACCGACCGGGAAACTAGTCGAACCCCGGAGAACTCGGATGAATGAACCTCGCGAAAGTGTTATGAATTCACGATCGGCACTGATTAGTTTCACTGGGCAACGGAGCTGTTTTCTAGACGGCGTCATTTCATTCGGAGGATCTCGGAATTATTTCGTTACGAGTTCGATAAAGCACGAGAATAGCGTACTTGGAACCTTGTGTATCGGGAAATACCGGGATAAACAATGATAAGAAAATCGTTCGGGAGAATGTGTCGCGTTATCAAATCCAAAAATCAATCTCGCCGTTGATGATATATCATTTCTGCGTGATTACGCGAGTCTCCCCAAGAGCCGGGCTAATCGAAACGCGCAGAATTAAAGCAGGAATATTTTAGCCGAATTTCATGATTTTATCCGACAGCTGAAACGTTCTAATACCTAACGACCGGACTGCGAATATTTATACAGAATGAAAAATATTCTATTTCGCTTGCTAATCGACAGCACCGTAATCTCATTAAAAGTGCCACGGCTACGCCATCAGTAATTCAGTTCGACGCTGAGTTACTGACTATAAGAAACACCGAATTACGTTAATGAGAAATTCGACCCTGTCGCCGGAGTTAATCACGCTCTTCCAAAAGAAATTCGATTAAAGCCCTAAAAGTATTATTGAAAATCATTCAAAACAATTAGTACAGTTCCTCCAATAATACAGCGAGACTTTCGCACAATTTACCGACGGATCCCCGCATAATTCGCCGAAATAAAAATTGAAGCTCGCCAGCTGTCATTGCGGCGGAGCTCCTTAAGATGCAAACCGACGCTTCGGAGGCGTCGCGACGCCGCAAGAAAGACGAAGATGGAGCCATTCTCCCCGTAGATCGATTGCCCGGGGTTCGCAAAATACGAGCAAAAAGAATAATTACGCTAATGAAGGGAGGAGAGAGGGGAGCGAGAGAAAGTGAGGTGGCGCTATGTAATTAAATGCAACGGTGACGGGACCGATGGCCCGCGTCGTCACGGACCGACGCAAAACGATAAAACGCTTTTTATCGTTAACCGTGAGACGCCCTTTGACAGAGACCGGAGAAAGTCTCGTTATACTAATTTCCATTTGGCTCCGTCGTACCGTTGGCCTGGCGCTAAATGTACGAGCCCATAACCGTGCTTCCGACTTTAAACGTCGACGCCAGTTTCTCGTCGTCGTCGTCGTCGTCGTCGTCGCCGTCGCGCGGGAGAGAGCACCAGAGCTTCTTGCTGGCTTTCCGGGATGTGACAACATGTCTCTGCTCCCTGACGACCGAGCATGAAGGGGACAACCTACGCGAATGTCGCGGCAGAAATTCACGGAATTCATCGCGCGGCGGGCACTACCCCTTGGCACACAGTCAATAATGAATTACCGACAAAACCGTGCACTTACGGGACCGACTTATTTCGAAGCTGCTCTCCTGAATAATGGCACGAGGAAGATGTAAAACTCCACTATTTCCTCTCCAACCCTGCCGGAGACCGACCCCTCCATTTTGCGAAAATACCGTTCGAGAACGATCGATTAATTCGAAGAGCCTCGTTCTTGTAAGATTCGCACTGCTATAATCGATATTTGGTTTCATTGAATGCACCTAACGAGCAATGACATTCGCTAAATTCGAGGAACCCTGTTCTTGTAATAGTTGCACTTTTACAATGAATTTTCACGATTCTTCGATGTCATTAACTGCACCAAACGGAAAGGGTTAAATCACTCTGGACGAGGGTGATGCGCTAACATAAGAGTCCCATGGAACGCATTACGGCGCCATTTCATTGGCTGCTGATACATTTCCATCCCCACCTCCCCGAAAGACACGCCCACCAAGCCGAACGTTATAGCACCGGTATACACAGTTACAGCTGGCCAGAAGAAATTCTACAGATAGTACATTACAGAAGCTATTTCGCGTTTGATTGTACCGTTGAACGACTTTTCCATCAGGATCGATCACCCCCGTACATAAGGGACGAGTTTACGAGCTGTTTCTAGTTTTCCCGATTGATCTTGGTTTAATCGGCCAGCATGTCAACGCGTCGACTCTCGCACACGCTCGTCAATCGTGAAATCCGCTTATCCGTCGCGACACGGGAAACTTGAACGGTGCGCAATAATGCTGCGAGCGACACCGGGGGGATCGAAAACGTTGCAAATTTCACCGCCGGTTCTCGCGCAGGGGTTGATAAGTACGCGAGTCCAGTCCGATACCCGTGGAATCGTAAAGCTGCTAAAACGTCGGCCGAAAAGAAATTTTCAGGCCATAACGAAAAATTTCACTGTACCTACACGCTTTTCACGAACGATAACGGAAAGGACGACATTTTCGCCGATCTACACCGACAAAATTCTACCGAAATGTTTTTCTGCGAACAATAAATATCATGGAAGAGGCCTGTATACTTTATACAGGTATAGTTTGTTGGCGAATATTCGACACGTATTTCTTTTTAGCTGCTGACATTCACCTTAAAGTGGCGAAAATAATAAAACATATTCATCTGCATAAAAAAAATCGCGTGAGTATGAACAAAAATAAAGATGAATTTTTTAAATAAATACTTTTTCTGAAATCTTTTTAAAGGGCCACGTTGGTTAAACGAAAATACACAAATGTAAAAAGAAAATCGTTGTCCTACACTCTCTAGTTCCTTAACAGCTGAAAAAAAGAAATACGTGAGATATATTCTTCAACCAAGTACATCCTGTACAAAAATGTCCCCTGTCATTGGAAAAGAGATTGTCGCTGTACGTCGGTCTTACTACAAAATGGCACTGTATTTAAATCCTGTAAATGTTCGTCGCGAACAATGGATATCAAGAGAAAGGCCTGTATACAATTTATACATGTATAGTTTGTTGGCGAATATTCGACACGTATTTCTTTTTAGCTGCTGACATTCACCTTAAAGTGGCGAAAATAATAAAACATATTCATCTGCATAAAAAAAAATCACGTAAGTATGAATAAAAATAAAGATGAATTTTTAAAATAAATACTTTTTCTGAAATCTTTTTAAAGGGCCACGTTGGTTAAACGAAAATACACAAATGTGAAAAGAAAATCGTTGTCCTACACTCCCTGATTCCTTAACAGCTGAAAATAAATACGTGTGAAATATTCTTCAACAAAGTACATCCTGTACAAAAATGTCCCCTGTCATTGGAAAAGAGATTGTCGCTGTACGTCGATCTTACTACAAAATGGCACTGTATTTAAATCGTGTAAATGTTCGTCGCGAACAATGGATATCAAGGGAAAGGCCTGCACGCCATTCGAATCTGCACAGTTTCAATCTGGGGATGTTTCAGTTTGATATGACCCATCAGGTTACTAAGCCTAGTTCGACGGCAACCGCACATCGGGCACACGTGATTCCCGTTATTGTGTGTGACGAAATGATTCTGTGTGTCGGACACGACCCTATCGCACAGTTTGCACTTGCTAGTGCCGGTGTGCGGTATCCTCTCGAAAAACTCCGACAGATTAAGAAGTTTCTCGTTGGACCGACCGGTTAAAAGCGTTGTATCTGTAAATAGAGAAAAGAAGTTGCGTGTCAGAAAAGCCGTTGAACGTGTTGATTGGCTCCGTTTTTTTTCTTTTTCGTATCCTTTTCCATTTTGGTCTCCTCCCAAAGATTTGTTCTCACGGTTTCTCTGATTCCGTGTTTATTTTCTCTCCGTTTTGTGATTCTTGCGTTGTTGCTTGATCTTGGCCTCGCGCTGCACTGGGATGATCGATGATTCACGACGATCATAGTTGACGGAGAAAAGGGACCGTGTGTCGTGTGTTTCAGCAGATTAGTTTTCTACGTTTTACATGGATGTTCTTTATTTATTATTATATTCTATGTGTCTATATGTCTATGTAATATTATATATCATCATCGAGATTATTCGATCATTGTAGGTCGAGTATTGTACTTAAAAGGAAAGGCACCATTAAACAAAACCCCTCTACTATGAAAAGTCTGTTCTTGCAACAGCCTTCAGGCCTCAGAGACTAGTTCATCATTGACTATTTTGGTCCGAGCCGAAAACCAGATGTTTCCGACTCGTCTTCTTTCTTTTTATCATTTCTCTTTTTTAATACTCAGTCTTCGACGTCATTCACAACCTATGTTATGTATATATATATATATATGTGTTTGTATATATAATGTGTATAAATAGTATAAAATTATATAATATAGAATCTATAAATATGCGTATAAATAGTCACTTAATACTGATCACCTCCATCTGTGGAACAAGACTGGCGTTACTATAGTTTGACACCGGGCATGGAACTGCGTGGAAACGCCCTAATAGTCTAGTATGGTCGTTCATATTCGATTGCGACGCGCGAAACTCCCAAAACACAACATTGAGCACGGACACAGCCGAAAAAGTCGGTTAACCTGAACTCGTGAACGCGAATCAAGGGAATGGTAGAACTACACGATCTAAGAAACAGCGCGGAACGTCACATTCCAGCGACTACGTGAACCGAACCTAATGTTGAACCAAACGCGCGAAGAAATACAACTGCACGATCTAAGAAACGGCACGGAATGTCAATTCGAATATTACATTAGTACGAGAGACTAATAAGAAGTGCGTCCTGACCGTGAATAAATATAAATAGACAGCGGATCTTCGCGCAAAATAAACTTGATTTGCAACAAACTGGAGCGAAACGGAAATTTCTCTTCTTTCTCAATATGTTCCATAAGCTGAAAATAATGTGACGGTATTTTTAAATTCTTATAATGTTTTTACTGTTTTAAATTACACCTGCTCGTTTTTTGTCATAAAACGCATCAAATCCGCTGTCCAATTAGAAAATTGTAAGAACGGTCGAGGGGGATCGAGTGGAACGACGACTACGTTGTAGGACCGTTCTCAGAGTAAAAAGCGGAATCACTATGCGTCCGAGGAGGTATTTAGGAAGTTCGTGGCGCAACAACCGAATATTAACGTCGAACGATTCCGCGAGTGTACCGGGTGGTTTGCGGAAAAAACTGTCTGCGCGTATCTCTCTCTTATGCAAATCTAATCAAAGGCAATGTATCTCGAGGTTCTTGCCGACGGATTATGCCGCGTGGCCGAAATCAACGTGAAATTTCAGTCCCATGCGCCGTAACATAGAGAGAGGGTTCGAAATCTCAATATGTATCTCTCTTTCTCTCTCTCGTAGACATTTCGTGCTGCGAACCCGCTGCAAAACGCAGAGTCCACGATAAACAACCTCACCTGCCGAGACACAGGATTCGGGGAGCAAAAAAGATGCTGTCCGGTTTTTAACACTATTTCACGGTATCCGCTGGAGGTAGTATTATAATACATGAACACAGTATACAGCAGACTCTCTCTCTCGTCCGAGCACGCAGATATTAGTTCCTCTTTCTTTGTACTCTCGAATTTATAATTACTCCGTGAGATCTCTGTACCGAGAGAGTCGCCTAGCTGTGTCGCCTAAATTCACACATACAACCCACGCTCTCGTCGCAGCGAAAAATGTTGAAGCAAAAGGTTGTTGGACATTAACCAACAACAATGGAGTAATCAGCTTCTTCGATCGGACTGATCAGAAAAGCAACGATCGCACCGGAATGTTTCGTTTCACACTTTTTTCGTTAGACGACCGGCAGGCTCGCGGTGAATTCGGGTGGTGCGGTTAAGCGACTCACCCGGTATAATTGGCGAAACATCTACAAAGACCCTGACCTACAATCGTGAGATACGGCCAGGAATCAAACGCTTACAAAACGGTGAAAAGAAAACTGAAGACAAAAACCCTTAAGTTAACACTAGAAACTAAGACGCACGACAATAAATAAATTAATTACGGCTTGCGTAATTAAGGAGGATAATTTAAACGAGGGACAAAATTACGATTAAAAAGTAGCGAGCGAGGCGCTCGGTGAAATCAGTGGCCGAGTTTATCGAGACGAGATCGTCTCCGTGATTTTCGGCTTTTCTCGATGTTTCCTTTCTTTTTTTTTTTTGGTTTTTTTTTTGTTTTTGGTTTTCTCGATGTCCATTGTTGGGAGTATTTTTTGTTTTTGCGGTTCGAATGATCGAATTCGAATAGGTTCGTTCGATTTCTAGCGCGAGAAGCCTAGGTGAGGTAAGCCGGTTCCGATTTCGCTAAAAAGTGCTTGTGCTCGAGACGCATGAACGGCGATATCAACGATCCCTCTCGTATGCCGTGCTTCAATTTAATATGCCTTTTCAGATTGTCGGACCTCGTTAACGATATCATGCAGATTTGGCATTGATACTTATCGGGGAAATGCGATTTCATGTGCTTTTTTATGTTGGCCACGCTCTTCCCGCAGAGCTTACAGCTCTCCGCGCCGAGACCGTTCGACTGTTCTAACTTATTCTGACCGTCTTTACTTATATCCTTGTCTTTTTTGCTAGTTCCGTTCGTTGTTCCTGGAATTACAAGATCCCGATTTCAATAATTGCTTAGCAGATCATCAGGCGGTTTACCGACAATCTCTACTAGAAGTTCATCATAAGACAATGGAGAGAGAGAGACAAATATATAGATATGTATGTATATGTATCAAATCAGCAGAAAAACTAGAAGGAAAACAAACAAAACTGTGTGATGGAATACACCTCTCGTGGCAACGACAAATATTATACATATATCGATACACCGCGAAATTCGATCGACAATAGAACTTTAATACTTCGAGTAAAAAAAATCGCGAAATATTCTGTCCGAGCTAATTTTCAAATTCTATGCTTCCCTCACTTCGGTCTTAACCCTAAATAAGTTAAATACAGTCAGAGTGGGGCCAGACTCGTGTCTCCACCCGGGGTAACTCTTTCCCCTCAATTCGTGCCCCCTCCACTCAACTGGCCCCTCTGGATACAGTGTTAAAAATTGTACAAGTCAATCGTAAGAAATGAGGGGTGAACTTTACTTTACCGGACTCAACATTTTTGCCTCTCTCCTATAAATTATTACACAGGGTGTGCCAGTTTTTTCCGGCCAAACTTTGCCAGCGTGTTCTACACGCAAAAGTAAGAAAAAAATGTTATATGAACATATGCTCTTAAATGTTTTATTGAGGAGTTATAACTAATAATACAAAATGATAATGAACTGGCACATTTCGTCGGCACAGCGTACGAATGTATTATGAATATCTCTATTTGTGTTTACATAAACTCTTATGTTTACTTGCTAAAGTAGTTGATATCGACATTGATTTCTGCTGAGCTAATAATGTTTAGTACGCTGTACGATTTCATATCGAGATGCCGCGAGAATTTTCCAATCCTGAATACGCGGATATGCATTTTATTTATGGTTTTTGTAATGAAAGTGCCCGAGCTGCTGTAAGGGAATATCAGCGGAGGAGAAATCAGTAATACGATAGGGCCAATATTTCTTAGATGCCTGTATTCGTAATAACGGACACCATATTGAAATGTTAACTCGTTAATAAAACATTTAAGATCATATGTTCATATAACATTTTTTTCTTACTTTTGCGTGTAACACACGCTGGCAAAGTTTGGCCGGAAAAAACTGGGACACCCTGTATATTTGGTGTGTAATCCAGTAGATTTGTACCCGGAGAACCTGCAGATCGAAATTTTGACCCAGTAGGATGAATGATTCAGGAGTTATGCTTGCTTAAGGTTGAGCAGTTTGCAGTGTTTTTGACAGTAATATCACCAACACAAAGAAAATATCTCAGAAAATGTTTGAGAATAAGAATCGTTGAAAATATTTACGAAAACCTAACCCAGACCAGTTAAAACAACAATAGCAATACCCGCTCTGTATTATCAGCATTATCGCGTGCCAAATTGTTCAACTTTAAGCAAGCATAACTCCTGAACCATTCATCCTACAGGATCGAAACTTCGATCTGCAGGTTCCCCGGGTACAAATCTACTGAATTACATACAATATACATAATAATTTATAGAAGAAAGGCAAAAATTTCTTGAGTCTGGTAAAGTAAAGAGCAGCCGAAATGAGAGTTAAATGAAAACGTATTTTATCTTTTAATAACCTGAACACTACTTTCAATAATTGAATATTGCCAAGCTTAAAAATCGTACTATTAAAAATCGCGTTATTGGTTGGTTCACGCGACGTTGAAGAAATATATTAACTTTCGCAAAGGCTGGTGGGACAGTAGACGTATATATGTATAATATCTGAACTGACACTTCTACGTCAAGTCAAAACAGTTGCAGAGAAAAGAGGGGGATTCTCTCAACGAAAATACTCCAATCAACAGTGTTTACGAAGGGCAATCGAGAAACACCACACTCATAATCAATAAGTAGTACGTTGCCGGAAAAGAGACGTACAAATGCCTACTCGTACCAACAAAAAAAAAAGAAAGAGAAAGAAAACGATCAATATCAAGTCACGAATTAATACAGGAACCAAAAAAGCGCACACCTACGGTTCTTCAAAAGTCATCATCATCATCATCATCATCAGTAATCCAATAAATAATCAAGAAATAAGAAAGAACAACAAAACGCAAGGCTAGCACAACACGTCGTCACACAACTAAATCAACGATCAAGAAGAGAACTGAAAGAGCGAAAATAAAAGAAGAAGAGACTGAAGATGGAAAGAAACAGAAAAGAAGACACTTCGAACGAATGGATGAGGGGCTCGCGGTGAAGGTCCGGTACAAAGTGGGACGCAGAATTTCGTCAAACTTCGTCACACTCCGTCACACTTCGTCAAACTTCAAACGAAGAGGAAAATCAAGAGAAGAGAATGACGTCGGGGAAAATTGCGAAATCGACGGACCAGACTGACGATTCCTTAATTTCTGCATGATCCTTCGAACCATAATCAGCAAGATCGAACGACGAGTACGAGGACAAAGTGGAGTTCCAAAAAGACGGTTGATCCTACGGTTGCGCAACGGCGATTTTTCATTACGGTTGCGAGATTCGCGGTCGATTGATCGATTGCGTAACGAAGACTCGCGCGGAGAGTACATATTTTGTTGCTATGCCTCCGTTTCCTGGTGAACGTGTGTGGGTTCAAAGTAAACAGCGCAAGAGAGACACGTGAGAATGTAAGATTAAGATCGGCCAGGTATACGTATACGGTGATGTAAGAGACGGTGGCAAAAAGGTAATTTGTAAGAGGACAGAGAAAACAGTGTTTGCAGAGGCATGCATAGAGAATCACGCCGTGGTCATATATATATATACATATAATATCTAATATACGTATACGTATATGTCTGTATACACACGTGTTATATCGTTAGAAATCATATACATATATATAGAATAGAATATAATATATATATATGTACATATATAAAATTCAGAGAGTCACGTGGCACATATATATACACATGTTTCTCGCACACGCGCATACACGCAGAGAATCGCATTCGTTCTGCACACGCACGCACACGAACGCCACATGGTTCCGTTATATCCTGGGCCTCGTAAAACAGATCCACCGAGATGTATATATGTATATAATGTAGAGAAGGTATAGCAGAAAACAACAACAAAAAGATGAGGGATATTAAACACATATACGGGGGACCACGTACGCAATCACCGGCCACACACCATCTCAAAGATTCCAGGCAAACAGGAGTACGGTCCATTTGCTGATATGTACCTTGATTCTTTATTTTATTTTTCGTCCCAAAACCATCTTCTTTCATTATATATATATATATATATATATATATATATATATATATATATATTCACGGTACAAATTAGGTCGGGTCGATTCTATGGCTGCAAATGGGACAAAAAATTCAAGAAAAGTAAATTTAAATCTCAGTCGAGTACACGCGTCCTTAATGAACAACCGATGTCACGATAAACGACATTCAATGAAACTACACCGATTATTTTATCGCTCCGCGTTTCGCGTACTCATTGTACCATGTACCACAAATACTCGACTGGTATTTAAATTGATTTTCTCGAAAACGAAACCTCCCACGCAATTCCGTTATCTCGATTTTCGTCCTATTTCCAGCCACAAAATCGACCTGGCCTGAATCTGTACCATGAATTATGAAACACCCGGTACATTCTATCGAACAGCGACATAGCAAATGCACGATACCATCACCACAACACCAAGGATAATATAAAATGTCTAAAATCAATATATATATATGTATGTATATGTGTGGCTATGCTCGTATGTACATAGGGGCACGCGCGCGCGTACACGTATATACATCGAACAGAAGAGAGGATTTTCTATGTATGGTAAGATACACATCCAACAAGAAATATTCTGTTTCGTGTTGTTGTTAATTTTTCTTATTTTCTTTATGAAAAAAAAAAAAAAACAAAAAAAAAAGAGATGTAGTTTTACCACTCACTACGCTTGCCAGACTCGGAAATAGAGGGATGCTCGCTTCGTACGCCTATGTACGACTCGACGCGGAAAAAAAAAGTAAATCCTTGCAAACGTGCATGCACATCTCCCTCGATTTCTTAGACGTGACGTTGTTCCCCGCGCGCCGCCGCCAATGCGACTACGAGTTTCACATGGGGGGCGGTAAAGTTTTCCGATGGTAATTGTGGATGGAAACACTTGTTGATTCCGGGGCGGGCCACGCGTCAATTCACGAAACACAGAGAAACCACCGCCCACGTGTTTAACTTGTTGCGCGCGCGTCGCGACGCCGTTTCGCGCCCCCCACAAGAACGGCCCTCGGGTGGATACGACGGGCGAAGGGAAGTACGTCAGGTCTAGATGGAATTTTTGATTGCGTATGACAAATGTATGGAGGTCTTACCATCGAGTCCGTCGAGCATTTCTGGGGGATTATGGTGTTCAGACGGTTCAATTCCTGACACGCTATCGCTTAGCGCGCCCGTCGTGGCGCCGCCCTCGTCGCCGAGCACTCCGACTGGATGGCCCTGCACAGAACATCGTCCTTATGAATTACCATTGCTTGTCATACTGATCGAATTCGAGGATTCAGTCTATCCGACTTTTTTCATTGAAATTTAGTATCAGTCTTATAAACAGGGGTTGAATAAACTTTGGGGGTTGATTCTTTGCACAGAACGTGATCCTTATGAATTACCATTGCTTGTTATAGTGATCAATTGGTCGAGGATTCAGTCTAATTTTAATTGAAATTTTTCTCTATTTTTCCAACAGTAGTCTCGTACACAAGGGTTGAATAAACTTTGGGGGTTGAGTCTTTGCATAGAACATGATCCTTATGAATTACCATTGCTTATTATAGTGATCGAATTCGAGGATTTTCGCAATTTTTCTAGTATTAGACTCATACACAGGGGCTGATTCGAAAGGATCGATATTAACAAATCAACAAATCACACATGCAAATAACAGAACTGAATTTTTTAACAGCCGCAATTTATTTTGCTATTTACAATATCAACTTAAATGATAGTAAACGATCGAAGAAATTAAGTAACTGTTACTCTTCTAAATCTAATCAAGTTCCTACGTAAATATATTGCGAGACAATAACAGTACAACTTCTAATAAAAATATTTAATCTTTCTTGTTAAAATTCAACGCGGGAATATCCATCACAGTGGCACATTAATTGACAAATGCACATGCTTTGGCGATTCTTTTCTTTCTAACTGTATTTCACAATATAGTTTTCAATGTAATAATCATTCCATTAAAGTATCTAACATTGAAACAAAAACTTAAAGGCTTTGCGAGGTTCTTTAAATGGACGTATTAAAAAATAATGCAATAAAGTTAAAACGAAACACTCTCGTGTAAACATAAACAAATCTTCTTAAAAGATAAATAAAATCAAGATCGTAATATCGCCCCGACTTCTTTTCATACGCATTTAAATAACTGGAAATGATTGTACGAGAGTACAATAACGAGAGTAAAATGTATATTTTATATATCTAATGCATTTCTTAAAATAAAATCGAGCATAGAAACGAAGATACCGTTTGCAGAACAAGCATGCCAACAAAATACGGATAGACTACGTTAATTTAGCTAAGAAAGACAACAAATAAATTGCATATACAGTCATAAATAATCGAGGACACGAGACGAGCACGTGTACAGAATAACGACTGACTGATTAAAAATGGAGCATACATATTTCTGCAGCGAAACGAGAGCGTTACAAAAGATATTTAAATATTTGATATTTCATTAAATCTTGAGCAAAGTTGTAACAAAAGTTGTGATTACAATGTGGCATCAACAGGTTTCCATTAAACAAGCGTAACTTGCTTTCGCTTCGCTCTCTTTGGCAACGCACAGATTGTGCGCCTTACATTTATCATGGTGGTTCACAATTTCCAGCCTGAAATTACCATTACCAGCAGCGAAGGAAGTACGAATTTCAGGAATGGAATTGCTCCATTTTCTACAGTATTTACAGAACATGAGGTTAGACCTCTCGTCATACTGAAGCCACGAATACATGTCTAGCCAACTAATTCTGAATCTACCAGCCTTTCTGCTTTGAATGGTACTACGCTGTGAAACACTACTCGGGGTGGATTGTATCACTGACATTTCTTGACGGTGATTCCCTGCCATCGACCTATGTGCGTTAATGTCTGTTTGGGTTCTCTTAATACTCGTATTGTCCGACAACAGATTCAACAGAGATTTCAAGTTACTGTTTTTGTGCGAATGCGATTTAGGAGAGGCAGACTGATTTCTTAATGACTTCTGAGAATCACTGTTAGACTCGGACGTGGTCCCTGACATATTGACAGACAGAGAACAGCCAGCCATGATGGCGCTTTCACGAGAAATGTGTACAACGGCAGAATCTGGTTGATTTTGGGGCATATTCTGTATATCCATAGTTTCGTCACTCTTCCCATCTCTCTGAACTTCCCACTCCACACTGGTCTGTCAACAGAGAAGGAAAGGATATGTGTTTAATCAACACATCTCTGATTTTTGCTGTTTTAGCGTACAAGAGGACAACTGTTTCTCTTTAGCATCTGTATCTTTAAACATCCCTTCCTTCCTATGTCTGTTCAGACTAACCAGTCGTAGGGTATTAACAGCGAATCGATTATGGGAACAGCAACGAAACTTTATGTCTTTGGTGCGCAATATTTATCCGTTGTTCCATAGCTACACACGAGAGTGTAACTCTTTGTACAGAGAAAATAACGAGAAAGCAACAGCAATCTGCTGAAATAAAACAGTGCATAATGAAACCAACGAATCAAAAAAGAAAATCTACTTTCCTAATACACACTTCGAAAGAACTACTGAAACAGCTACACCAACTACGTCTACGGTTGCAATTAAAATATATTACTTGGATGAAAAACAAGTACATTCGTGAGAGAAGTACAGAATTCTAAATGATTTTCTACGGTGAATTTATATACGTACTACATAGAAAATAATATAGGTAATCGGCATGCGAAATGTAACAAGTTTCCACTACGATACAAAGTACAAAATACAGATGAGAAGTTACTTACTGGGAGGGAGATGTTGTCATGGAAGTCTAAGTGATGATCTAACTCTTGCTTGATAGACGGTTGTGGCTGCGACGAAGGAGACATAGGTCGACCGCCATCTTCCATTTCGCCTCCCAAGGCATTATTTAACTTTGGAATCACAGGAGGACTTGATTTGTAACTACATTGCGAGGATGCCTGGAAACAATAAATGGAAACCGCATGGATTTTAAATGTACTCAAATAGTTTATAACATGTGTGTGGCACAATTGAAGTCGAATTTGATTCGCTCGAGTTTTACCATGCGATCAGAAGTTTTTCTATGCATTAATGGCTATTGTAAATCATCTTTTGTTACCAAATGCCTTTGTGCGATAGAGCAAAAGATTTCAGGAAAAATATGTAATGATATAATACAATGCTATAAATAATTGATCAGCGTTTTAAAACGCAGATTAGCTTCTGCTTTATTTCTCAAGGTCGCAACAAGGTATTTGGAAAGCTGTGCAATCACACACACACATGCGATGCGTGCAGATAACGAAATACGATCATTATCACCGAATTTTCGACGCTCTACGCGTAACAAAATTTTGTGAGACACACATGTAATTACATCGTTACACGTACATATAGATACGCGTGCACGCACGCATGCACAAAGCCATGCGCGCGAGCACGCGGGAGCATATGTTTTCAAAATAATAATCGAGAAACGAGAAAATCGATCGAAAATTGTAATAAATAAAACTATCACATTTCCAATGTTTAAAGAAACATTAAAACGTCTGTAAAGATGCATTGGCACATATTACAATTACGTTCATTGTGATTATATGTTATATATGTAAAATGATTTAATTATAAAGAAAAAGAACAGAATGCATTTTACTCCGTTTTAAAAATATGTTGTGACAGCTTATATCCATGAAAAATGAGTAAAATTGCTTGAAAGAGAAAGATCTTTCTGTTAATGTTGCAATGTTGTTTAAGATGATTTAATTACAAAGAAAAAGAACAGAATGCAGTTTACTCCATTTTTTAAATATATTGTGACAACTAATATCCATGAAAAATGAATAAAATTTCTAGAAAGAAAAAGATCTTTCTGTTAATGTTGCAATGTTGTTTGAGATGATTTAATTACAAAGAAAAAGAACAGAATGCAGTTTACTCCGTTTTTTAAATATATTGTGACGACTAATATCCATGAGAAATGAATAAAATCGCTTCAAAGAGAAAGAACTTTGTGTTAATGTGCAAGAAATGAATTTAGATGACAAGAAATGAATTTATACGACAACAAATGAAGTAATGTAGCAGTGGAAAACAATACAACAATTTTAAACATGATGCAATGTTTTCTAAAACGATTTATTTGTGAAGAAAAACAACAGAAAGGTTTTGAACAGAACATAGTAGCGGAATAGAAAGAAACTACAGCTGCGGTCGAATAAGAAAAGTCTGAACAGATAAAATGAGAGATGTAAATAAACAGGAAGACACAATCGGAGCTACATACCTGAGAATCAGACATGAACCGTTCGCTGGGTGGTCCACTAAGGGAAACATCGTAGCTGCCCGAAGCCTTTCTTTTCCTCTTTTCAGGCAGAGGCTGAAGATTAGGTGAGTCGGTGTGCCTAACGCCGGTTTGCGTTTCAGGCTCTGGCGACGGGCTTTTCTCTTCGGCCTTGTTATTTACACTATTATCGGTGAGGCCTCTAATCTGTAACGCCTCGGCTGTTTTAAGGAACATCGGTAGCAGATGCTGACTAACGTTAACTTCTCCCTTATACATGAAGTGCAGCAATGCCTTCATTTCTGTATCGTTGACATCCTTCAGGAATATAATGGGATGGGGATGGGTGTTCTGAAGGAAAATGTTCTCGAAATATGGACTGCACGCGGAGAGTATCGTCTGATGCGCCTTGAATGTGTCTCCGACGCATGCCAGGGTTACGTCGCAGAGTGCCTCTCTGGCGAGCAACGAGCTGAGAACGTCTGTGAGGTTGGCTGGATGATTGTTCCACCGTAGACAATACTGTTGGTCCATCTTGTCTATCTCCAATCCCGACCCTACAACCAAACTAGCTGCCCTGAGCTGTCCACACCAGGTGATTGATAGATCTTTTGATGATCACCCTGACTAACAGGAATGACTCCCTAACCCTTAAAACGGTGAACTCACACGCCTTCTCCACGCACACTCTCCTATATCGACTTCGACGATATCTCCGCGGAGATAATATCGCAACTCTAGACCCACACAACTTCCTCCGTGGTTCTGCAAATGTGCCACATTGCAGTATAACTGTAAAACCCTTCAGGGTTCACGCGTCGCTACTATACGTGCCGAAAACATTTTTTTTCGCATAACCTAGCGGACCCGAGCGACACGACGCGTTCGCGATTATCCACGTCGACGAACCTGCCGAAAATCACGAGAGGGTTAAGAAGATTAATTCGCGACGCAGTAAGTGTCACTCGCGGACACGATAATATCGAATAAACGAAGATAATGTTTTCGGCAATGTCAATATTCGCGAGGCTTGGGCGCCATTGTCGGTCGGGACTCGTCTAGCCACGAGCCTTACCTCGCGAAAACTCGATTTGTTGATGATCTCGGATTTCTAACCATTCGAACACGCTACGCACGCGGCTTTATTTACCTAAACCCAGCGCCAGCTAACTAACGCAACCGTACACACCAAGGAACCCGGTTTGTTTATCGTTCACGACGATTACTCACCTTTCGCAAACTTTTTGCCATTACAACGCCACCCGACCCTTAACGTCCACTGCCATACCAATCTGCCAATGCCTACGGCCTTATTTTTAAAATACTTTTGACCTTCGTGCATCTGCCGTGGGGAATGGCGCGAAGGGCGCTCGAATTCAAACGCAGTCTAGACACGCGTTACAGCTTATTGCTATATTTTATAGTCGATACGAACTTTTATTTCGTTCTAACCATTGCAACTATCTTTTGGTGTAATAGTAAACAGTTTTCGTATATAAAAGCTAAGAGAAATTTACGAAAATCGACGTTTACCACGACTTCAGATCTTTCGGTACGGAAAACATAACCTTTACCGCGCGTTTTAAATATCCTACGTCAAACTGTTCGAAACGAAATTGTTCAAGGAAAATTTTTATGGATGTTGCGAGATTGTTATACGCGCATTCATTTTTGTAAAAAGATATTCGACCTGGTAAGGCTGTAAGCAAGTTATTTATAAAAACGTGATAATATTATGCATCGTGTTAGAGTGAATGTAGAAATAGAGAAATAAATTGTTGAATTTAATTGTCATCTTTATGTTTATATAAAATCCGCGATAATTATATACAAATGTGGACAGTCTGTAAATAAACACAACGATTGTAGAAAATTTTAGAATTCATCCAAGCACGACTGAATGTAGAAACAAAGAAATAGATTATTGTTGAATTTAATTGTTATCTTTATGTTTCCTAAGAAAACCACGATGATCAAATACAAATGTGAACAATATATCGTATAAAAATGCTATTTCTACACATCAGAATAATTCATCCAGGGATCCAAACTTTGTACAACGTCTAGAAAAAATTCTAAATAAATGCAACGATTGTAGAAAATTCTATAATTCATCCAGGAACTCGACATATACGTTTAAACGTCACAAATTCGATTGTATTCGCAATCCTTCTGATAAATGTTAATAAATAACAGACATGGAAAGCTTGCGATCGCGTAAAGTTTCAAGTTCGCCTCCCATCCGTCGCATAATCTGAACGCGTCGGATCCTGTGGGATTCATAGATCCTCGCGAGAACTTTCACGAACCTAACAACGTTTGTACGCGCAAAGAGAGCCGATAGAAAGCCTGGTTCGAGAAGAACGGAATTTTCTTTTATTTTTTAGGGGATCGAAACGATTGCGCGTGTACGGTTTCGCGTAATACGAGCGGTGGATTATGTTTCCCCGGAAAATCATCGAGTGCAAAGGGGTCGTTCGGCTTCATTTGACTGCAATAAACGGTAATTCACGCAAATCGCGAGCTTTCTGATATTAATTTCGGCCGGCCGCGAGCCGGTGCCGATAATCGTGTTAACCATACGAAATCAATAGGCAGCGGGGAAAATTGGAAAATCTCCTTAATCGGTTTTCGAATATGGATTTACAAGCTTTGCCTGACCATTAACAGATTTAATCCGCACTTTGATTGGCACTGCGCGAAATTACAATTCGCGTGCTTGTTCTCCGGCGGAAGATACGAGGGCGTGATGGTAAATAGGAATCCGGTGTATTAAACGGACAACGCAATGAGCATAATTGGATTTATCTCGGGCGGTGTTTCTCAGGGTTTAAAATGACCCGATCGCTGTTATCGATGACCAACTAAAACCGCTCGAATTTCCCCCTGTCCTAGAGAAACTTTCTATCGATCATTTCTAACAGACACTGACTGTAGATCGGTTTTGTTCAACAATCATGATCCTAAAAATTCTCCTGCGCTTCTATAAATTCTACAGTCGGATTATTTTTTCCGATCGGTATAGTTCGAGAATCAGAATTCGAACAATTCTCCTGCGATTCTATAAATTCTACTTTCGGATCGTTTTTTCCGACCAGTATCGTGCAAGAATCAGAATTCCAACAACAAATTCTACTATCAGGTAATTTTCCGATCGGTATCGTTCAAGAATCAGAGTTCCTGCGATTCTATTTTTGCTACCGGAGCATTTTCCCCTTCGTCTTCTGTACAAAAAACGCACAGTTAAACGAGTGCCAGATCGGACCCGGCAGCTCCATCGGAGTGATTGCCGAAAGGGCGTGTAGCTGTAAGCTGTAGTCTATTAAACAACATCGATTCATCTCGGATAATCCGAACGAAAAATGACGAAATTCGTTGTCGTTCGAAACAGCGCTATCAACAGCATTCTCCGGGGATCAAATAAACGATTACGCAACGAGCGCGAACCGGTTTCACGAAGAAGTTTCTTCCTACTGTTCCGATCGCCTAAGAAGCTTTTCTAGACTGGCAACAACCAGACCCGCCAACGTATCCGATTCGAACCGGACGTGATAAAGGAAAAAAAAATCGCGGGAAGATCAAAGATCAATGTTAAGGACACAAGAGAAAGATGTACGTGTGTATAATAGAAGCTTATCTATCGTTTGAGCAAAAAGGAAACACGGACCTGTAGATCCTCCACGCAGCTGGGTTACCGGCGAGCATCACCGTTATCTGCATAATTATCTCGCCGCGGCCTTGACTGTTCCATGGAGGAAAACACGTCGAACGTATCGGGCCACGGCACGTTTCTCTTTTCCTAAGCACCAACAGTGCCAGGAAAATCTCGCCCATTTCCGGTCTTCCGTGCGGACATCTTCAGGGACGATCTTCGCGACGGCGCGCGCCGGAAGTGCCGCGTGTGTGCGATTTTTACAAATTTTCTCCCGGAAATTCGATATGTTAATTGAACGCACTTCGAGTTTTCCCAAAGCGACGGGATTTTCATTAATTTCTTCTACGTGTAATCTCTCCGCGAATTACCGCGTCGAACGCAGTTGGAGTTCTCGGAATGCGACGCTCCGCAAAATTTCACGCGGAAAGTCCGCAGCTCGACTGCAGCTGCACTCGGCCATGCATTTTCCCAGCGACAGCGTATTCATTTTGTAAAATCGTTATTTCGACCATTTTCCAGCGATCGAACGGGGCCCGATCGACGGACGCGAGGACCTCCGCGAGAAGATCCGCGGATGCATTCTCCCAGCGACAGCGTTTTCATTTTGTAAAATTGTTGTCTCAACTCTTCCTCGAGCACGTTTTCCAGCGATCGAACCAAGGATCTCCGCAAGACGATCGTGAATTTCAAGACCGAATTGATAATGGCTCCTCCGGCCGTAGCATTTTCGCGATCATTTTTTCCCGGTAATCCGGATACACGGCGGGCCGCTATGCGCTCGCGATAAATTATGAATGGCGTCAGCCCGACCCCCCACCCTCTCCCATCGCGGTAGATTAAAAATTAATCTTGATTTACCGTTATCGCATTATTTGTCCCACGTAAGGAAGTTATGGTAGTTTGTATTTGCATAGGGGAAGAACCGTTTCTCGTGTCCCGGGGCGAAATATCGGGCAAACAATCCCCGAAACCGCCCGTGGAAATTCTAATAAAGAATGGTCCGCTTCATCCGAACTTTTATCTCCGAAAATTCTCGGTTTCGCTTAATTGTTTTCCATTACCGTATTGGTATGAAACCCTCGCGCGCTTAACTTTTGCAAATTCTCTCTACGGTCCCGCCCCTCGACCCCTCTTCCTCCCTCGTTATCCGGTTCCGACAGGCCCGAATCGCGAAGGGAAAGAGGGACAGGTTTTTCTTGTTGTGTGAATTTATGAATTTTTCTTTTTTTAACGTTCGCACGACGATGATGTAATTATGATAATCAGCCGACTGGAGGGAACGGAACTGCGAGGTTTGTTTGCATGGATAAAAGTTAAGCCCGCGCTGAGCCCGAATCGAGCAAGTCTTTCTGAGTTATCTTATTCCGTATTATCACATTGGATCTTAGAACGGTATTTTAGTATCAATTATACTGATGTAATACGCGAACTTCGTAGTCTACGGTCTATTTGAGCAAAGGTCAGTGTTCTTCGTAATGCTAGTTTATTATACATAGTATATACGAGTCTTGATAGTCTCTACGATTATATTCTACTTTGTACAATTGTTTGTTTAACCTCTCGTCTATCCGGAAGCCTGTTAACCCCTTGCCCGTGGAAATTATGCTGCTGTTTCGTCACATAGAGCAAAAGTGCAATCCATTAATGCATACAGATCTGCAGTCTGTTGATTAGTAGCAAAATGGCAAAATTGAGTAGATGAAATTCAAAATTGTTGGAAAATTAAAAAAATTAAATATGTAAATATATATGATTTCTACTCTATTTTAAAATCATTAAGGGAAGCAATAACTTGTAATTTGGTTTCTATCTCTTGCAAATCGATGCAGACATATTTAACAGTGTAAACAATATTCCGAATAACGGTACGACTGTACTAACGATTGGACGGACATTTTTCTGTCAAATTATACTCCAGCATTTTTTGCAAATTCTTATAATATCGATATGACATTGAAGAATTTATATAATCATTTTTATAATATCGACTTAACAATGTAAACGATGGCTTCGAATAAAGCCATTTTTAGTGGCGACTCGAGTGCTAATAGTTAATTTTGAAGGGAACGAAATAGTTCTTGATTGACGGACATCTTTCTATCAAATTATACTCCAGCATTTGTTGCAAATTATTATAATATCGATATAAGATCGAAGAGTTTATATAACCATTTTTATTTTAATACCGATATATTTAACACTCTAAACAATACTCCGAATAAAGCAATTTTTAGTGGCGACTCAAGTACTAACAGTTGATTTTGAAGGGAACGAAATAGTTCTCGATCGACGGACATTTTTCTGTCAAACTATACTCCAGCATTTTTTGCAAATTTTTGTAATACCGATATATTTAACAATGTGAACAACACTTCGAATAAAGCAATTTTTAGTGGCGATTCGAGTGCTAATAGTTGATTTTGAAGGGAACGAAATAATTCTCGATCGACGGACATTTCTCTCTCAAACTATACTCCAGCATTTTTTGCAAATTTTTGTAATACCGATATATTTAACAATGTGAACAACACTTCGAATAAAGCAATTTTTAGTGATGACTCGAGTGCTAATAGTTGATTTTGAAAGAAACGCAATAATTCTCGATCGACGCGCACTTAGAGCGCGACCAAAACTGTGAACGTTTTAATCGAAAATGTTGAATTTCAAGGCAAGGAGTTAAAAGAAACCGTTGTGTAGAACTGTGTCGGTTTCATGGAGTATACAGTTTGGTCGTTGCAATCGAAACACTGAAAATCTTAATCGCCCGCGCGAGCGCGCGGGTTAACTGGTATCGCGCAAATTACACGGTAACTTGCAACAATACATTTGGGGGAGAAAATTGACAATCGCTCGCTCGCTCTCACGCGCGCGGCGTGTTTTTGTCGGACCCGGACCAGTTTATGTTTCAATTGGACGCTAAACCAATAAATGCAGTCTAGTTTACAGAGCACATTATTGAAATCCGTTAAACTATCCGGTTCCGCGATCAGTTACGGAATTTACCGGCGGATTCGCCCACGCCTCCCTTATCTCCCCACCCTGTCCTAAATTTTACATATTTTCTACAATCGATCGCATCGCCGAGCGGCCCTTGTTTTCCGAGCCGATCATCGCACCGTGTTCGGAAAAAAACCAAAGCCAAAATAGAACATCGGCGTAGAACTTTATCGATGCGATTAATCGAAGGGTGACCGAGTTCGGGTTTGACATGAATCGGGACTTCGAATCGCTGGAGTGACAACAGAAGAGAAAGAGTTCTCTAAAAATTTAAAATCGAGAATGATTTGCATCCTGCTGGTTCCGCGAGCGAGGGAGGAGGTGCACGCGACACGGACGCACACCTCTAGATCCCGCGATCGATGGATCCCCGTTCTGGTAGGCTGTTATCGCGGGAATAACCGCCGCCGCCGCCTCCCCTCTCTTATCGAGCCGCGTGTCGCGTGTCGCCAGGAAGGCCGAGAGAGCGCTCTCGGATCGAAATCGACGTGAAACAAACGTTTCCCGTATGTTTTTTCTCGTTTCTTCCCGGTGCGAATACGAATATCGGAATCTAAACGAAATCGACACGCCGGTTCCGTGTGGTTCCGGTGTTGGCGCATCGTTACCTGGTTTACTGAAATTCGTGAACATGAAATCCTGTCGGCCTCCCGTAGCCGGCGACGCAGATCAGAGGAGGATCCCTTCGATCCTCCTTCGGAAGATCTTCCAGCTCGGTGATCTTCCGAGGACGAGATCCTCTCCGGGGACGGAACAGCTCCTCTCCTCTCTTCCTCCGCCGAGATCCTTCAGCGTGCGTTTCTCCCTTGTCCAGCCCCTTATCACGACGACGGAGAACAGCGAACGTTCACGGACAGTACATAGTTCGCGCACACGAGAGAAGACGACGAGGATTCAACGGAACGAACGATTCAACGACGGCACTCGTTAATATTCCCCGTTCACCGATATATATGCATGTATATATAATATATATATATATTACAGATAGACAGAGATAGATAGAGAGAGAAATTAGAACTCTCGCATATCGTCGTCGAACGCGTTTTCGAGCATTTGAGAGGAGAGAGATCAAAGAAGACGCACAGATCTGTATACGTCGATCCCGAAGATAAATTGTTCAGAGCACACACACTCTCTCTCTCTCTCTCTCTCTCTCTCTTTATATGTCTCTCACTCTCTGTACGTTCTTTACGGAGTCGGGGATCGATCGATTTTTCTCGCCAAGCAGATCGAACTTCGACGGTGGTGCGTACGTGTACAGTGCTCACAAGCACAATTGTCTCGCGACGACGCGGCCACCGATGATCGCAACAACGACGACGACGTCGGCGACGGATGAACGCGAACGGCGGAACTCCCTCCGTCAGGGAGGAACAACAAAGTGGCGTGTGTACCAAGTTGGCCGCGGAGCGCGACTGAGGCTAGGGGTGGCACCGATAGAGAGAGAGGGTGGCGTGGATGCAGGTCGACGTGTACGCTGCACGGGCACATCCCCCCTAATGAATGCACCAGGCATGTGCGACGGATTTTATGTTCGCCGCCGCCGACGCCGCCGCCGCCACCACCACCTCACTCACCCCTTCAAGCCTTCGCCACCACTACCACCAACCTCGAGAATCGGCCGCGCCACCCCCGTCGCCCAACCTCCGCCAGCTCACCACCACCCCCTACCACGTAGCTCTCTCTCTCTTCCCTTCTTCCTCGTTCAAACGGGTCTCCACCCTTCTTCCTTCACGCAACTCCAGTTTCTCTCTCTCTCTCTTCATCCCCTCTAACTAACTCTCTCTCTTTCTCTCTCTCTCTCCGTCTCACGGTGTCCTGGACACTTCTTGCGTCTCGCTTTTTCCTTCGAACGCAGCGAACAGCGCGGACGGGGCCACCACCCAACCGAGTCGCGTTCAAGCCCGTTTTCGCGCGCGGCACACTCGGTGTGTTGCACTCGCTGCAGCGCGAGCAGCAGACGCGCGCCGGTTCCCGGGAACCAAGCGTGGGCGGTTTTGCCCCGTTTGCCAGAATACCCTCCGCTCCTGGGGCGGTTGTGCCCAGTTTTCACCTCCTCCTGCGTGCCTGCGGACGTACCCTGAACCCGCGATTGGTACGCACAACTCACCCGCCCGTACGCGAATATCCTCTCCTGCACCTGCCACGTGTCTCGCCCTCTCTGTCTCCTCTACCTGTATCCACCTTTTACCCTCGCTGTTCGACCGTCACCTTTTCCCTCCCTCTCTCCTGCTACATCCCTCTCACTCCGATATACCCCGTCCCTCTTTCCAGTGGTAGCTCATTCTGCCACGTGTTAGCCTCTCTCTCTCTCTCTCTCTCTCTCTCTCTCTCTGCCTCACCTTTTTCTGGCGCTCTACCATCCTCTTCACTCTTTCCCAGGGATTCGACTCACTCCGAAATACTCCGTCCCTCTTTCCAGTGGTAGCTCATTCTGCCACGTGTTAGCCTCTCTCTTTCTGCCTCATCTTTTTCTCTAGCGTTCTATCATCCTCCTCCTCCCTCTCTGCTGGTTCTACTTCACCCTCTCTTTCCCAGGGGTTCAGTTTACTCACTCCCTCCTAGATAGTGTTAGGGAGTTCTAGTGTCCGTGCATCCTCTCTCTCTCTCTCTCTCTCTCTCTCTCTCTCTCTCTCTCTCTCTCTCGCTCGTTCTCTTCTGGGTTCGTCCTGGTTGTACTCCTTTCTCGGACATCTATTTATCCCCATTCCGCCTGCGCGTATTCCGTTCATCTTCGTCCGCACACACACACTCTCTCTCTCTCTCTCTCTTCCGATACAACCCTCTCCGCACCACTGTCCTATCTGTGTCCGAGCTTCACCACCGAGAACGTCGCCGAGGTTCGCCTGCGGTTTTCCTTCTCGAGTTCCTCGCACGCTCGTGGCCGAACGAAGCGCACCCGATATCATCGTTCGATCCTACCCAACAGAGATCCCTTTCCTCTTCCAGTCCCTTCGAAACGGATCCACGGTGATCCACGATCCGAATGGTTCGACACTGGACTGCTCATACTACTGAAACAGAGATCACGGGGGTTAACCGACTCGCGGTGCATGGGAAATCGTATTGTAAGTATGACGTGGTGGAGAAATTAGGGGAATCGGGGTTCTCCAAGTGTTTCGAGCATGGCGTGTTCTACAGAATTTGCTGTAATTTTTTCATAAAGTTTGGGGATGCGGAGGATTATACGAGGCCCCTCTAAGAGAATCTAGTGAGTTGTGCTATACTGAGACTGTCTTGCAAGCGGTATTATTAAATTGCTGTTGAACAAAAGTTGTCCGCATCGATTGCAAGAAGTAGAAACTATATTGAACGTTGTTTCTTCCATTAATGATTTTCATAGAGGAGAAATATCACGTATTGACATCTTCAGTTTTTAAAATTTTTCAGCAATCGTGTATTCTATCTACTCAGTTTTGAAACTGAATCGAATGTTGCTTCTTCCATTGATGATTTCAGTAGAGGAGAACTCATGTGTCAACACGTACAATTTTGAAAACTCTTCAATAACTTTGTATTTCACCTACTCAATTCTGCTGTCAATGCATAAAGATCCGCAGTCTAGTTAAATTACAAGCAAAAGCGTGTTTGCAGTGAGTCGTGCTACACTGAGTCAGTGTTACAAGCGTCACCGTAAAAGAATTGCACCGTGTTAAACGAGAAGCTTGTGTCACGAGGAAGAATTGTAGCGATCCCTGTACGGTGTCACATAGGACGCAAGAACACCGGGGTAGTAGAAAGAAAGAGAGAGAGAGAGAAGGAGAGAGTCCGTCGTAACGTTGCCCGTCATTTCAACGGTCGTGTGACCCCGGCCTAAGTTCCGCTGCCTCGGCCCGCGGATGAATACGAATTAAAACGGACACTTAAGTACGGGACGCGCAGATAATACGAGCATTCCCTTTTCCGGTCACGGAACTCTATGCTGCTAATGCTACCCCCGTTAAATCTCGTCTCTGTTACAACCAGGAAGAGGAGGAGGAGGTGCAGGGAAGAAATCTTTTTCTGAAAACACGGTGACCCGAAAAGATTATTCTCGTGACGTTGTCCAACGGTAATTCCGAACTTGAGCCGGTCGAGCATCGCGACGTTACAACTTTTAATACTGCTCGCTGCTACTTGGAGTTCTAGACCCAGGGTTTTATCAGAGCAGGCACGTGAGATTGTTCGCGATACGCGTCGCTCACGATTTAAAATCGATATAGGTACCTAGAGAGTGAGAGAGAGAGAGAGATTGAGGGAGCTGCATTGTTTTATATAAAAGGAGAATTGCGCAGGGCTCGACGGCAAAATCGAATGTTAATAAGCCTTCAACGCCTCCGTCGCTGAGCGCTAATGCCACAGCCACGGCAGACAGGCTACCCGGTTATTACTAGTTAGCTACCCTTCGCGTGCCGCCGCTACGGCACGAGGACCTTGATCTAGGACACGCTGGTCTCACCGCCTCCACTCACACTGATCACGGTAGGTTAGGGTTCGAGTAGCTGGGAGACCGCCAATGCCCAAGAACAGTGATTCGAACGGCTTCCACTGGCGTTTTTAAGCTGTTGATTAGAGGCTCCGGGTGCACCAACTTAAACTAACGTGCACGGGATTGCTGAAGTTCTAGAAAGCAAACGATAATGCATGCGACCACATCTAACGGTCAATTATGAAATATTGAATGACCAGTTTCACCCTTCGTGGTCGGCGACGATGAAGCGTCACTTACCCTAGCGTTCTTCTAAGCATAGAAACCGAACGATAATAAAATAAACAATCATCTATCCTGGCTGTCATCAACTTCTGGAACGATGACGCATGAGATCTAGACAGCGGATCTTTATGGAAAGTAGAAACTGTCTACACGATTGCGACAAGCTGGAGCGAAATAGAAATGAATTCTCTTTCTGGATGTGCTCAACAAGTTGAAAATAACATAACGGTATATCGAAATTTTTCAAATGTTTTTACTATTGTGAATCACACCTACTCGCTTCCGTCAGGAATGCATAGAATCTCGCCGTCTGACGAGAACACATCTTCGGGGACGGCGACGACGTCAGCTACCCTGACTGTCCTCAACGCATCTAATAAACAATCATGAAATATTTCTCGGAGTCGATCCAGTTAAACAACATTTCGCCCGTGTAACGCAACGGCTGATCCACACGGAGATCGTTAACGACGAGAGAACGAACCGGGAGTGCCGTCTGCGGTTTATCAGATTGAAGAGATGCCATTGTGAATTCTCTTCGGAAATGAAAGGACAGGGGGCGGTAAGGAGGGTGGGCGTTAAAGAGTTGAAATAAAGTATTTACTCCACTTCGTGGTACTCTCCTAAATCCGGGAGTAAAACCGTGGTTGTGGCCGAAGTTGGATGTCTTATTTAAAGGATTCCGCTAACTGGCTGCATTACAACGAGATTGAAAGAGAGTCTCCTCCTCTGCCTGCTCCTCCGAAGACTCGGTCAAAGGAGAGATAGAGAGAGAGAGAGAGAAACACCGATGCTCCATTCAGGTGAAGATTTTTCGTCTGATTCGGCCCGGTCGGTGTAGGAGGAGGGCGAGTCGAGCTTTAATAAAGCCCCCGGTGCTTTTCCCACGCCGCGTTCGAATAATTGCACACTATTAGCCGTCAAGTGCAGGCTTAGGAGTTTAACAAGCCGTGAGAGTACGTGTTACACGGGATAAAGAGGCGTTGTATGCACACGGAAGCAAGAGGCCAAGGACTGTTTCGGGAGGTTTCGGCGGCGAAGAAGGGAGAGTGCAAGGGTGCCGGGCTAACTGCCGAAAGGATCTCTCACCCCCCTGAATAACGACCGCCGCGTTTTGTCCGCAGTTCGCCGCACGGTTCTCCTGATTTTTTTGCATCCCAACAGCGGAGCAGAAACTTCTTCTTTTTTTCCTTTTGAGGGATTGTCGCGTGATTCCGCGATGCAACCTGCCGGCAACAACTTCATGGTTCGCTGGTCGGTCCAACGGGCGCAAAGTCCCCGGCGACGATCAAGGAACGGAAAAAAACCCTGCACCAACCACCGACGGGTTTCCGAAGGGTGCGAACCCCTGAAGGGTGCGGGGAACGGGAAAAAACAAGAGAATCAAGATGTAGACGACGAGACCGTAACGCGTCTGTTCTCTCTTCTATCGCGGATCTCTCTGTCCTTCGTACGGTCGAGGGTGTCGCGTTGTGTCATTAACGTGACGGCACGAACCTCTGTATCATCGACGTCTATGAACAATGGACTGGGCTCGACCTCCCCATCACCGTGTTATTCGAGCATCTAGTTATACACAGTTATTCAGAAAGAGCCCTCTGTGTGTTGTCTCTCTGTGCGAAGTGTGCATCGCTGATTAAATAATACCGGGAACCCCTGGCGCAATAACGATTTCATCAATTTATTGCGTATCATCGATCGAACCTAACGCCGGCTCTATTAATTCGCCGACGCTGGGCCCAGAGGGCATCAATTTGTAGCCGTCGCTCTCTGCCAACGGCTCGCGCGACACTATATTGTCATGCGATTCGCGACCGGACTCGATCGAAAAATTCTGGAACGAGATCTAGCGGCAGTTAAACCACGAAGGGTTTAATGTTCTGCCAACTCGAAATACAAGAGCAATCAACCATGAAGGGTTAAACGATCAGCCAACTCGAGATCTAGGAGCAATTGGAGGGTTAGATGATCAGCCAACTCGAGATCTAGGAGCAACGAACCGCGAAGGGTTGACTGATCATCCAACTCGAGATCTAGGAGCAATTAACCCTTAGCACTCTTTATGACGACTCTGAGGCAACACTAAAAATTTCTGTACCGTTATTAAAGGTATTGTTTACAATATATGTTGGCATCGAATCAATTACAAAACGTTTAAGTATTGTATAAGTTACTATATCAATTTCGTAGCCATGAAATTGAAAAAATCATAGAGAACGGAAATATTCCAGGTCGAAGAAATGTTTCATTTTCTAGTGGAAATTGCTCCGAGTGCGAAGGGTTAGATGATGAGCCAACTGTAGATCTAGGAGCAATTAACCAGGAGGGGTTATAGATGATCAGCCAATACTGATAAACAGTTTCTGTGATAATTGGAAGATTTTCCAGGAGGATGTGCATTCTTCGTCGTTGACGGGACAGGGAGTATAAACGGAACAGAGAGAGCGTAGACGAAAGGAAGGAAGGGGGCGAGTCGTCGACATTGTTGTTGGCCCGACAATGTAGCCATACGTTTGTATCGGGAACGAGTATCGCTCTGAACTCGTATAGATGCTACGTTAAACTGCGAAGAAAACGAAGCAGTGACGGTGTGTTCGGTCGACGTCGTCGTCGTCGTCGTCGTTCGCATGAAAACTGAAGTGATTTCGCGAGGATGAAAGAGGGCCTTGGGGGTGGCGGGGAGGGGCAAACAGGGGGATGAGAGAGGGTGGAACAGCAGAGAGAGAGTCGTCGTCGTCGTCGTCGTCTATCGACCACTCTCACTTCTCTCGTCATCTTCTTCTTCTCGGTCTTGTGCATCTCTCGGTGGCCCCGGTCTTTAGGAGTAGATTCCCGGCAATCAACGGAAACGAAGAGAACCTTCAGAAGGGTGAGAGTGAGAGAGAGAGAGAGAGTGGAGGGGCCAAGAAGTCGCAATAAAATTGACGATCGGAGAAAAGAGAAGTTGTTAATTTCCTCTTTCCGGTTACTACGCCTTCGATCTCGTTCCTAATCCATCATCGCCTCGAGTCCGTGCTCCGCGCAGACACGACTTACGTGTACCCCCGTTTTACTTTAAAAAGAGATCTCGGGAATATTAAAAGTTTAATACTTCGTGCTACTGCTGCAGCCAAGCCCTGAAGCTGATGCTGTTCCTGTAGCTTCTGAACGTCGACAACGTTCCCCTTACCTGTTTCGATAACTCGACGAAGATTAATACGCAGCTGTTAATTAATACCGTTAGATATCTCGGGCAAAGTTCGCCTCTATGCAGCGCACCTTACCGTGTCAAAGACTGATGAAAAGCTTCCACCGGGAAAGTAACACTTCCCCGCTCCGTCCTACGAAATCTCGCGTGCCCGGGAATTATTCTGAACAGTCTTCTTATTAACCCTCGTCCGTACCTCGTTCCGCGAACTGAATCTGTCTCACAAGGTAGACAGCTGTTTCTCGATGTATCTCGACGTACAATTTTTATTTGCTTTGGATCAGTGGCGCTTTACCCTGGGCAAATGCCCGGGGCCCCAAAACAAAAGGGGGCCCCGAACACAAACCAAGATCCAAGATCCAAATTCTACGTTTTTCTCGTAAAGTTATTTAGTTGGGGTTAGGGGCTCCGATATTCTACTGTGCTCAAGGCCCAAACTAGTTATAATGCGCTACTGCCCCGAACATAATCCATGATCCAAGATCCAAGTACTACGTTTTTCCCCGGGGGCCCCGAAATGCTACTTTGCCCAAGGCCCCAACTAGTTATAACGCGCTACTGCTTTGGATAGAATATACCAAACTAAAAACAAATGTTAGGGAATAGGAAAGAATGCAATAATGAAGTTAGTAATCATTTGGATACAAGCAGAGTGGGTCAGGGTAGGAAAAGAAAACAAGTGAGTGAAGGGATGGGGACCGAATGTGTGAAATAAGATAGATCTGTAAAGTTAGGTTAATGTAAACCAAATCACATTTCTTAGCTGTGAGGCTGAAATAAAGCAAATACATACATTATTTGCTTTGGATCTACAAAGGCTGTTCCCATTAAAAATAAGATTTTACTTCATTCCGCTTTCTTAAAAGTCTACTAAAATTGGGAAACGCATAAACATCACCTAAAAACGACAGAACAGTGGAACTTATTTCGGGAAAACTGTGTGAACTTGACACGATGGACGGACGAGGGTTATGCTAATAATGTCCTCTCCCAGGGAAGTTGAACAAACTTCTTCCAAATACTTGAATCGAAGTGTTTGAACAGACTCGGAGTGGAAGTTTTTCCGTGAAAATATTCATTACCGTCTCTCGCAGCTGTTTTCATTTGTAGCCACGCTTTCCACCAGAACATTTCGCGTTGGAAATATATATTCGGTGTCCTGTTTCACCAGAAATTACACACAAGAGCAGTTTAATTTGTTGAACCGATGATCCCCGTCCGATTGATTTCAAAAGGAAAGGCCGGGTGTCGTGTAACAAGCCGTGCCATTTGAAAAATGGAAAGTGAACAGCAAGAGGGCCTTCAACGAGCGGTGCCGGAGCTTGAATGGTCTCGCGCTGCTGTATTCCTGGTGTGCCGCGAAAGCAATGTTTGTCTGTGCGGGTACCGAGTCGAGCAATCAGCGAATGTTTGCAGGCCCTTCCCAAATTCATTAGCGCGCGCTTTTCGTGCCGAGCTCAGTGAAAACATTTCGCATTTCGATGGCCGTAGCAACTAGCCAACCCGTTCCCGCCGATATTGCTACGTTCGACTCTCGGAAGGAGCTTCCCGAAAACCTAAGGAACCTCGGCCTCGTCACTTCTGTAAAGATTCACCCCGAACCATCATCTCAGCGTCAACCTAATTCGAATTGTCTGCTAGAAAGTCCTGTAAAAATTGTTCGCTAAAGTGTTTTATCCATGTAAGCAATGATGCTTATCGTCGTTTTATTTTTGGTTTTTCGGTTTGTTAAACTTGTCTGAGTCTATTTTGACCGGGAACATCTATTTGGTCATTTTGGGCAAAGTAGAATTTCGGGTCACCTAACACCAACTAATAACTTTATGAGAAAAACGTAGAATTTGGATCTTGGATCTTGGTTTGTGTTTAGGGCCCCGGGCATTTGTCCAAGTTGCCCATAGGATAACGCGCCACTGCATTTACGTACACAATTTGTGGCAATTAAACTAACTGAATAGCTGATTCATTGAGAACTAATGTGTCTACACGAGGTATCATCAAAAATAAATTTTTTAAAATTATTAATTGGAGCTGTGAACGGTTCCAAGCATTGCCAATTATATAGCTACAAAAATCGTCCGTTATCCGAGGGATAAAACTGCGTCAATTCGGTAAAAAGTCAATCGATTGTACACGCAAGAAAAATAAGTCGAGGATGTAGAATAAAATTGAAAAACATTTTAAACTCCCCCAAGCCCTGCCTAGCGTTTGTCAAAAATTTTGTTCGTCATTTTCGATAAATTACTAAATGCATTTAATATTTTCATAAACTACTAAAAGTACTGTACGAGGTATCGTGTCAGTTTTATATCGATAGAGCGAAGAAAATCATATAAAATAGAAATATTTCAGGTGAAAGGGTTAACTAGAAAAAATTTGAATAAGTGTCCGGTAACTTATGGACGTAGGGAGCGTAGAATCAGCCCCTTTAGATCGCAATGGTTGCGAGGGAGGAGGGGGTTCGACCGATTAATTAGAAAGTGGGATTACCGGGGGGTTCGTTGGAGATTAACAGACTGGTAAACGGTTGCTCTTCCGGGTCCGTGAGGTCATGTGTGTGCTCGTAGAACGAAGAGCAATAATAAAAACCGGGTGGACGACTGGTGGTTGGTTGTGGCCGGGTCGGCTGAATTCCGCAGGAATTTTCGAGCCTTCCCCAACGGGTAATAACGAGGATTCGGCCTCGTTTATCACCACTTGTAGCTCTATCCCAACCCTGACCATCCATGCCTCTTTCTCTCGCCCCGGTGTTTATAAAAGGAAGAAAGCAGAGAACCTGACTATTTCGCTTTCAAGCCAGCTGCTCCGGCTCTCTCTGGCTCTGGCTCGCGACGCGTGGCCCCTTTCAGCCCCTTATTTCCAGACCGTTTTCAGTATCATCGTCTCTACCACCCTCGTCAACACCTCTACTACAGCCACGCTTCCAAAAGGATCTGTGACCGGGGACACTGACAAACTCATCCTACCAGGGAACCAAATACTGTTTTCTCTCTACCTATCTCTCCCTCTGTCTTCTACAGGTACATGTAACCTTTGTATTTGGTTACGTGAGGCGAATCCGTACACCCTCGAGACCCGAGGCGTCTTCACACGTTCCTATTCTACTTTTGCCTGGCTCACGCAGCTGATTCCCCTTAGTAGGGTAATTTCGGGACAGATGCACCACATTTTGTTTTCTGTTCATAAAAATTTTATTAAAGAGAATTCAAAATGTAGACATGGTTGAATTGTTTATTTAAACCTTCTTGTAACGTGAAATGAATTTGTTTTCTCGTACATGTTTCATGGTCCCATTTGAGGCATTCGGAACAACACATCCAATCTTCTTTGGATGTGGTTGAATAATAATCTTCCAAACATTCGATACAATGATTATCAGAATCTTCAGGACTTCAGGAATCTTCTATCCCTAAATTGAGGGAGAGACGCACACCTATACAAAAACAAATTTAAACTCTTGTAGAAACGTTAAAATATTTTTCCCAGCAATGAATCGAAAATTCATTTGAAGATTGAAGTCTCCTCTTTACAACGAGATCTTTGCAATTGATCTACGACTTTGTTTCACTGTTTTATGCAAGAAAAACGACGACCACGTTTAATTAGCGGTGTGGCTTATGTTATCACGAAGTTGGCGATGGACACCATCCACTAAAAAATAGATTACTGCACGAAAAAATATCGTAGATCACTTTTTAAGGTCTCGTTGCAAAGAGGAAGCTCCAGTCTTCAAATCCATGGTAGATTCATTCCCGGAAAAAAATTTTTGAGGATTGTACAGACGCGGCAGTTTTGAAGATTGAATGAGACGCCTAAAAAAGACCGTACATCAATATTTAAGGCGCCGTTGTGCAAGTTCAACCTTGCCGCAGGAGGCTCCTGAGAACGCGGCGCAAGTATGAATGTGTCTGCCATGTCTCTGTCTTGATCCGAAGGAGGACAAGAGAAGCGGTGATCGCGTGGAAACCGTTCACCGCGAGAGTTTCGCGCAGGTAACGCTTTTCCCGTTTCGTGGGCTGGGCTACTCTTTCTCCGAGAAATCTCTCTGGTCCTGTGACAGAAAATGAAATCTGATATTGTAATTCCGCGCGTTTGTGTAACGCGACCTGCCACTGGAAACGCGCACCGTGCCATGCCGGGGCGAACGATACGCGTCGCGGCAGTCGCCCTTTTTCAAGCCGGACTCGCCTGCACTTCGTGAAATGAATTTAAAGCGACCCCACGACGGTGCACTACCCCACAGCCGCACGCCGGTGAATACCGTGATATTAAAACACAAACCGGGGCTGCGTGTCATGGCGAGATCCGGCCATGAACCGCGTTTATGCGAGCACAATAACTGGAACGTGCCGATACACTAGTTGCAAAAAGGTGTCGCAAGTTGGCCCATCGGACATCAACAGTAAAATTGAATTTTTAGTCTCATCACAAAAATGCGAATCTTTATGCGTTTACGAGGAAATTAACAGGGCGAAATATAAAACGATGAGAGACATAAAAAATCTAAGAATATTGTCATTCAAACAGAAGACAGTACCCCGCTGTCTGTAAGCCGAGCTCTAGAAATAACTATTTCACATTATTTCACAAATATAATAAGAATAAGTCTATTCAAATTTTTGGCCATTTTTCTAATAATATGTGCCCAACGAAATGGATTTGGTAAACAATTCCTCAGGGAAGCATCTTTACAATCTTAGTAATCGTAAATTAAGAATATTAGACCAAGTCAAAATGACGCGTTTAAAAATCGGGAGCCCCCAAAAATTGAGAGCTCTCAAAAATGGGAGCCCCCAAAAATAGGAGAGATCTAAAAATTGGGAGCTTTTAAAATCGGGAGCTCTCAAAATTGGAAGCTGTAGAAATTGAGGGTTCTAAAAAATGGGATCCCCCAAAAGTAGGAGGGATCTAAAGCCGTAAATCTAATGTAAATAAACAGCTTTTATAAAAGCTCTACACTCCTTGGCGCGTGTAGCGTGCTCGCACTCTAATAATTAGACTGCGAATCTTAATTCAAAATAAAAAATGTTTACACTGATTGCAAGACAGAGAAACTGATTAAGCTGAAACCAATACACTGATGTGTTTAAATCTTTTTAACATACCCGCTGCTTTAAATTGTGCTTTATCATGTTCGTCATAAATGCATAAAATACGCAGTCTACTAATAATAATGGAGCTCGAGCGGAGAAAAAAGAGAGAAATCGAGGGAATGATCGATTACAGAATCAATTTGGCGAGCTTTGAGAAAGATATAGGAAGGAGAAATAGACGGCTATGAAAATTTGAACGTGGACGCGTGCGAAACGCGTTCCGCACGAGCTAAGTCCGTTTTAGACGTTGCTTTTTTCTCCCGGTGGAAACCGCAGAGAACGCGTTCGGCTCGTTTGCCGGCCGCTGCCAGACTTCTCTGCTTGTCCGTTCGTTATTCCGTGAATAAATAATTGAGCGAACATGCGCGCGTGCGAAAGCTTGATGAAAATTTCAATCGATGGCTTTTCGTCCGTTCACTGCTTCAAAATTATTCAGTGATCTCTTTCTCGCAGCCCAATCCGGTCTGGCACCCTCTCTCTCCCTCTATCTTTTTCGCTCTTCTCCTCTTTCTCTCCGTTTTGCTTCATCCGTGACGCGTTTTGACAATCCCTGAAGAGTGTCCGAGACCTAGAGAAAATATATCTTCCTTACTCTATACAATAAAACTCTTCAACAAAATGGTAATTAAAGAATACGACCTTCCAGATTGATTCGATTTTGATCAGATGTAGCTATTATACGATGACTTATTTCTGGAAAGCCATAGTACTTTGAACTTCTAAGTTTCAAAGGATTCTTATCTCGAGAGAAAACAAAATCTTATTGAGATTTCGAAGTCGAAAAATTGAATTCTCGCTACTAACGCTGTTCAGGAACATAGAGTAGACTAGACTCTATTATCTAATCCCAGATAGTGTGCTTTAATGCGACGCTGATCTGTGAAAGCAGACTTTTCCTCGAGATAAGATTGCGCGATGTTTCAGTCGTGTATTGTCATTTCATCGTGCAAATATCACAAATAGTCGTCGTTGTTTCCGAATGATTCAGACTCTTTATCTCCGCTGGACGTAAAGTCCGGATCCTCTATCGAGTACAAAGTATCAGCGATTTCCCATTCGTTTATTCTTATGATACGATTCTAAACAGATCGCTGCAGCAGAGGATCAGCCTGCTACCATTATCGCCCTTGTAAATTCCATTTTCATCGGTCGCCGTTGCCTCCCGTCGATTGTTTTCGCCGAAAGTAGGAAATACTCGGACGATTCTCGTTCCTAGCCTGAACGCATCGAGAAACGGTCGAGAAGATGTGCTTCTTGATCTACCTTCTCCGTGTGCAAGGCGCGTCTTTATTCTCTCTCTGTTCAACTTGCCAACTTCCAGCTCTGTTAGCTTCTTCTCGCGCGTGCGTACACAGCACAGCCTCTCTCTCTCTCCTCTCTATGCATATACAGGGTGAGACACCTAATACTTACACCGAAAATGTCTTTGTTGTTTTTAGAAATGCAGGAAAATGTTTCGGGCGGAGAATGTTTGGTTCAGTTGGGCAATTATCTTACTGGTGGCTCGTATTCAAGGTCGTCGTCGTTTTTCTAAATGGAACGACGTATGTATTTCGATTAGCGCAACATTGTAGCTAACGAAAATACAAATTCAGTTCGACCTTCGAAGTTGTTCTTCAAAAAGCATACACCACGTTTATGCTTATCGTACGATACATGTACACACACACACACACACATACACGCACAGAGAGAGAATGCACACGTGCAGCAGGCATGTAAATAAGCGATTTCGAGTAACGCGAGGCATGCGAATGTTGAATTATCCAGCGAATCGATCATACTTTTGTTGCATATTACAACGGTGAATCCTGCCAGGGCAATAGGAAAGGAGAAAGAGAGAGAGAGAGAGAGAGAGAGAGAGAGAGAGAGAGAGAGAGACACGCCGAGGAGGCCCCCGGGCAGGAAGTACTAGTCGAGTGATAGAGTTGAGTGCGGGGAATTTTTATGGGTAAATCGATGTTGCATGCGGAAAGGGCGAAGAACGAGGAAGAGGAGGGAGAGGTGCGAGAAGACGAAGAGCTCCCCAGGCCTGGCTCCGGAAAAGGACAGAACCACTGGAAGAGACGAAGAGAGAGAATGGAACAGACAGACCGGAGCTGTCGGTGAGAGCGAGAGAGACTGTGCTACACGAAGAGTGACCGAGGAAGAGCGCGATCCAAAAGGAGGGAAAGAGAGAGAGACGTGTTGCGAACCTCGGGTGAAACGTGCGAGAACGCAAAAGAGCGAGCAGGAGGCAGAGAGGTAGTGAGGCAAAGGGCGCTAGAAATCTGGGGCGGGGATAGATCCGGGGCTTTTGCGCTGTGCACGCGACCTTGAATGCCAGCCAGCCTAGACCTTGCTACAGCTCTTTCGCTTGGCTTGCTTAGTCCAGAGACCACCGCTCTCTGCTGCTGTAGATACTGTTGTTTCGAGCGCCACGGCCTAAATCCGATATCTCTCTAGCCGCCTGCTGCTGCTGCTGGTGCTACTTCCTCCTTCTCCTTCTTGCCTCACCGTGTCCCACCAGCCGAGCGATCCCGACGATTACGTAAAAGATGAAAACACGAATTATCGCCGCCTGGATCGCGGATAATTCTCCTTGGACGGCGTGCAATTATAGCACAGCCGAATACGATCCTATCCGAACGTTCTCTTCGCATGCTCTTTCAGTTTAGGCGACTTTGAAGGTCTGCAGACTTTCCAGATGGACTTCGCTTCGGACCTCCCTTTCCACGAGATTTTTGGTTATTATATAATAGAATTTGTTGATTCCAGAGTCTTTTAGTCAGAGATTTTAGTCGCTGTTAAGCCTCTCCGTGGGCAGGATTTTTGTTTAAATAAATATTTCATTACTCCATCCGCCTCTCTGTTGATCCAGGAATTGTATAAAATCTGTAAGAATTAATGGAAAAGAAATTGTAAGAATTGTTCAGTTGAGTTTACAAAGAATGGTACCTTGAACAGCGTTTAAAAATATTGTGCGAATATATACGTGCTATTCGAAAATAGAAGCAGAAATGACAACAAGCTAATCCATTATTCATGTGTTCTGTGGCCATAGTCCTAGTCTTACGGCTGTAGGTCTGCCACTAAAACTTTCAGAATGCAGCAAAATATGACGCGTTTCCTGCGCAAATATTCAGGACAAACGTCGAAATGCAGACTTTCTAAACATGGATATTTTTCTTAAAGGTCTCCGGAGAATTTTGTCATGATTATTCACTGAATCTTTCAGTACGTACATTCCACCTCTATAAATTCTCCTTTTTATATTTACAGAAATTTCTTTCATGAATATATCCACAGTCTCGATTTTATAAATATTAAATATTGTATATATATAATAAGTAGACTGTGGTCAATGTTACATTATACATTGTGTTGTAATCGATCTCACACAAGAGATTTCCTAATAAAAACAGAAAAAGTAGACTGGGGATCATAAAGTCTGCAGTGTAATTACGTGTATAATAATATTATGAAAAGTGTTGCCTCTTTTGCTGGTTCTGTGTTTTGGAAAATTTTGCAACTATTCGTTCACAGTACTAGAGTCTGCGAGCTAGTCAAAATATGGCGAACGAGGTTCGCAAGCCTGCTGCTCGCTGGAGCGATCACGATGGGTGGGATCATAACGGACCTTTGGTCGCGACCGCGCCTAGAATCCAATGGATTCAACATAACTTCGCTTATCCACCTGCCTTTTTATGTTTTTGCAAATTGCACGGTTCTCGAGGATCGCGGCGGCATCTGCCTTGAAGATCGCGAGACTCTTCTAGTCACATGACTAGACGCGTACCGGTTCCGCGCTAGGATCTACCGATCACAAGCTTATCTAACTGGTGTTCCTCGCAAAACCATCAAAATCTTCCTCTCAACAACCTGCACAAATTACTTAAATTAATCAAATAAGGACTAGCCATATAAAATAATTATTTCTATTAATTTCTAAAAAGTTTACCTGCGACAAATATGTCTAACAATTTATCCGCGCTAGGATTTACCGATCACAATTAATAAAACAATTGTTTCTATTAATTTCCAAAAACTTTGCGTCCTACGTGAATTACTTACGCGCTGGAGCGAGCGTCCTTCAATTGTTAACCTCTTGCCGTATTTTGACGAGCCCGACTCGTGATGAAGGTTTTTAACAAAGTCTAACAAATATGAATGTTACGCGTTTCATTTTAGATGAAATAAAATTTTATTCGTTTGTAATCAATATTTAAGCATTAAACTAAATGTAGCCATACAAAAAATATGCATTCTACATATTTTCCTTTCTACGAAATTTTTGTACACAAAGACGTTCTAATCACTGTAACTGGAAAGAAGGTACAGCAAGGAGTTAACCAAGTAGAATTGATCGTGCAAACCAACGGCGAGCTACCTGCGACAAATATAATAATTAATACAATTCAACAATACACATATTGTCATTAATTCCTGTTTCTTAACCGTAAATTTTTGTTTACAATTCCAGTTTGTTTTCCCACGAACAACGTGAAGTCTTCACCGATTCAAACTTCATTCTACAAGTCACGTGACGTGCAGTGCCTGCTATAGGTTCAGTAAGGCATTCTGTTTACGCGTTGATTGAAAGCGAATATAATTACATTTTCAATCAACAGAAATTTCTAATCGCCGTTTATATTCATATCTGGATTAAAATTAATTTCTCCGCGTGTGTAACAAATATTTCACTGCGATTATTGGAAAATGAAGTGCGCGGGCACGGACTCCCTGCACCGGCCCTGGCGCCAACACTACAATTCAAATGCGTGACGATTGAGTCTCTATACGGTTCTGTATCGCGTGTAAACTTCAAACAGTTAACAGTCCAAACAGTGCGTTCATTCCGATTATATTGTTTGTCCGAGATATTGTAAGTCCCGTGTACTACAATGTACGTTAAACGGAACGATAGTAAACAAGAAAAGAATTACAGCTTCCCCACGACGAAATTGAAGAACGTGTATTGTACACATTGCAAACATCAATTTTTCCTACAAGGTAATCCTTGAACCACACGTGCACCGGCTTCATTGTTCTTCTATTTATTTACGTATCGTACGTGCTAGCAACAAGTATATTAATTTATAACAATTAGAGACGTCCAGACTGTTAGCTTCGTAAATAGTTGCTATTTCTATTCGCACATTTTTACAACAGTTTTCATCGATGCCTGAAAAAAGGTGAACTACATAAATAGAATCGTAAACCGGTGAATACTGAATTCCTTGAAAACGAGAATCTAAATAGCACGGAGGTTAGAATTACGTTCACTGTTCTTAGGGTAATATTTTTACATTGCACAACACTAGCAATGTTATTTAACATGATACACAAGAAATTTTTATTTCCACTTGTTTCAGACTTTATACCGCTGCGTGGTACAATTCCGTTACTGATGGAATGTGGACACATCGTATGCGAGAAATGTTCAAAGCTGGCTCTGGGTAAACCATGCCCCTCGTGCAATGTAATTTTGCAACAGATTGACGGTAAGAAAACTTCGTTGCCTCTGCATATTTATACGCTGGGACTGATGGTCTCGTCTCATAATCGACCGATCGACACTGATGATTTAGACATCACGTTCACCAAGCCGTCCAGCTCGAAATTAAAGCAGCAGGGTATAAATGGTTTATATTACAAGCAGGCGTGAACAAAGAGCTCGTAATACTTAACAACGAATTTACTTTCAGGACTATGCCAAGAATGTGGAATCCACGCTTCCATAAAGTGTCCGCAGTGCGACGCTCTTTATTGCTCTAGTTGCTATAACAAGGTATACAGCGCGTTCTTTACGAATTTGTTTATGTTAATAAAGAATATTCTATACGTAAAACTGTGCTTGGTTTTGTCGATAGATTCACGGACGAGCTTTGAATAGTCACTCGAAAATTGTGTTGACCACCAATGCCACCGATGACTCCTACATTGTGCAGAATACCTGTTCGGAAAGATGCAACGAACCCTTAGGATATTTCTGTGAGAAGTGCGAGATAGCTGGATGTTCTCATTGTATGCTAAGGATGCATCAACATCATAATTATGTGGCATTAGCGAAGAAGGTTTGTATATTAAATGTGGCCCGAAGAAATGTATTTTACTTGTACAATAAGATGTTCTTACTTGTTGTTTACAGAATCACATGTTCCTGGAAGAGTTCCGTGCACTGTACAACCTCGTTGGTCAGAAGCTGCAGAGGATCCAGCTGGCGCAAAAGGTAAGTGTCAACGTGATTTTTGTTACAAAACCGTCTATTATTTCGTTAATGTATACAGAACGAACGTGTACGAGCTATAAAATTAGAAATAAATAAGTTTATTCGGTATGTCTAACAGCTACTAAGTACAGATAGAAAAATGAGGTGTTACATTTCATTAAATATTTCTAGTAGTGACATGCCGTTCCCTGAAAAGTTTTCGATGAATTTATTGTCACATACATTGTCCTCCGGAGCATGTGTCATCCTTGTAGAAAAGTTCGACCAACATTGGCCACTAGATGCATGTACAAATACAAAAATTTTCTATAAAATAGCGAAGTGTATCCTGTTATAAATAATTACGCAGTACGAATATGACTAGAGGGAATGGAAATACTTATTGACATTATTCGGTTATTCCACACTTGTTTCGGCGTTTTTGCTTGCTCGAACGATTAGTTTTGATGTGATAGTTGTGTCGATATGCATTGGTGAAACAGGACAGTTTGATTTTTAATTAGTACAGAGATCTGTCGTATAAACAAAATTCCTCTTAAAAGTACGCTAAACATAAATCACACACATGGAACCTACGATATACATATTGCACATTTTCAAAATTTCACAGAATCCGCTGTCGACTATGCGTAGTATACAATTTACAAATTGTTGCTAGAACAAACAATGGCAACAAGGATCGGTCCGACGCGCGCATTAAATCGATAATAATTCGAATAATTTAACTACTAGCTACGTATTCGTCATTCTTCTTCTTCCTCTGATTCTTTCTTCGTTTCCGGTTTGTCTTTGAGCTTCTCCTTCTCCTCTTTCTCCTTCTTCAACTTCTCCTTCAGCTTCGCCTCCATTTCCTTGAATTTCAGTTCCAAATATCGGTCCACCTCCGGCCCGGTAAAGTCCTCGGGAAACTTCGGCATTACCGGCAAGATGTACTTGTAGAGTCGTTCGTTTAGCACGTATAATTGCGTGGTCGTCTCGCACTTTACGTTGAACCACCAGTCGCACGTTAGGGCCACCTGGCTGAATACGGTGCCGTTCGGGCACAGAAACGACGATTTCCCTCCGTTTAGATCGCAGTAGTGCCATACCTGCGAAACAGACGAAGTTACAATTCCATTAAAATCATTTTCTCACAATTCTTCGATATCCTCGCAAAGCGTGAAAAGACTTGTCCAACGAGTACCATGATCGTACCCTTTCGATTATTCAGTCTCGAGATATCCGAGGACAAACCTAACCGAGACCGCAACTTTAAACCAGGGAACCTAACCGTAACCGTAACCGGGTTCGGTTCTTGTAACCCTAGTAACCCGCATAACCGGGTTACTGAAGACATGGGTGTACGGTTATGCTGGTTAACCCGCTCCTACAAAGCGGTTTACTGATATTGATTTTTAGATGTAACGGATGTTTACGATAAATTTAATGTCTACTAATTATGATAATATTAATATGGAATAATATGCAATAATAATATAATACTTTAATCATGTACATATTTATTGAATCGTATAGAGTACAATCAATTTATTACCGCGACGCATCACTGAAATATATCATTGTAAATATGTAGACACCACTTCAGAACCTCCGCGAGCGTGCCGAATGACACCTCAATCATACATTGTTGCACCTGACCTGTCAGCGTCCGGATTGTTTCGTGATCGTACATATTTTGTTAAGTTCGGAACATGTATAAGGTGTTAACGATCCCGTGAAATTCACTATACGAATTGACGGTATCAAAGTCGCGACGTATAGCAGATTGAAAAATTTATTTTATATTTAATTTTATCTTGCAAATGTTGTACATGCCGTGCCAGCAACTCAAATGCCGGTTGAACGAGAATTTTCTGGCTTGAAATTTATCTTAAACGACAATAGAGCCACATAGATTAAACCATGATATTTTAGATCATATTATGATTTTAAGAACAAATACATTCAGCAATTAATGAGTTTCCTTTATGTTTTTTTTATTACATACTATTTTCCTGCACTTCTTGTAACCGGGTACGAGTTAAAATGTGTAACCCGCTCTGGTTGCTATTTGGGAACCGCCCCTCTAGGGTTACTGTGGGTCACAGTAACCGCGCTTGGTAACCCGGGTTACGGTTCGAGTTAGGCGTTGGTTAGAATCTCTGCTTGAAACCTAAATATCTCGAGACTGAATGATCGTATTCGTACGTTCATGGTACTCATTGGATTCGTCTTTCCAAGCTCTCCAAGAATACAAAATAAAATATACAGGGTGTCGTACAAAGAGAAATAGCGTACCTGGCATCCAGTTTCGGGATCCCCGAAGAACCCTTTGTACCGTTGTTCCTTGCAACTGAAATTGGTTAGAGGTATGCTGGAATACGCAGGGTAATCAACGTGAGCTTTCCCCTGCGTCGCGCCGTACTTGACGGACGTCTGTGGTACGCTAAGTTTCGGCGGCGAGATTTTATTCGGCTCCGTGTAACTGTAAACCGAAGTTTCGGTAGTCGCCGTGCTCGGAGGAGGAGGAGGAGGAGGAGGAGATGGTGGATGAGGGTATTGATCCTGCTGCAGCATGTCCTCGTTCAGATTTTCCGTGATCTCGTACGAGTTTTCGTTAGGTCCGTCCCCGGGGAGCTGATGATTCACCGGGGGCCTAACCGTCGGTAGGAACACCTCTTTGTTCTTGATTGGAGCGTCCTGAACCACGGGGATGTAGTACTCTAACAGCTTATTATTCAGACTGTTCCCGACGTAGCCGGGCTCCGGCTTGTTTAGCTGGTCCCTCATGAAGTCAGGCTCCGGCTTCTGGTTATTTAAACCATCCTCGAAGTAAGCCGACTGAGGCGGCGGAGGACCTATATCCTCCTCGTACGACATTACTTTGTAACGTTCTGGATCATCGGTTAAGTAGAGAGGATTAGGCGTCGCTTGGAATCTCGTTTCCGTGATAACTTTAGGCCTTGTCAGCGGACGCTTCGCGTTCGAGACCTTCAACCTCGACGGTGGTTTGATCAATGGGATCATTGGTCCCTGCTGAACCTGTGGGAACTCTTCTTTCTTCTTATTGTGGAGGATGTTGAGGATCTCCGCCAGGGTCCTCAAGCTGTTGTCGATGTTGTCTCTGCTCAGTATTTCTGGGAGACGTTCGCTCAGGTGCAAACTCTCCACTATCTGATCCAGATTCACATTCGGATTCCGGATTAATTGGGGACCCGGTTGCTTCTCAAGAACTCCTTGGAACTCCTTCCCCAGATAATGAACTCCATTCGCGATTGGTCTGACGTTGTAATTCAATGCGTACTCGTCCCGAACGTTAGCTACCGCCGAACTAGGCTTGGCCAACTGTTTTCTCGGTGAGGGATCTCTGCCATTCGTCGCATAAGGTCTTGATGGTCTCACGTTCGTGTAATATCTATGATCCTTGCGTGCGAACTGGTTCGGGATAGGTGTCGCGTCTGGGTACGCTGATTTCTGACGTTGATACGTTTGATACTGAGCAGAGTAATCGTCCTGACTAATTTTAGCGGTGTATCTGACAGGTGCGAAGTACTCGTTGTCGTTTCCTAGCTGGCGGGGGTCGTATTGTAGAGATGGAACGAACTTTCTGTCGTGACTCTGCTCGTTTAGGCGAACGTTCGCTTTTCTGACGGTGGCCAGCCTGGCGAAGGGCTCCGGCTCTTTTCTCGGCGAGGCGTTGCTTTGATACTCCTTCGCTGAGGTTTGCGGTAACGGAGTTTGCCCGTTCACGTAGTTGCTGGCGACGTAGAACGTCATGTAGGGTATCAATCTTCTGTATCTCTCCTTGAACTCCGCCAACGTTATCTGCGCCAGGGATTCTTCATCCTCATCCTCCGCTGGCGACGTCAAGCTCGAGTTCGACGAGGATTCTGCGCCCGTTCTCAGAGACAGCACTGTAACAACACCAAACCAGTATTTAAATATAATTAGGCTGCACGGTGTACATAGTTAGTATCATCGAACTACAACTTGTAGTTTTTGGACATTGCTGTGAAGCGCGAAGAGACGATTTCAACGAGTATAATGATCGTATGGTTACGGTCATTCAATCTCGAGATATTCGTGTTCGAAAGGTTAGGCAACTGAGCTAGACCTAACCCATATCTTGAGATTGAGCGATCGTAATGGCACGGTCATGGTACTCGTTGGATTCGTCTTTCGACGCTCGCCAAGAATACCGTGTCAAATATAGGAGGTTCCGTTCAAAAAATACGAATGTAAGGATAAATACGGAATAAACATTCAACGAATCGCGATTCCTGTCAGAATTCAATTTTCCCCCGTCACGGTGACACCACCGAGAAAACCGCGATACCGTCGCATAGTCGTACTGTAAAATCCCGTGACGGCGGGGTCGCTCGAGATCGGTCATTCGATAAATGTATCTACCGCGGAGATTCCTCCGGATTCAAGTGTTTTCGAGTGTCGCTCGCACCGACAGCGAGACCCGAGGGTGCCGGCAATCAACGTCGGTGAACGTCAGTCGTATTACGACGACGTTCCCGGTCCGCCCGGGGGAGATGATAAAAATCAGACGCGAGGGGGTAAATACCAGTTCCTTATAGCCGCACGAGCAACGTTTCCTAATCGGCCTTTCAAAAAATCAGCGGCGCGCAGCGTCGTTATGTCGCCTCTTCCTTCCCGCGTCCCGATCTCGATCTTGATTCCCTCACTCTCGCCGCGACGAATACGCGCGAAGTAATGCGTACGCGTTGCACTCTCCCGCCCGGTTCAAATTAAATTAGAAGGAAAATATTCGGAGAGCCGTCGCACCGCTTTTGCACGTGCACCCCGTGATAGCAAGAATAAAGGCTCCCGGCTACGCGCGGACGTGTACGTGTACATACGTATCTGCATACGCGCGTACATCCGCGTGTGCGCGTGCACTCGTGCAGGATATATTCGCTCTGGCACGTTCGAGTGCTGCAACCACTAAAAACGTACCAATCCTCCACCCTCCGGCTCTTCAATCCTCAACCCTACCGACTACCTTCCTCCCCCGTTATTCTCGCTCTCGGGGATCGTACAGGACGGCTCAATCTTCCCCGCGTGACACCGGTCCGCCGTCATCGAACCCGATCGATCCGCTAATTATGCCACGCTGCGCGATACTTCGCCGTTTGCGTTTCTTTGAACAGACTCAACGCTGTTCGATCGGGGAACTCTTAGTTAATCGCATTTATCCAGCCAGTCCTAACCCGCAGGAGCATTCATTGGTCATTGTTTAATCATTTTTTCTTACCACCTAACTGACCGCCTAACTTGCTATGGGCCCACGTGCTCTCCGTTTCTCACAAAAAGTCTCCTGGCAGACTGGGTCATTCCACTGACACTTCCAGCCGAATTATTGACCAAGGTGTGTGACGTCACGAGGGACTCCTTTCGAGGCACGTTTATTAATTTGTTCGATACAAATCGGAGTTCCTCCAAGTCCCGCAAATGTCGGTGTCTTCCTTTCGGATTGGTGTTGGCTCGAAACGCGGGCCGCGGCTATAAACTAAGCCCGTGGGCCGAGCCGCGTGTCGACGCCAGCCCCGCCATGAATTTTTATAAACCGATTATTTAGTGGCAATGTAACAAAGTGCGGAGAGCTTGGCATCACCGAGAGAAAGCTTCAACGATATCCGAGCGTGGCACATCAAAGGGACTCTGGAGCTCTCTCGGTGCTCGCGCGCTGTATCTCTGTTCTTCACACATAGACATCTACATAGATCTATATATATAGATATATATACACAGAGATATATAGAGAGATGTACACACCGTCCCCGACCTGGAAATCCAATTCGATTCTGCATGAAATGAGTCTGGAAACTCTTCGCGTAGCGCTCGCGTGCGCTGTGCCGCTTTATTAATCCTGTCAGTACGGGAACGTGATTGAAAAATCCGCAAAGCGCGTGTGCCGCGGCCCCTAAGAGGCAGGCGCTCGCCCTGAAAATTTACAAAGCACCTGGCGTTCCCCGACGCCTCTCCTACGATGTCTCTGTACATCTGCATAAAGATGTACACGATCCTTCGGGGCTAACTGGACCTCTCCGGTACCAACCCTGTGTGTCTCTCTTCCCTTTTGCGCGTGAATTCGATTCCGAGAGTCAAGGCGATGTTTAGACCCACCGCTCGCCACATCAAGCCCATTTTCCCTATTTTTCCGAAAAACATCCGACCGCTCCCCCACCGGCTCGTCACGGGTAATTTCTTTGATTCTCAATTTGCCTCCTCCGACGCGAACGTTTGATCTCCCGGAGCCGCGTCCTTAATCATTCAGCCACCATTTTCGAGAACGAATCACCTCGTTGGTTGACTGTTTGAACCGCCGATGGAATATTAATCACCGATACTGATGTACCGAGGTTCTAAAGGAGCGTTGAAATTTCCAGAATTTTCGACCGATGCAAAATTCACGAGATTGACCTTTGATATTATAGGCAGGAAAAGTTAGAGAGGTCCGTGAGCAAAGTAAGTTAATTCAGTGGTAGGTGGATCGCTGTACCTCCCTGGTGCCGTTAATGAGTGTAGCTATCCCCTATCGTCTTCGTTCAGTTAGATTGCACAGAATGCCTCGGGTCGTTGGTACTTTTTTTGTGCGACATCCTGTACATTTGCTATAGTATTCTGGTAGAGCGTGAAGAGACGAGTCCAACGAGTACCATGACGATACCGTTGCGATCATTCGATCTCGAGATATCCGTGTCCGAAGCGTATGCTCCTAAGCTAGACCTAACCCGGGGTTTAAATTTCAGACACGAATATCTCGAGATTGAACGATCGTAATGGTATGGTCATGGTACTCGTTGGACTCGTCTTTCCACGTGCTACAACAACGTCCGAGAAGAAACAGCAGCTGTCTGTTGAAAAAAATCTTAATTTAAAAAGAAAAATTTAATCGTAACTAACTAGGTAACGATGTAACTCGGAGAGTGTAATACCGAAATACCGACTAAAAGCGCAGTTATCAAAAGCGTTCATCTCGTTTACGACTACGGCGGCGGTCGCGTCGCGTTGAATACGTAAAAGTTATTCGGCCAATCAAAACAACTGGAATAAAAGCGTACGTGCGAAACAGCGCTTAAATTTTTATTAATGCTTTAAATTTATACGAGCACGGTGATACTTTATTCCGTTACGAGGGAGTTTGTTATCGGCGACGTTAGCGCGAGAATATGCTGTTTTATATGGAATATTCTACAGAATTCCTGTCTCTTACAGTTGGAACATTTTCATTTCGGAATTTCGAGTAATATTTGTAACCAAGGCGTCCGGTAATCTGAAGAGGTGCTGGTTTTCGTCCCAGGAAATGGGAGAACGGGTTCATTTCGGTAGGCGGCGACGGCCGCGTATCGCTTTTCCCGATTCGGTCCTTCGTCTCCCCAGTCGTACAATAAATAAAACCGCGGGTCGCAGTAATTTTGCTCTCGCGCGACTCTGAATATCGGCGTTACCTGCGCGACGGGCTTGATATCAATTGTCCCGGACAGTTGCTCCCCTTTGTGCCGGCGAGGTATGAATTACGATTGTAACGATTGTTTTCCATCGCCATCGGCGCGCACCGATCAAATAAATTTTTATTCCGTTGTTGTATCTCGACGACTAATGCTCCTTTTTGACCGTGACCGTTACTTATGGACCATCCTGGCGAAATAGAACTGTGCGGACATCCTAAATCCAGTTGGAAACGAACGATTCTTATCCGCGGGAACTTTGATTAGTTTTCGAAGGGACCAGTCTGTCGAGACAAGGATACACTGGCTCAGAAATGCGGTTCGCGTGTGTCTACTCCGTGTCTAGTTGTCTCGCAACGCGGCGACGACTCTTCTTGCCCGTCCGTCACGCTTCCAAGTCACGTGCGTTCGAAATAACGTAATCCGGGAGACCAATAGCCGCCAATTAATATTCCGTATCGAGATACCGATGAATTGGCGCACGACATTCTGGTCGGACACGCCGAGTTTTCGTGCCCGGCCCGGACTACAATATGTTGCGCAACACAGAAATCCAGTTGCAATTTGCCACGCCGCCCGGCGCACACGCGACACACCGTGGAAACGAAAGAGATACAGACAGTAATCAATCTGCGGGGAGTCAAAGGTATCCCCTCCCTCCCGTTTGATCACCGGTAATTGTTGCTTTCGTTGAATGTCGCCGATGCTCGTTCGGACGTCAACTTTCTAGAAACTCTTCTCTGCCCGGTGAAGAAACCGGACTCCATTTTGCCGAGAAAATTTTTATTCCACATTCTTCTCGATCAGTCAAATCAATGGAGTCTTAATTCAGTTATATCCTACAGGGTGCCCCGAGTCGTTGGTACTTTTTTATACGACACCCTGTATATTTTCTATAGTATTCTCGTAGAGTGTGAAGAGACGAGTCCAACGAGTACCATGACGATACCATTCGATCTCGAGATATTCGTGTCCGAAGCGTAGACTCCTAAGCTAGACCTAACCCGGAGCTTAAATTTCGGACACGAATATCTCGAGATTGAACGATCGTAATGGTATGGTCATGGTACTCGTTGGACTCGTCTTTTGACGTCCTGCAACAACGTGCAAGAAAAAAACCGTTTCCAGTGTATCGTAGAATTCGGTAACGACGGTACATGACCGGGAGCACATGTATGATGTTTAGGTAGAGGTTGCGAGGGGTAGTATTGCGAATTCTATTTTCCCGCGGATGTGTAATGACCCTTTCGCTTTCGCATCGCGTGCATCTAATTAGCTTCGTTACGTGTGCGCACACGGCTCGCGCGTGTTCGAATTTCCTTCGGCAACGCTAGCACGCACCGGCATCAAGATGAGAGAATACGCGTTATAATTACGCATTATAAAAGCCCCACCCGCCATTTAAAATTCCCGATTCGGTATCGAAAAAGGCGAGAATGGGCACGAGGTAACGCGATCAGGGAAAATCAAGTTTTAACGATGATCGTTTTAGAAATCCACTTGACACTCTGTCATCGTTCGCGATCTCCGAACTTGTTCCCACATTTTTCCAGTATGAAATTTTTATTCGCGAAATTATCGTTTACTTAAGAATCGCGTTTAAATGATTTATTTCGATGCTTGATATGCGCGTTAATTACTGGAGATCTGGTGAATATGGAGCAAAAAGTTAATTAGCGTGAAAGCTTGTAACTGACAGTAAAAGTACCGCGGGTGAATTGTGTAACTTTCGAAGGGTTTTCAGTGACTGCTTCCATCAAGGATTTTATTTACGAATGAAAATAAGAAAAATATGAACTCATTGAAAACGGGGAATTGAAAGTGCGTTTTATTTGTTAATAAGCTGCAGGGATTCACGCGCGCACATAAATTCCGCAGTTTAAAAACAGCTTATACGTTCCATTTTGTTGGACCGGTTTCAACCACTCTTTCCATTAATCGCCGTTACTTTATTACCCGGCCACAACTGTATTTCCTTCGGACAATTACCGCCGTGCACCAATTTGTCAAATGAACATTTTCGGCCGATCTGCCGGCACCCTTTAACCCGCTTCGCGATCGGTTCCTATCGATTCGTCTGCAAAGCGAACAAACTCGTTTAAATCTCGTATCGATTGGTACATTTAATAAGAACAAACATTGTGAAATGTTCCTTACAGACTAAGAACAAAAATCGTAATATTCCGAACGTACCGAATGAGCGTGGAAAAAAAATGCCACGAATAAATTCGGATATTGTGCGAGTGTCCTGCATCCGGTGTGCAAAGCGAAATGGCGGAAGTGCACAAAAGAAAATTGAAGCGCGCCGGACGAAGACGAATCCCGTTTGAAAATTTTGCAATTTTTCCCCTCGGGGGAAAGAGAGACAGAGAGAAGCACATGTGTGTGCCAGTGGTGGTAGAAGGGGAACGACCATAGTATATTAATACGTGGGTGGCTGGTAATACGCATTTCTGGTTTACGGTTGACCCGTCTCAGTACGGCCGCGCCGCTGCTCCGGAAGCCCAGAAAAGCGACTCTGTACCGCACGTTTTGCACGTCATTTAATTAAAGCCGGAAAACGAGCCGCGTAACGACACTCGTTCCGCCGGCCGGGTTGCGAGGTATCGTCGTATTTGGGTCTCGTGGGGTCGCCGACGGTTCTGTGCGACGGGGAAAAACCGACGGATCCGGGTCGGAGGATCCGTCGGCGATGGATACTGCCGCCATCGTCCTCCCTTGTGTCCTGAAACGTCCTCCTACAACTCAAAAGCAACAACATACTGCTTCACAAAATTTTTCCGATCCTTCCCTGAACCAGTGTCGCCGGATCAGGGGAATTCACTTCTTGATTGAGGGGAATACCCTCTGTCCTTCAGTACTGGGTCAGTCACGTGACGAATCGCGTCACAATCGTAAACCTCTTTTCCTCGGGAAGGTTAAAAGAGGTTTCCATTTGGGCAGGTTGAAAGGTTACCCCCTCTCTGTCAATACCGGGTTAGGGAACGCGTCACGTGATCTGGCGGAAGCGTGGGGGAACAGCGTCGTGCAAGGGGAAGAGTGGGTACACACAATTCTTAATTTACAAACCTTGTCTCAAACAGTAGCGCGTTACTCTATGGGGTGAACGACTATGGCCTCGTTGCAAGAACCGGTTCTCGTCCGATCACCGAAGTGAAACAACGTGGGGCGCGGATCAGCCCTGAGATGGGCGACCGCTCGGTGAAAATCCGGGGTGCTTTTTCGCGTGTTGTTGGCACATTCGGTGGCCCGGAACCCACCTTGATAAATAGTAGGTCCAACGGAAAATGAGAAAGATGGGAATAACGCCCGAACAACAAGGCCGGCTTTGCTGATACGGAGGGAACTCCGAGGTGCAGTATTCCTCCCCCGAGGAGGAACGACAAAACTAAACGTTACCCAATGGGCAACTTGGTTCCCAAGCAAAAGGGGGCCCTGAACACGAACCAAGATCCCAATTCTTCTTTTTTCTCATAAAGTTATTTATTTGGGGTTATAAGGGGCCCCGAAATTCTATTTTGCCCAAAGCCCCAACTAGATACAACGCGCTACTGGTCTCAAACCTCGTCGTAAGCCTTGATCCTTACGATATCGAACAATAATGAAATATATTAAATTGTTTTGCAATTCTTTGCTGAAACCCGGACACGAAACTGGAATTGTCGCGGGATCCGGGTTTCAATGGCTCCGCGGAAAGAAGCGCGAGGTGACGAGAATTCGCGACAGCTCGAGACACGGGGGTTCGTTAATGGCCGGCGTACGGATTCGCAGAGCGCAGCGGGTAGGTTCTGTGCACTTGTAACTGGGCAGCAGTCGGCGTCGGTGGGTAGGTAGCCATTCTTTGAGCGTGCACTATTCTCGAGGGGAATACGGAATTTCGCTCGATCGATTGATTCCACTCGATTGTGCTGCCATACAATACAGTCTCGATTAAGCAACGAAAGGCCGGCAAACGAAAATTAATACAACATAGCACCGGACTCTCTCGGTTGCTTAACAGTGTGCGTCTCCCTGTGTTCGCGTGCACGCGTCTATGTGCATGTGTGTTTTGCACCCTCTACTTCAGCGTTCCAGGCATTATGCTCTGCCTCTCTTCGTTGCTCCAACCTTGATCGACGTATATATTTTTGCAAATCGCGACCAACTCTCTTTGTCGGGCTCCAACGCTAGCGATTTTTACCCCTAGCCGAGAGGGAAACACTCGCGAAATTATTCGCATTCCACGGCCCGGGACCGCCGCGCCGCCGTCCCTCCCACCATCTCCCCCCGTTGTCTACATATATTTTCGTATATCGGTAATTGGTCAATTAACCGGACCAAATCAGATCATGTGGATACCGATTAAACAGGCACTCCAATGGAGCCTCCCGTTGAGATCTCGTGGCCAATAATCGTTCGCGTGCCACTAGGCTCGATGGAAAACCCGCGATCCGCGATGGGCGGTATGTAGAGGCTGCTTAAAAGGATCCGGTCGCCATTTCTACACTTCACTATGCCCCTTGGAATTTTTACAGAGTTGTTCTCAATTTTTTGTGATCAAATAAACATCGAATTCCTCGCTTAACAAGTTTCATAGGTTGAAAATAAAATTCCTTCAACAGCCGGAAATGGGAGGTTCCTGACGTCATTTGAAGCGACATTTTCCTTAGCAAAAATGTTATCCACGGCTTTGTTCAGGAGTTATTAACAAAAAACACGCACCAATCAGAGCGCGACCTAGACGCGAGTTGGCACAGTCAGCCAATAGACAGTTGGCGCGCCGGGCCGACCTGCAAAGGAAATTGTTGCTTCAAATGATCTCAGGAACCTCCCATTTCCGGCTGTTGAAGGAATTTTGGGACACCCTGCATTTTCTATGATACCAAGTCGCCGGATTAAATCTTGTGTCCCCACTCTACGTCGCGTGACTGCTCTGGTACTGGCAGAGTGGGGGCAACTCTGTACTGGAACGTGTAGCATTCGCTTCATTTTCAGACACCCCGTAGAACCGTATCAGTTTGAGGTTTAATTGATCGCAGCCAACCGCATTGCGTTCACAGTTGCACGATGCTCGATCGATATACGCGACCGGTCAAGCTTTCTTCGCCGTGATTTTAACTGTCGTTAATTGAGCCGCCGCTTTCACTTTCGTCCAGTCGATCCGTCGATTTCGACTATAAATTACGTTGACAGGCCTCCTCGGTGAAAATCGATTCTCACGTTTCTTTTCCCTCGATTTGGCAGGCAACCAGGAAAATTCCGGTAACCTATCCAGCTTATACAATGTTCGACCGCAGAAATAACAGCAACGTGTAAACAACGCACGAAATAAGAAAAGTATTCTTGAGAATTGCTGTGTAAATTCCAGGGGGTGTGGAGAGGATGATAGTTATTCTTTCGTTAAACATGAGTTATGTTGATTCGATGTGGACTCGATTTTATCCACGCTGGTTGCAGGTCTCGTTTAGAAAAGTGAGCTATCCGTAGGATCCGGATGCTCGGCACCCGCGGACGCTCCGCTATTATTTGAATTTTCAGCCGACTCGTTCATTTGGTCGAATAATTTCAACTATTCGGTCGAGGTATTCCGCAAATTTAAATCGATCCTATGCGGCCGATCTTATTGGCCCCGGCTGGGAAACAGAGGAAATATAAAATTAGCGATGAAACGCTTTGATAATTGGGTATTAAAGTCTTGCGATAACTGCACTTTGTGCGTTTGCCTCCTACCGTCCGTTCCATTGAAACACGTTGCGAGTGTCAGCGATTCGGGCTCGGTGTGTATCTGTGTGTGTGATGCCCCTCCGTTTGAAAATATTTATGGTCGCGCGAATTTGTCCCAGCGACAATATTATTCGATACGCAATTTCATCCTTTCGTAAATTGATATTAAATCAAATATATCTTATCCTTTCGTAAATTGCAGCCCGAGCGCGTGCTTGATATTATATTTAATTATTTATGAAACGCGAGCGTTCCCGGCGCCACTGGACGAGTGCCAGTCTTTTTATTTCATCTCGACCAGCGGAAACGTCACGAGTACCTATTATAATAAACAATCCTGTTCACTCATCCCTTTGTTTTGTAGATTCATTTTTCAAAAATGTTCCAAAAATGCTGTATTTCAAAGAGGTGATTTCTCAGGTCATCTGAAGTAACTTTTCCCTTTGTGGAAATCTTCTTCGAGGCTTCGTTACGGAGTTATCCAAGAAAAACGCTGACGAATCGCAGACTCCGCCTCCGCGACGGGCCCCACTCAGCGCGGCGTCGTCATTGGTCGGAGCGGTGCCGTCCGCGTTTTCCGTTGATAATTCCTGAACTAAGCGGCGGAGAGGATTTTCGCAAAGGAAAAAGTCGTTTGAAACTGCCCGAGGATCATTTTAACCGTGTAAAAGGGGAGATCGATGTACCAGGTGTAAAACCGCATGAAATTGTCAAGGTGATCACGCGGTTGTAGGACCGACAACGCGTCGAGCAACGTGCCGGGTGCTCCCGGAGGAAGAGCGGGGACGTATTTGCGTTCGGTGTTCCGTTTCGGTGTCTTTGATAATCAAGTTGCGTTCGCTCGACTCAACATCCGTTGCAGCGGGTGCCGCCCAGCGAAGAAAGGAGAGTCTCGTCGCGTGCATGCTCCGCGAACACAGTTAGCCGTGTATCGGTAGCTGGCAACATTTCACGGGAAACTTCTTACACGCGAGCGAGCAGTTTCGCCTAGCTCTCCTGGTGGCACGGGGACAGTATAGGGTTAGGTGTGCGTGTGTGTGCGAATGTGTGTGTGTGTGTGTGTGTGTGTGCTGTCTTCGGGCTTTGAAATTACAAACGCGGCGACGGCCTGTCCTCTGTCGTTACGATCTTTGCGACCAGTTCATGCCATCCCGGAGAAGCGTGCGCCGGAAGTTGAAGTTCGCGAACGCTCCTCTCTCTCTCTCTCTCTCTCTCTCTCTCTCTCTCCTCTCGCGAGATACGCGGCGGGATATCCAGTTACAAATAACGAAAGTATTCTCGCCGTAGCCCCTCGCTCGTTTCGAGTTTCCCCGACAGTCGACCGAAGTTTTACATGGTAATGCGTCGAAATGCGACGAACGAGTAACGGCGTTACTACTCCTGTTTCGCCGAGGGACGGGCTGATTTCCCCTGCGAGGAAACCGTGATAACAAACCGAGCTTGGTTACCGAAACTTCGGTCGGCACGTCGATTTTTACATCGCGGGTCGAAATCGACCCAGGCACCGTCGTCCGAGTGTTTTGTTCTTTTCATGGGACTTCTACTGGCGTATGCGCGACACTTTCACGAATAGAATGAGCCCAAACACGGTACAGTTTGGATTGCGTTCGCTCGATTAAACCACGATTCAGTGGGACCTTCACTATCCGAACTAGGATGGAGGTGATTGTTTGTAACAATTTTAGAATGTATTCGAGGAGGAGTTTTGGGCTCAAATTAAAGCTGAAAGACTGCGCTTTGCGATGGGAGTGATTAGGTTTAGAAGGAAATTCGAGGTCGTATGGCAAAATCATGAAAACCCGACCACAAATTGTCTGAAAATACTGAAATGTAAATCTAACGATCCCAAACTTTAATTACTTCCGACAGATGGTAATCATCATTACCACACACGTCGTCTGCACGATTCCAATTCGTCCTCCGCCTAATTTTCAGTTGCATTCGGCGAGCGCTTCATCGGAGCAACATGCGCAACTGCGACAATTACACGTTGCACTCGAGGTCCTCCAGGAAATAAGTAGCAAGAGGAGAACGGGTTCATTTAGGAGGGTCTCAGAATCACGCTAGTCTGCTCTCTCTCTCTCTCCCTTTCTGTCTGTTTCTATCCCCCTCTCCTTCGTTCAGCTCCGATCTAATTCGGCTTTTCACCGCTCGCAGGTTGCGCATCGACGCGGCCTTTATCTTCGCAGCACGTCAGCCATAACCGGTCGGTAGGAGGAACGAAGTTCGCCTAGTCACAACAGAGAGGCGACAACTAATGTGCTTACCGTAATACCCGGCTGGGGATTTCGAGCTTGGAAAGGAGAGAGCTGGAACCGTTGCATTCGGTGCGCAAGAGCTGCGTCGGAAGAGATCGAGAGCACTTCGGACCCGATAGAGTAGAAATACAGCAAGCTTTTTTTTGGACCGATACGTGATATTGATACTCTTCAAGAATCTCTGCAAAACTCACGATGTTCCATTCAAATTTTCACTAGAAATTCTGAGAATTTCTGGATTAAACAATCAAATGGGGTAGCTCATATTCCTCTCCTCTCCTCGAGTACGGTGAGGCAGACAGGCGGAGATAGCACTAGTCACCATTTTTGTTTACAAATGACCTTGGGTGACCTTGAAGGTAATTCTATACGACATGAAAGAATAGCATTCCATTAAAACAACTTCAAGGTCAGAAATGTGACAATTGATCTTAGTCCAATCTTTACTATATGCAAGAATCATATTCGCTAGTGTTAGCAAAGATGGAGGATCGTGTAGAAAGGAGACGGCTGGATAGAAGGCGCAATCTACTCGCGAATTAATAATCGATGCGTGTACGGCGTTGCAGTCTCCGCAGCCGGGATGCTCCGACGAAGACGAGTGCAGACTTATACTTGCAAAATTTCTCCATGGCTGTCTGTGTGTGTGTGTACAGTATGCTTATCCCGCGAACTAACTTCGTCGATTCCCCATGGTCACTTGCCTATCGAGTTTCGCAGCGGTCCGAACCTGGGAGAGAGGGCTCGGCTTCTGTTATTCCGTATTGCGGGAAACCCGCCGCGGCTCTGCGGACTGGCGAACATCCTCCGGTAACAAACTGCAACATTGCTAACTAGCTGTTCTTACCCGTCATGCTCGAGTTAGGACCAGACGGGAATTGTCTTTCCTTGCTTTCGCGGTCGATTCCTAAGGGCTTTGCGCTGCGGCTCGGTTATCGGCGCGGTCTCCGAATTATAGGGAACTTTCCGTGGAAGAAATCTGCGAACGAGTTGCCAATATGTTGTGGACATGTTGCGAACACCGTTCTGAACGTCGTGGATGTCGAAAGAGTCTTCGTCCTTCTTGGATCTCTTAGCTGTCGAGCAGCGGCTCCGAAAATGTTTTCCACGATATTCAATTCGATCGTTATAAATATTTAAGCAGAACTCCCTTCTGAACATCCTTATGAATATCGCGGACGTTGCAAGAGTTTTCAGACTTCAGAAGTTTGTCCTCCATGGCAGTATTTTTCACATGTATTTTGTTTCATCGTACACACGATTTTTAATACGTTTTATCCCGGTGATCTCTTTGATCTGCAAGATCCGTACGTTTCACCCTGTTGATCTCTTTGATCTGCGAGTGATCCAGAACAGGATATTAGGTTCTCGAAGGTCGAAATGCCGACTGGGCGAACATGCCGCGCCGCGGAGAAATCGGCAAAAAGAGTATTACTTATTCGTAAGAACGGTGGAGAGTATCGCAAACAATAAGCGGCCGGCAAGAATGGAAGGCGAAAGCTTTGTGTGCGCGGCCCGAAAGGAAGTCTTCGAGGACCGGTGAAAGCAGACATTTGTTTTTCCTCCGGTAAAACGGCGGGCGGGATCAGAAGAAAAGGCAGCAACCGCCCTCGTGGAAGATATTGTGTCGTCAAGGGAGAGAGAGAGAGAGCAGAGAGTGAGTGAGAGAGAAGGTATTTTCTAATTGCATTATAAACTGTCAAAGGCCTCGGAGCCTCATAATTGGCTTCCGTTCGTGCAATTTGCAAGTCTGCACCCGTTGCTAGCTGCTCTCCGCGCTCTGGCTTTGTGCTAATGATCGCCATCGGCCTGCGTGCACTCTTAGAAATCGAAAACCCGCCTCTTATATTTGTGCAGCTTGTTTCTACCCCGGTGAATTGACTCGCAAAAGGATACACCGGCCAGCATAGATCGGGAACGTCAGGAAAGACTCGCCTAATGGGGGCCATAGCACACCTAGCAAAAATGGACCGCCCCCTCCACTCTCTCTCTCTCTCTCATCCTCGCCGCTGCAAACGCGTTAATTGAAAATTGCTCGAATCGATCGAATATTCTACATTTTCAACTATTGTTTCATTCTTCCCTTCACATTACACATTCCACGAGCATAAAAATGGTAATTAATCTCTTTTTATATGCACGCCGCTGTTTGTAACGTGTGTATATTTTTTCGGCAATTTATGTAGTGCTCACAATCATAAATTAAACAAGATCCACCGTAGCTTTCGTGTTCAACGAAAGCGCATGAATAATGGGATCCACCGTGTGTTACGGGAATGAATTATGAGTTACCCGTTTACAAAGGAATTCTAAAACTTTTTTGAACGTGCTCTGTTCTCTTCACTGAATCCACTTTTTCTCTGGTCGGCGAAGCCGCGATCAAAATTGATACTTTCTGACTGAATTGTTACAAAATTTCGAGTGAAATAGACATTCATTTTACCACGCTTGGTGTGTCGTCGATGTTGTTGTCGTTGTTGTATGCGTCAAATCTTGTAATCGAATCTTAAACCACTTCCCGATGAGCTAGAGACTTGAAACTTTAAACATAGCTCAGAAGTGGATGACAGTGCAATATTAAGAAACAAATTTAAAAAAAAAACTGTGCGTCTAGCAGAAAGAAATTTTAATACATATTTAGTTAATTAATTAACCGACTCACCTCGCCACGCGACTCTCGGTAGTACGTCATCGCGTTCAGCGATCCCCACTCCGCGCGCCAGCGCTCCCTACTCCACTACGCGGTCCCACTCCGACTCATCCCCACTCCACTGATGCACTTCGCATGGAAGGAGCTCCATGTGGTGTTTCGTTCATTCAGTTTCATTTCGTACAATTTCGGCCTCCATAAAGAGACGTCGTCTCTCGAAGTCATTCCCTGAATATTCTATCTCGCGTATTTCCACATCTTGCGTTTCTTTATCTTACTATTTCATACCAGTATTACTATATCTTGCGTTCCATTCAAAAAAGATTAAAAAGTGGAAAATAAAAAAATATATAAAAAAAGCTTTCTAAAAACTTTTTATTAGTGACTAAATAAAAGCGCGGAGCGCCCGCGAAGATTCCGTCAATATAGTTTAGCGCTGCACGCTGTTATTTAGTCACTAATGTCTAAAAAAATTATTTTCTCCTTTTCAGTGCATTTTAATGTAAGCGTGGTTTTTAAGAAGTTTTTTTCATATATTTTTTAATTAAAATTATATTTGAAAATTGTACCTGAAAATTCTTCTAGCGTTTTAAATCGCAGCCGCTCATTTTCGTCATTAATGCATGAACCCTGCAGCCCATTACGTATTCTTCGCTCTGCGTGCTCACCTCGGAATTTCATAATCCGGACACTAATTCATGATATAACGTCCGCGTAAAACTGTTCCAATTGAAGCGCCTTAATCGGTTGTATGATATACTTTCTTTTCCCCCTAGAGCAAGGCCGGGGCACGTTTTCCTTGTTGTTATTACAAAATCGAGTAATTCCGCAAGAATTTGGAAGATTGGTGCGCGCGCGCGCGGCAACGATCATAATAGCTTATTACCGCGCTCGCAGTCGTAACGCGTAATTGTTCCGCGACCGGGACAATGCGACGAACGAGATTCAAACGGAGTCTTCCAGCGCAAATCTTACTAACAATACGGCGGGGAGCTCAAACAGAATTTAAACGACGCGAACAAAGCGAATTTTGACTTGATGGGCCGAACAAAGTTGTGTCGTTGATAACGAAGGAGGCTGCTCTCATCGTCTTCCCAGGTCTCGTTGAATGGCAAACGAAATTTACGTTAGAAATACAGTATTTATTCTTTCCCCCCCTCCCCCTCCAATTAGCATTCGACACACAACAATAACGTCGCGGTTCATTCGACGGGGATTTTTTTCGGCTCTGACCGAGAAAGTCGAAATGCTCGCGGTTTATTATTTGTGGACGTAACACGCGAACACACACGCGTGCGCGCGAGAGAAAGCGAACGGCTAGTTAGTGCGGTCTTGGTCCGGTGATTTTACGATGTCCAACGCGAGTCGTCGCTGTACTTTCGAACCAGCTAGATTTTCGTGCTTGCCCATCGATAGCTGCGTGCGAAACGCGTTACGATACTCCGCTTACGCAATCCTGTATTTCCTTTCCATCTCGGGGCCGTTCCGTTTCATTTTCTTGCTACTCGAGACCACCCGGATCCTTTTCACGTTATGCCTGACTAATTATTTTTAACAGACATAAATTAATTTGCACGCCTAATATCAAAGCGTCGATTAATATCAACGCCCCTCCCAAACCAAATTGAAGTTTGGTTGGACCATTCGATATTTTTAAGAATCGACTTTGCATCCAAAAAATTCTGAAATAATTCTCTGTCGTCTATCCTACTAGGTAGAATGTTCATCAATTTTTTTAGAACTTTTTGTTAAACAGAACAGAAGAAACAGAACATAAATCATTAAACCGTTTGATAGGAATCCCAAAGAGAACTCAATGTTATGCTTCCGGATTTTTGAAAATGCGACTTTGCGACCAAAAAATTCTGAAATAATTCTCTGTCGTCTATGTTACTAGGTAGAATGTTCATAAATTTTTTTAGAACTTTTTGTTAAACAGAACAGAAGAAACAGAACATAATTCATTACACCATTCGATAGGAATCCCAAAGAGAACTCAATGTTATGCTGCCGGATTTTTTAAAATGCGACTTTGCGACCAAAAAATTCTGAAATAATTCTCTGTCGTCTATGTTACGAGGTAGAATGTCCATAAATTTTTTTAGAACTTTTTGTTAAACAGAACGGTAGAAATAGAACATATTATAATTCATTAAACTATTCGATAGGGCTCCCAAAGAGAACTCAATGTTATGCTTCCGGATTTTTTAAAAATCGACTTTGCGACCAAAAAATTCTGAAATAATTCTCTGTCGTCTATGCTACTAGGTAGAATGTTCATAAATTTTTTTAGAACTTTTTGTTAAGCAGAACAGAAGAAATAGAACATAATTCATTAAACCATCAGGATTCCCAAGGAGAACGCAATGTTATGCTTCCCGATTTTAAGAAAATCGACTTTGCAATTAAAAATTCTGATATAATTCACTGTGATACGTGCTATTAGATATAACGGAAGAAATAATTCATTAAACCGTGCTCAGCCTATAGCTTCCTCTACGGAAGGGGTACCGATACTTGAAACTTGTCACAGGAGACTCTTAGATTGCGTGGATTCGCACCGGCGCGGCGGCAAGTGAAGCGAGAAAACAAATCCTTCCGGAAGTCGATATTAATTACCCCGAACTCCGATCGTTATATCGCGTCTCGCATAAAGATGGCGGAAGACACCGGGTGAAAAAGGTCCGGGCGCAAAGGAGGAGAGTCCGTGAGTAACGTAATTACAGAGCTAGCCATCGGAATGGAAATTTCGCGATGAATTGCCGCGAGACGTTGCCGGACTGAAAACGGTTCTGAAACGACAAAGAGGAGGCCAGTCGCCGCCGCGACGCTCCGCGTCGGTGCCGCCGTCCGCGAGCCGTCGCGAAAATAACGATATCATCAGTCGACTGAAACAACAGACAGAGTACAGAGTAACGAGCAACAAGCTATGCGGAGAGGTGAGGAGGGGGTTTAGGTCTGGTCGGAAGGCGTTAATTAGCGACTCTCCTCGCAGGAATGTGGATAACATTAATTGGCGCGATGAACGAAGTTGAGCATTTAGAAACCACAGCCAGGCTGGTGTGGCACAGCCACCGGTAATACTCGTCGTCGTCGACGACGCCGCTTGCCCGGTGGAAAACGGCGACGACAAGCACGAGAATTCGCATTCACCATGCCGAAACCCTATTTGCATAATGCACGGTGTGCGTAAGCGTAGGCGCATATAAAGATGCCCTGTTACCCGAAACTCGTCCGAGACTTGTCCACCTGTGCATCCGCCTTCGAGGTTTTCCACGTCCTCCGGTCACACTTGGTCAAACGTTCGATCAAATTCAACGTATTGTTTCGTTCATTATAAATATCGTTTGTGCACCGTCGTCGACGCGTCTCGATCGTTCACGTTTCGGAGGCAGCATTGTGGTAATTACTCTCTATAGAGGATACCTTCAGGCTGCTGCTGCCAGCCAACAAGGTAGTAATGCGTCAGTGAATGAGGCTCTCCCCCTCAATGGAAGAAGTGCATTTCGTTTCCTTATATTCGTGCTAACTCGCGCAGAATAACGAAAAGTTGTTATAAAATTCTCGACGACGCGAGGCGAACGCCTATTCAATTTGAAATGAATGGGTCTGCGCTGCGTGCACACGCTCCGGAGGCGAGAGAGAATCGCGCGGCTGACGGAAACGATGCTTCCGATGAGTGCGTGCGAACCTCTTACAAGCAGCGTTCAATCGCTGATAAATTCGCATGGAATTTTCACGTCGGACGAAAGTAGACATTCGGGGAAGTGCGAAATAAAGAAAAACTTGAAGCATCGGAGATGATCAAATGTGCAGTGTGTTTCAAAAATGTGGAACTTGAGCCAGGTGATTCCCGAGGTAAATTGATGTAGCTTTTTCCGTTGCGAAAATGTTCTGCGAAGCTTCGTTCACGAGTTATTGAAGAAAAACGTGGACTGGACTCCGCCTCCGTGACAGGACGGAGGCGGAGTCCGAGCGCTGTAGCCACGCCCCGATTGCTCTATGTTTTTCGTTAATAACTCCTGAACGAAGCCACGGAGAACATTTCCGCAAAGGAAAAAGTTACTTGAAATGACTCCAGGAATCCTATCGAGGAGGTGCCTCATTTTTGGAACACCCTGTAGCAGAGGGTTGGTTGTGCAAGCTGAGCTCCTCAGGAACATTCAGAGACACGTTTCGAGTAGAGAGAAGGAGAGAGAGAGAGAGAGAGAGAGATGTTTTGATAGAAAGAGAATATCCAAGGCAAACAGACGGCAAGGAAAAGAAAGGGAAAAGACGTGGGTCGTCCCGGGTAAATTCAAGCGGAAGAAGAAAACAAGTAAAGGAGGAGCGCAGAGAACGACGGAAAAAAGCGGTCGACAGGAAAGAAAGGGAGGCGTACAGTGCCGGAGATCAGACGATGCGAATAATTGCAAATTTCCAGAACGGGAAACTTAACTTCTCGTTTGTGTACGCTTCCCCATCGATCTCTCTGTATTCCCGAGCAGACGTTCGCTGCACATCTCGTTCGTAGACTACGAGTCGAGGAGAATGGGGACGCTCGTACAATTTTAACCCTTTGCATTTCATTCCAAGCTGGAATAATTCCATTGTATAGAAAAATCTGGAACGGGTAATTCCGACCGGTACTAATATTAAACAACACTGCCGCAGGGTTAGACAATAATTAAACAATTAAGACTACGTAACAGGTAGGAATATTTAGGAGTAGTAACCGGTTAAAGTTTTATCCGCAAATGATTTGTTTCGCCATGTTATTGCGGTTAGAAATTGAATCGCGAGCTGCGGTGCATTGTGCAGGCGAGGCTGTGGGGTTTGACATGTGCGTGTGCGTGTCGCGGAGAAGGGAAAATAGGAATTTTGAGCGGTAACGCGGCACGGTTTGCCTTTTGTGCCCAGCGATTCGTAGACACACACGAGAGTTACCGTGTTTTCGGCTCGAGTTAGTGTATAGGAAATTCCTAATACAAAGCCCGGGCCGGTATAATTAATTGTTACCGTGCACCGTTTTAATATAATTGTACAAGGTAGCCAATAGCACTGCTAATTGCGAAAGTTTACTCAGGTCTACGGTACACATTCGGTCTCTGTATGCGTGCATGCGTACACCACCCCTCGATGTGTACGTTCGCAAACGTCAACGATCGTCGAGCTTTTTACGAGTCTTGTTTCGGCGCTATTAATCACGACCATAACGCCGGATATGTGAGCTTGGGGCGACGCAGATTTGATTGAACAGTGCGCGGAAAAGTTTTCTGAAGTTTCACAAATTTTGGGAAAAATATCTTTCATGCCTGTCGCTTACGATTTAAAATGAAATTATCCTCATCATCTATTCAAGACGACCATCCCCAACTTCGTTGGCGTAAGAACGAGCAAGAGCAGCGTTCGCTCAAGAGTCTTCAGTAGAATTGTCCTGCTTGCAGTCAGACTTGGAAGCATCCCTTAAGGACCCCAAAGTTGATTACACAGTATGTGCAGAAGTTTGTTGAACCGTCACAATTTTTTGGGAGAAATATGTCTTCCATGTCTGCCAGTTACGATTTAAATAAAATTGTCCTCATTGTCTATTCAAGACGATCATCCCCAACTAGATTGTCCTAAGAACGTGCCCGAGCAGTGTCCATTCAAGAGTCTTCAGTAGAAAAGTCAGTTCCACAATTATTGGGAAAAATATCTCTTCCATGTTTGCCAGTTACGATTTAAACTAAAATTGTCCTCTTCGTCCATTCAAGACGATCATCCCCAACTAGATTGTCCTAAGAACGTGCCCGAGCAGTGTCCATTCAAGAGTCTTCAGTAGAGCACTCGAAAGTATGTGGAGAAGTTTTCTGAAGTTTCACAATTTTTGGGAAAAATATCTTTTCCATGTCTGCCAGTTACGATTTAAACTAAACTTGTTCTCCTCGTCCATTCAAGACGATCATCCCCAACTGGATTCTCTTAAGAACGTGCCAGAGCAGCGTCCATTTAAGAGTCTTCAGTAGAAGAGTCCCGCTTTCAGCCGGACTCGGGAGCATGCCTGTAGGACTTGTTGAGCCTACGTGTCCACCCGGAAGACATCTTCCGATCAGTCGGGGTATCGATATCCGATACGATTCCGGGGGTGGAACGTGCCACGGGACTAAGAGCAGCGGAGTGGTGACCCCGTGACCTGGTTCCAGGCGTTCCCCGGGCCGGGACGCCGAAAATCCCGACCCTAAACCCCACGCGTGGTCTCTTTCTTTCACAATGACCTACCTCGAACCCTCGGGAAACGGCCTCTTGAACGGCACCGTAGTTTCGCACCGAAGAGCGATTCGGCTCTCCCGTGCAACAGGTAGACGTGGCTACGGGCCAGCTGCTACCCCTATTATGCATAATTGCTCGAGGGGGAACGAGGAGCCAGCGGAAGACTCTCTCATGGCAATCGAACACGCGTTCTCCTACTTTGTTTTACATTTTTCCCCCTTTTCTTCTTCATCCTTCTATCCTTATCCTCTCGGTCGCGTCCCCCGTCCTTACCCGCTATCATCCTCCTCCTATTCATGATACTCGGATTCGAGGGGTAGGTCAGCAAACCGGAGAGGAGTTTCTGTTGGAACAGCGTTCGCCGTTTGCTTAGGCCACCCATTTGTCCTACCGATCAATGGTACCGCACTGTTTACACCGTTTTCTTCACAGAAATCCACGTCCTCCTCCTAAACCGCTAACTCTGATGGCGGGCTACCCCTGAAGATGCGGTTCTATAATCACTTTGAGTTTTTATATACATATATACAGTATATTTTGTAGACGTCGTCTGATCTTTTTTTTTTAGAGTTTAGAGGGAGAGGTTCGTCCTAGGTGTGCTAGATGACTCACTGACGAATCAAAACTCACTGGGGCCGGATGAGGGGAGGGAGCGCGAATTGAGGGGAAAAGTTACTCCCTCTTTGCCATCACTAATCACGTGACCGTGTTGCGAAGAAGAGTGGGGGTAGAAATCTTAATCTGACCACACTGGGCATATACATATAATATATGGACGTTTGGAGGAAATTGCCAATATGGACAAATACGAAGCGCAGTACGTCACTCAAAAATGGCCACAAAGTAACTGAGCATATGACCGCTCGTTCGATTCTTCGCCCAGGGCAACGTTTGATCCGGGAACCTACATTTACTTTCAACCGAATCGATCGGAAGTAAATATTACAAATCGAGCCAGCTCTCGGATATTGTCACTCGCGAACAACGAACCGAAAGGGCCGCCATGAAGTCCGGTTTTGTCATCTCTTTACGGGGAAATAACGGATTGCTCATTGGTAAATATTCTATAGAATCCGATATGATTTTATTCGGCGGTGGAAACGAATGAAACGTTCGCAGCATCCCGCGGACGTTGATATCAAAAACCATATTAAAACTTTTTTAATCCTACACCCCCTTCCCCCCTCGGTAAAATTCTTCTATAGATATCTCCGGGCCGCAGTTTTTAAATAGATCGCCCGAAGTCGTTCTCTCTCCCGGTTTCCGTCCCGAACCAAACCCGTCGCGGCCGTTCGACCAATTTTCCCGGGGAAAGTTTAATTGTTTGCATATTATTATAAACAGGTTTTTTCCCCTCTGTTCAACCGTCGACGATGAGCGCGCGTGCGTGCGTGTGTTCGCCATTACCTTGCTTTTCGAAGCCGTCGAGAGGGATTTCGATGGTACACGCTCGCGTACTTCAATATGTCCCGTCGTCAATCAAATGTCGTCGATGGATTCTAGTGCGTTTGAAATATAATAATGCGTCCGTCGATCCATCCTCTGTGTCACGCGATGTGAAATGACGTATACTTCCGGTGAATACCCCGCGGCCCGGCTTCATTCGAGCGTCAATTGCCAAGAATTAATATTAGAATTAATACTTCGACCGCCGACAACAATTCCTTCCCAGCGAGCCAATTTTTATTCCGCCCTTCTCGCCGACTTGTCCCTCGCCAAATTGATCAGCCATCATTTTATACTAGTTAGAACGGCGACAACAAAATTTCGGAGATCATTTTCTTAGATCCTGAACTTAGGTGAAAGTCTTTTCGCCGATTGGTTCTTCGGGAAATTGATAGAACGGCAAAAGAAATTCTGCGGTTTCGATTCCACGCGAAAAATTCGGGACCGAAATTGTTTTCTTAGATCCTGTACTTGGGTAGAAGTCTTTTCGCCGACTGGTTCTTTGGGAAATTGATAGAACGGCAAAAGAAATTCTGCGGTTTCGATTCCACGCGAAAAATTCTGGACCGAAATTGTTTTCTTAGATCGTGTATCTGGGATAAAAGTCTTCTAACTTGTGAAATATTCGTGGCTGTTTCCCGATTAAAATGAGCCCAAACACGATGCAATTCGGTTCCCGTTTAGTTCACGTAACTGTGGACCCTCTGTTATTCGAATCGTCCAATGGAACGATTTTCTAACATCACAATACGATGCCCTATTCTTTAGTAGTTCGATTAACTCTAGAAGTTTAATGTTCCAAGGAATATTAATGATTTTTCCAGCTCTTTGGTGAATAAATTTTCTTTGTCGATCCGTTGTTGCGTATCGCGTACACCACGGCTGGGAATTTACACGAGTGGGCCGTGTTCTGTTAGGGTAATGACGTGGCTCTAGTTCAGGGTGGAAAGATTGATGCGCCGGGTCGGTTTCGAGGAGTTTAGTATAACCGAATTGACTTTAGGGTAAACTATGATACGTAGCAAGTTGAGTGTGATTAGCAGCGCGAGTATTTCAGTTTGTTTCGTAGTAAGATCTTCGCCTTGCGGTAGGTACACTTGGAATTATCGAATCGGGCTGCATTATGTGCATCCATTACGAATAATCTCAGGCTTAGGAGAATAAAGATCTGGATTGAGAGACGTTTTAACAAGTTGTAATTTGAAATTGTGCGATTTTGTGGAAATTACAGGAGACCTTGGACCGTACTTAATTTTCAGCTGCAACCCCTGTGTTGAAAATTTTATATTTTTAACTTGCCAGCTTCTGTTTCGTTAAATAACGCCCCGTGGCCCGGCAATCAACGGTGTTCATTTCGACTGTCAACAGAAAATGTCGAACAAACATTTTGCGCGTTTTATGGCCGGCTATTAATTTGTTAGTAGAACGCCGAACAGATTTTTAAAAAATACCGATATCCGATCCGATGTTTTGTCCATTCTCGCTGATAAATATTCATAGATATCCGCGACTGTGAAACAAGTTCTGGCTGGCAAGACAACGCCCGTTTGTGGAGATCATGCTGCCTCTCCCGGCTCGCCGAGCGAGTTATGTCAAAAATGAGATTCGTTTCTTAATGAAACGAAAATCCATTAAGATTCCGCCGGTATCAGAATTCCAGATTTAATACTGTCGGTAAGAGAAATCCTCGTAAAGAATTCTCGACCCGGGGAAATATCATACCGAAATTTATGGGCTCTTGAAATTCAGAATATGCCATACAAACATTAATTCTTACCCACTTCAAACTGGAATCCCGAATAATCTCGTTCGTCTCGGAAACATCAACATTATTCTCCATACAACATTCGATGGCACTCGAGGCCGAACACTCGTAGGCCTCCGTTCGCCAAATTTATAATAATCGCTAATAAAATCCTGAATTATTTATCTGCGATGTACCGTTTCCCGTCGATGTATTCGAGTGCGCGCCATTTTTCTGATTGGAACGAGTCCAAACACAATATATTCAGTTGTTCAATCCACGATTCAGTAGGTCCTCGAGTGGTTCGCATAACAGAGGTTCCACTGAATCGTGGATTGCGAGCGTAAATCCGCTCGTAACTGCATCGAGTTGGTACTCATTTTACTCGGCGGAAGATGGCGGACGAGCTGGCAGAAGTTTCGTAAAAAAAATAATTATAAACAAAATAGTTGTACGGACTTTTGGCGGATAGGGCAAATCCGAGCTCGAAAAACAAGGTAAAGACGCGAGAAGGGGGTAGAATGAAGGGCTGGAAGGAGGTGTCGCGACACGGAGCGCTCGCATGACGAATATACCGGTGGCTCGATGGATCGGCGTTGCTCTCGTACATAAAGGCAACGCGGTTGTACATGGTAGTTGGAGTACATAGGCGTGTACATACGTATGTACGGATTGCAACGGCAATTAAGTTTTACGGCCCTGCATCCAGGGAGAGACGCCTGTTTCGAACGCGTTGAGTGCCGCTCGTAAAACCGGCTAGGGATAACTGCAGCGCACCCTGTTTATCCCTTTCCCCGTCGAACTGTGCAGGTAGACGGGAGACGTGGCTCTGGGGCGTCGAATATGAACGGCGGCCGCGTAATATCGCAAATCGCTGATACAAGATCGATTAAAACCGCGACGATCCCGCCGTGGGTCGTGCGACGAATTCGTTATACATACCCGGTTCTGCTTTATCACGGCGAATTAGCCCGTACTTTCGCTCCGAGGATTTGTACTTCATGCACTCGGTCGTTTCGCGGTTTATGTCTCGTATCGTGGAATCGGAGGGACTTGTTTTATACGTGCGACACTTACGAGACTGTGTGCGAAATAAACATTTCTTCCGCAGAGTCACTAGATTAAGCTTGGGACACAATTCGCGTCAGCATTACTTCGCGGACGAGAAAATCGTTGTACACTCTCCGACGATTGGCAAATGGTGGCCCCAAAGTTTCAACTCGCTGCGATTCACACACAGGCGCGGTGTAAAAAATTCCAGAAGTGACGTCGCGTCTTGAGAACATTACTTCGGTATTATCATAGTGCCGTACGTAAAATAATGGTTGCACGCGAGAAGCGCAGCGTAAAAAAATCGAGACACGCGTCGTCAAAGTGAATCGAGCGCCAGTGGAAGGCACTTAAACCAACATGGAGGTCCACCGAGAGACGAAAAGTCGGGCGGTTGGAGGTTCCACGAGGATCATCGGCGACCGCGGAGCAATTCGCGAATGGGGCAATCAGGAAGCGAGGCGTGTAGAATTCGTTATGCATAGTTGTGCATTATTAAGAGAAATTCCCGGCGAGAGATAGAGAGATCGGCTGTGATAGAATCGGATAGAGGCGGTTATAAAACTTGCTGGAACCTAGACCGTGGCCGGGTTTCCGTGGATTCTCGAAGTAGTTTCTTTTCCGAATACGATAACTGGGAACCGCGGAACCCCGGAGCGAGATCCGCTAATGCAGTTTCGCGCAGAAAACAGGGGGAATGGCGTTGTGCAAGGTGGTTGGATAGGGCGTGGACGTTCTAGCGGGGGTGGTTGAAAGGAGGAATTGTACCGGGAAGGTACGATTAATCAGGATAGCTGAAGCTACGTTTGACTGAGTTGCTATCGAGGACGAAACACGGAGAGACAGAGAGAACGAGCAGCACAGACTCCGAAGAGAGAGAGAGAGGGAGGGAGGGATCTCTCTCTAGAGCGTGCGCGTCGTACACGACCGGTGTATCCACCCTCGACTGGCTCCGTTTAATCAAATTCACGGATTCGGGGGTGGAAACAACGATCGAGAAGCCCGGGGAATCACCGGGACCGGTGGTGATGGTAGTCGAAATGGCTGCGTTTACCTCGTAAAATCTCGTCGCTGTGTTGCCGGCGTAGAAAGAGTACCCACTCTCTGCGGCGTCGTCTCCTGTCCGGATAGATTGGAAGGAAACAGAGAGACAAAATCCTATTCTGCGCCGTTCGGCTGTGCGTTTTAAACGACGCGGACACACGGTCCACGAGCGAGGGTTTGTCATCAACGCCGCGCGATGCAACAAATGCATCGAACAAGTGCATTGGGAACCGCCGCACGTATGCACGGCCGGGATCCACAGAATCCGAACTGGGGGGGGGGGGGGGGGGGGGTGACCCGCGAAACGAGCGCCTCGAAAACAAAGAGGCCGAGGCAAGAACCGGAGAAGGGAAAGACAAACACTAGGGGGCGAACGACGATCCCGATAATGAAGGAGTATTTGAATGGAACTCATTACAGAACGCCTGAACGCGCCTTTGATCTCCCGCGACGACGTGAATTATTTATCGACACACCGGCGCTGCGACGCGGTTAACGCGATCTGTAAAACAACACGCTTGTTTCGAGCCGAAGAATGAGCCTCGTGCTCGATCTCTTCTTTTTTTATTTTCGACGGTTGAATTTCTCTGACGGCACCCACCCCTGGTTTGCTCCAGATCATTCAGAACAACCATTAAAATGATTAATTCAATGCTCATAAAACATGTTAAATAAGATCCGGTTGTTTTCGAAAATGTCGGACCAACATCCAAGAATTTTTAAAAAGAAATTCAGAAGTCGAATATAAGAGCCACCCCGGTCGTAGTAATTGAGGGATCGCGGTGGACGTTTCGCAAATCGTGGACAGTCTCGTCCACGCACGCGGAAGTCGGTAAATGTTTAAAACTCGCAAGTTCTCCGGCGAAACCGGCTATAAACACTCGCGATAGGTGCGCTTTGAAATTTCCCAGCGTATTTTTTCTTCAAACATTCCATATCTCGCTGGAGCTGTAGCGTGCAGTCCGCGCAGACAAGCTGACGAGGGAGTTGAATAAAAAATTCGCAGGGTAGAGTGGTTCGTAAAGTAAGTAACGACTACCGACGACGTGCCTAGAGGAAAGTTGTGTTGAAAGCAGGAAAATGCGATCCGCGCGAATTCCTGCATCGAAGACAATATTTCTAATCCCCGTTCGAACATCATCATCCTCGCGCGACTTAAAAAGGCTGACGATTACGTGGGCTCCTCAATCTTGAAAACGGTGGCGCTAGTGTTATTTCCCGAGGAAAGACGAGCGACTGACAGCGATCAATCCCAGTGCTCGAGCGGCTTTGGGATTTCGAGTTAATTGCGCGCTCTAACACCTGTTAATGGGACTGGCAATAGGGCTGTCAGGTATTTTGTGCCCGCGAGGTAAGCAGGGACGTGCACGGTGAACGAGGATGCGACAGGCGGTGGTGTCAGGGTACATACACGTCCGCCGATTGGGCTAGCTGTTCGCCGAAGCGAGATAACCGTCCCCCGAACTAGAAAAAGAGGACAATGGAGCGAGAGGTGTGCAGCTAAACGAGGAAAGAGCCAGCCAACGAGGACCAAGCTGGAAAGAGAGAGGAGCATATCTGGAAGGAGAGAAGAGGAACCCAGGAAGAGGATGAATCTAGACCGAGAAAGAGAGGATTCAGAAGGAGAGACAGAGAGGATTAGGATAGAGAGGGAACACAGATAGAGGAGGACGGAGTTGCAATCTGTTCCCGATGGCTCCCTCACCGTGCTCTGTGGTTACCACTTTACAGTCCCTCGCCTGTAAAGCCATCCTTGCTTTGGTCCTCTCTGTGTGTGCGCGTCAACCCCTTGCGTCTCCCTCACGCTAACCCCACACCGTGTCCTCTCTCGATCCCTTGTCCCCCCTCTCTCTAGTTCTCTCTGTCTCTCGTCCCCTTTCCCTTCGTTCCACCGTCTGGCTATTCTCTGTTCCACTCCCACCGTGGAACCTATCAACGTCAGGGCAACCTCATCTGCCCGGCTGTCCGCAGGACATTAACCGAACTCAACGTTTGGTTTCCGTTTATCCGCGTCCACTTACGCACTGCCGCGCCGCACACGCTGCACATACCTCCGCGCCATCAGCTCGCATCCTTTGCGCTGTCATTTCGTTCGATATTCCAATTGAAGTTGGATCGGCTCCGATACCCCGAGATACAACCCTCGGAACACGTCCTAGCCACGGGGACAAGTGCGAGGTCGTGTAACCAGCTGGAATGCTCCGATGGTGTCTCCACGATCTAAGTGATTTTCATCTGTCCCTGACTATTTTTGCTCAGCCCCACAATTTTGCTATTGCTTTTGAGGTTGCTAGTACTCCTCACTAGGGTTGCCATCTGCGAGTCCCGCCAGGCCCCTTACCCTTCCGTCCCTCGCCCAGCTGTGCTGCTGAGCCCGCCTTTGCTTCCCCCACTCTTTCCACTAACGCTGACCCAATCCCGGTTCTCACTCGAGACAAGTGAGAGTCCATTTAACGAGTTGTGATGCTTTGATGGTGTCTCCACGATTTAACTAATTTTGAACAACCCCACAATTTGACTATTGCTGTTGGGGTTGCTCGTACCTCTAACTCGGGACAAGTAGACAACAACAAGCTGTGAGGGATCTGATGATTTTTGCTTAATCTTCCTCTGTAATTGGCATGCACATCGCATGGTTTTCAGGCTGCGTTCGCACGCATAGTGGTTTCGCAGGTAGCTAGTGGATCGTACCTCGGCAACCGAACGGGGACGCGAATCCTCGGTAATCCCTTCGATAGAAAGCGAATGTACGGATGGGAAGTGTATTTACTCTCTGTTTAAAAAGTTCAGCTAATGGATTTAGATCCGCGCGCCGCCGATGGGACCGTGCGAATTTTTCCCCGGATGGAAATGGAGGAGAAAAATTGTGGGTTTTGGGGATCAACCGGAGTTTCGGGACGCGCGCGCCTCGCGGTCCATTTGCCGCATCGCGGGGAATATAAAATTTTCAGGGGAACCGCGGGCGCGCGGCGGACGTTCTTTGCGCGGGCGAATAGGTCAGCGGCTCAGCTTCTTGTTTTCCCAGCCGTAGATTTCCCCGGGAAAGATCTACCGACGTCAATATTCACTGTGCCAGGTGTAACAGGTTTCGAATATGATTTAGGGTGCACACATTATGGCAACCGGGTTTTTTAAGACGCCGCCGATAAAATCATGGAATGCAGACAGATAGAGAGATAGGGAGAGAGAGAGAGAGAGAGAGAGAAGGTGAGGGAAGCGTTTCGCTCACGGTAAACATATTGCCGAGATCATAAAAGGCGGGCACCATGTGCCTCGTTCAACCGACAAATGGCCGTAAAAGTCCATCCCGCCCGTGGAAATTATAGTAATTCGCTGATATACGAGTCCTGTAACGATCTCTAAACACAGAACCCATTTATATTCAATGTTGCCAAGACAACGTTGCATTTTGTTCGAACTAATTTGCAAACTCTTTAGCTGATACCGATCATACAGATTCGACCGTTACATTGATAGAATATAAGAATATAATCTTGGTCTATAAAGAAACTCGGTACACACTGCAAACTACTGAGAGTTGAAATAGGGTGTATAGACCAAGATCAAAGAGTATTTAATCCAGCTACCCTCGATCGTCCAGGTCCCAGAATCCCATATATCTTCAATACCCTAATCTTCCAATCCCAGCCCCGGTTAAACCTGACTATGTAGCCTTAAGCTAGAGTGCACCTAATCACCCATCATCTAGAGACCTTCAGCTTCAAGTCCCAAATATCGCTGATCTTCGATACCCCAATCAAGTCCATCTTCCAGGTCCCAGAGTCCCAAATATCTCCGATCCCCTAATCATCCAAGTCCGGAACTGTCTATAGCTGACCACGTAGCCCCGGAGCAAAGTGCACCTAATCGTCCATCTCTGAAGTAGCAATCGGGGGTGGGGGAGCACACGCACCTGGCGAAAATTGTTTCGCCACAGTTTATCATCGTGGCTGAATGATTGGCCATAACGCGGAACGAGCAACCGGGTGATCCCTGTCTGTGCGCGACGATATCATCATCGGTTTTGAGATCCGATGGCTCGTCATCTCGTACCATAAGCGTCGCGGAATACTGCGTATCAGGAACGGGCTTCGGCTTTCGCGGTTTTTCCGCTGGTCGATTTGCCTCGGCGTCGATTGGCCAGATCGTATAAGATCGTGGCTCTTTTACGAGCAGCGGTAAACTTCTCTCGACGCTACAAAGTTATGAATTCGTCCTCTCCTCTTCTCTCGCCTCTCTTTTCCCGGGGCTTCCGCCCCGCATCTTCCGCTCCGCATCTTCCGGCCTCTTTCATTCTTTTCGTCGTCTTTGCTACCCCGCGGGTAGCTAGCACCGTCGTCGTTGTCGACGACGACGTCCCTCCTCCTTTGTTTCTCGTTCGTTTCACGAGCATACCCGTCGACGTCTCTCTCTCCTCTCTCTCCTCCGCGTCTCCGTTTGACGAGTACAGCGCCGCTTTATGACACGCGATATCCTTCATCCGAAATATTATGCCTTGCTGAACCTAGCTAGCCCTCTCGACACTCGCCCGATCCGAGACCCCAACCGGCCAGGAATCATCATCCTGCTCTCTCTCTCTCTCTCTCTCTCTCTCTCTCTCTCTCTCTCTCTCGTATATGTACGTGTGTATATTTTCGGTACACGTGTAGAGGTCCTGCACGTCGTCAGAGATTATATTGAAACCGTAGTAAACTTTAATTTCGTTCATCTCTGCATCTCCTCCCCGTTGGCTCTCTCCCATCCCTCGGGCTCGCCAGCTGCGGAATCTAAGAAGCAGAAACCGTTTGCCGCGTACAAAGAGTGCGCTCGTCAAAGGACGGATGTGCATGGCTCCCTCTGATGAAGAACTTGCTTCGAGACTGCCGGCCTCTTTTTTCGAATGCGACAAAATCGCCGAAACGCGACCGTTTATTAAGTATTCTCCAGCTCTAGCTAGTTCTCGGTGTCCCGGTTCTTTCAGCGTGGAGTCCTCGGTGTGAACAGTTTCGTTGCTCCAAGGCCTTTTCGGTCCATCGTCACCCAGGTCCAGTGATGCCAGAATGACGTTGCAGCCAACCTCATTTCCCCCTCCAGGCTCTCCATCTTTATCCCCTCTCACTATCCTATTCCACCGTTCAGTCCCAACGTGTCACATATTACTCTGGTCATCAGAGAGGGGGTACTTGTATTCCCTCCGATTCCTTTTCGGACTCGTCAGTAGGACTCGTCAGTATCTAGCGGGCCCTATCTAGCCAGATTGAGCATGTTCCCCCCCTCTACCGTTCCCTCACGCTTCTGCCTGGTCACGTGACGCGTTTCGTCGGGTCCCGCTAGAGGTCTCGCCAGCGACGCTATCTAGCGGGCCCGCCTTGTTCCCCCACTCTTCCGCTCGCTCACGTGACGCGCTCCGCCTCTGCCGTGCCTATGTCACGCTGTCACGCGACGGATCCGTTATAGAGAGCGGGTAAGAAAGAAGAAACTCTGTCAAAAGACATTTATAATGCAATACTTTCGCGCAGCTTAAAAGTTTCGGTAAAATCGGCTTCCGCGAAGTCTCTTCCGACCATTAACATTACTCCTCGAGCAGTGGAACTACTTTAAAAAATGATAAGTTCTCGGCATCCGTAGCAAATCCCAATTACGAGAAACTTTTAACAAGAGTCCCGGGGAATATTCGATGATGTTACAGTTCGATGATCAACCTCCAACAATCCTGTCTTCAGTCTACGAATATATTGATCCGCTAAGCCGTCGCGCGCGCGTTTCGAAATCCGCGTCCGAGATTCATTGGTCTAGGACTTAGGCGAACTTTCCTGTAAATTTGAACAGCCGAACTCGCGCGGATTATGTTTGACTTATCCTCTTGCGATACACTTTTACAGCGAGCCTCTTGTGTTGTTAAATGTTCAATATTATTATACCTTGAATTTGTTTATTTATTTTTCAGTCAGTTCGGTCAATATGAAGACTTATGAATGAAAGTGGCACAGAGTGAATGGTAAATCTTGTTAACATTGTGTAAGACGATTTATGATAGTATAGGTTTCCGCTGAAAAAGTTCGCACTGTGATTACAGCAAGTATATATCAAACCGAGGACTTCAACGTTCCTCAAGTGGAATGAATGGACTGCAGTTTTTTGAACACTTCTTGCAAGTGTGGTTGCGCAAAGCTCTTGACAAAATAAAAAGTTACATCAACGCACCGAGAAAGTTCCGTTTTATACACCTCAGCTAATAACACTCGCCAGAACAAATTATGTCACTTCTCGAAACTAGCTCTCGAGCCCCAGAATTTGTACATACAGGATGTATAAAAAGTAGTGGTCATCCGTCCTAGGGGTGAATGTACACCCCTGGATCGGTGGGCATTTGTAAGAGAAACCTGCCGAAAAATTGTTTATAACACAGAAAACTGTTGGTAAAGATGTTCTTTTCATCAACTCCTTCCACGCATCCAGAAGAGAAAAAGTTTGAAAGAAGCCACATGTCGCAAACAAATAATTATTGAGATATGAGCTGTTCAAGTTTTTGGAAAATTTGATTGTATGGAGTTATACGTATAGACAAAATCCTACTACTACCGTCTACCGATCCAGAGGTGTAGATTCACCCTAGGATGGATGGTTACTACTTTTTATACACCCTGTACAATCCACAAATCGTTGATCCTTGTAGACAATCATCTGAATGGTCTTCCACTAACAAGGGAACATATTCAGATGCGAAAATCGGATTTTGATGACACTTTGGGAGTTTATAGTTCTTTGAAAAATATTTGACACGTATTTTTTTTAATCGGGAACCATCCACTTTGAAGGGGTGAAAACAGCCCTCAAAGTTGGGGGTGAAAACCATACTTTTCGAGATATCTCGGAAACCAGAGGTCGAAAAAATTTGAATTTTTTTTAAATTCTGTGTTTTTCAATGGGCAATGTAGTCGCGCAAGAAAATTTTAACGAAAGTTTCTTGTTTAAACAATATATTAAAAATTGGATTTTTTTGCAGTTTCTCTTATTTATTGTTAGTTAATTTTAATGTAAACTTGGGTGCGTGATCTTTGATCCAAAATAGGGGATACATGCTTCAGGATTTTCTTTTTTTGCCATTTAACAATAATTATGCATAATGGAAGATAGCCTTGCACCTGGCGTGTGGGGGAATTCTGGCTCTTGGAAATCTGGAAGATGATAAAATCGTAGACACATTGGAACATGATAAAATTGTAGACACGTAGGAAGATGATAAAATCGTAGACACATTATTTTGAAAAAATTCTGAATTTGTTGTAGAAAAATTTTAATTTGAAAAATGGCGAAATTGCAGACAAATTTCAGTTGCCAATTACGTTCTGTCTCGCGCGTCCTGGTATGTACCTCGGAAAGCAGACAAATTCATGTAATCCGTTTCCTCTTTCGCCAGCTCGGTTTGGCAACGCGGATAATATCACATATCGTCGCAGTAAAAAACAACGGTAACCGATCCGTTCAGGCACCCTCGGGGCTCGACACTGCAAGCATTGCGTTTTTCTCTGGCCGAGAGATTCGAGTTACCCGGTAGAAGTAACTTCTAGCGAGAGAACCACGTAACCGGAAATGTGGCACGTAGAAGAAGAAAAATGTCAGTGTCATTTGTAGTCGTGTTACGGCGGAGAACCGGTTCGTTTCATTGCACCCTTCGTACAATTTATCTACCGATACAGAGAGAAAGAGAGAGCGAGAGAGCTCGATTCTTTCGCCAATCAAAATTCTATTAAAACGAGAGCCGGTGGAAGAACGATTGATTTATTCCGTTCGCCTCGATTCGCTATGATCGGTAGACGGTGTTCCCAAGGATGGAAAATGCGGCGAGCGTTTTTCGAAAGCGTTCCACCGGAACCGGAATTTTTCCCGGAGTTATTTAAAAGCGCTAACAAAGCTTGCCAGTTTGCCAGAGCTCGGGGGCGCGAGGGAGAACGTTCGTTGAAGCGCAACAAAAGAAAGAGAAGGAAAATTATGATTTTGGTGAATACTGCGAAGAAAGAGCCTCGAAAAATGCGACGGGGAAATGTGCACGCAGAGTTCGGAAACGGTCGAATATTATCGATGTAGCTACTATTATCTGGCTGCTATCCCAATCGGTCAGTACTTAATCCCGGCGAATATAGTCGGAATTCCGATGCATTGTTGCCAGTACGACAGCACCGGACGATCGACTATCGTCACCCGCGTATGCACCGTTCCTAATCGCGCACTGGCGTTTATCCACACGCCGATTAATTACCGGCCGACTGTGTAATCCTACTCGCACGAAGATCTCTACGACGAATCCTTCAGAACCACTCGGTTGCCCTAGATTTCATCGATTCGCGTCGATTGTTGTGCGCGTTACATCGATCGCAGGTTTGTGTGGGTTTAATAGCAAAGAACAGGTGTGGTGGACCCAACACCTGGCTTAGTAATGAGCTAAAAAGGGACCAATAACATTGGCCCCTGTTAAAAAAAAGGTTTGTGTAGGTTACACTGAGAAAAAAAATTGTTACTTCAATAACACGCGTGTTATTGTAATTTTTTACTTCGATGAATATCAATGTATTCTTTTCAATAGTATGAAATTTAAAAGCAAATCGTGATGTATTTGAATTGTCCATCATGAAATGATTGAAAATAGTATTTGATTCAATACCGTATATCATTATTCGTAATATTTCTTTTTTTCCTTCAATCAGATATGTTGTTAAAAAAATTTGAGATAAGTATTGATTTATACTGGAATTGGTTTGAGGCCATATCTTATTCTTTTGAAAACATTGATGGTCAAGCTATTGGCTTATATGATTGGCGGAAGTGAGTTTTGCTATTGAAATTCAATAGTATTAAATATTAAAATAAGTTCATATGATATTGGCACTATTCAATAGTACATCTTATTGAATCAACATATATTTTTTTTGTTTCGACAGGATTTTTTTCTCAGTGTATACATGCGTGAAGAATTGCACTGTGGGTGTGGAAAGTCTCTTGACCTTGCTTGGAGGCGTGAAAATACTGTACAGTAAAGTCGCGTTCACTGTCCAACAGCCTGTGTTCTGCACGGACAGTGATCACATACCGACATTATTTTTCTATGACTGCGTAGAGAAGGACAGCATGATAGTGGAGTGAGTAGGCACTGGGCAGTGATCGCGTACCCGATCGCGGACAGTAAACGTGACCTTACTGTAGTTGCTCGATAAATAGTGCACACGGAGACGCCAGATTGAAATTTGTGTCCCCCACTCCGCCTTTTCCCCTTCCACCACCCGTGTCATGTGACTAATCCGGAACTGGCCGGCGTCAAAGCGGATCTTTGTGCAAAATGAACATATCGTGCATCGATTATAGGAATTTTGGACGAGGATACTCTCAGACTTTTTCATATTTCGCCCAGTTAATTGGTTCATAAATGTGTTGTTTTATAGGAGAGTGTACGTGCGAAGTCAGCAATATCGTCTGTAACAATCGGCTCTCCCGGCGTTCTCTTTTTGTTATTAGTTTGGTTCGCGTCTGTTGAGCGTTGCTCATTCAAACGAGTTGATAATCACTAATTAGTTCCGTCTGCGCAAGGTCAGCTTGATTAACGCTGGCCGCGTGTATCACTTGTAATGAACCGCTTTCTTCGTGGTACTGCGGGGAGAGACTGATCGATCCCCTCTTCGGAATCGATTGGCCGGGAAGAATTAAAGGATCGTTAATCGAAACACGAACGTTTTCCCAGTTTTCCTCAAGTATCGATCTATATGCAGCGAAACGATTCGTTTATTGCGCGCGCCGCGCGGACGATACTCGCCGTTCATAACATTTGTTACAATTACCACGTGATGCCCGAAAAACGTTAAAAAAAAAAAGGAAAGAAGAGAAAAACACACAAAACACGGAAAACAGCAACGACCGGTAGTACAGATGCGGAAAAACAAAAAAAAGAAGAACGAGGAATGAAAATTTGTGCTCGTGTTTTACTGTCACCTGTCACTTTTTATCCGCACGCGTAAAAAAGCGACGATGCACCGCGACGCATGTTGATTCCGCGTTTAAATATCCACGTGCACGATTGCAGGAAAAATTCTGTGTATATATGTGTGCGTGTGTAGCCGCGCGCCGGTGTATACGCGTACGTATACACAAATGCAAATAATACCATAAATTTCAGGTTTAATTTATTTGGACGTTTTAAGAGTGCCTCTTTCCGACGGGATATGACGTTATAAATGTTATTGGCCATCGAAAGCAACGATATCGGCCGGCACGCTCTGTTCCGCACGCGTTTTTCGCGCGATCTAAATTTTCTAATCGCCAGGCAACGGATTTCTCTGTTTTATAGTAATGCGTTTCTGTGCACACGCGCGCAGAATTCTCGACGCTCGCGATGCAGTTTTCCGCCATTTGCGCTCGTGGCCCATAATTCCGGGCTCCAATGGCCGAAAGTGTTCCGCGATAGAGTCCGAATGAAAGCATCTTTTGTTCCATAAAATGCCCGCTTTCGTTCATTCTCGACCACCGCGTTAATCAATTTCATCTGCGAGAAGCCCGCTTCTAGCAGATAGACCAATTTTTTAAATAAATAATTCACCATTCTGGACCGGGCCGATTATTTTCAGCTGTTTAATCAACGAGAAAATACTATTTTCTCAGTACAGTATCGTATTCAGCTAAAAATATCCTCGGGTCCGCGTTTTTTCTTGGATCGTGTAGTTCCATTATTTTTTTTTGTTTGTTGGATACTGAACCTCGCATTTTCTAAGATCAAGACTTTACTGTACTCTATTGAATTGCAGATTTAAAGGCATGTTATAAAGCATGTTTCTATATTCTATTTTAATTAAAAGGATGTTTCGGATGCACCTTTGATCCGTAATATTTTTTGTAGAGGAGATTGTAATTACAGTGTTCCCGCGATTGTTGCGAGAAACAAAATGGTAGCACAATACGTTTTTTTACGTGTGCCGAACATAGATTTCTTGGATAACTTTTCCAAGTGTGAACGACGATCCTGGGTAAACAACGGTGCTAAGCGAGAAATTGTTGTATTGTGCTAATGCCTAAATAAAACATCAATTTTATTTATTTTTTATTTCATGGTTTATTTTAATGTGGTCGCATTAACAGCTAGGTCATTAGCAAAACATCAATTTAAACACCCTGATACCTCAATTTCTTTGTAAAGCGATCGACCGCCCAAGGGAGAACGCCCTAGTAGTGGGGATAAAAAGGTCACATCATCCGCATACCCGAAAGTCACGTCAATCGCGGGAACACTGTATTTCAGTTGTAGAATCTCTCCCGTTGCCTTTTCTGGCAAGAGCAGCGTGGAAAGTGCGAGCACACGTTCTTGGCACCTTTCTTAGTAACAAAGTCAGCTGTTCCGTCGTTACCGTTCACTGTACACCGCGTTTTTCTTGCCCAAGAGACACGACGTTCAGAGTGTCTTGTCACGCACACACGCCTTACGCAAATTGATACGCCTTCTATTCATCATTCTACCTTATTCTTCTTTTTTTTCAACTTTCACTTGCTATTATGGTTGGCTCGAGTCCTAAATGCTCCAGTGATCTCGCCACAAACTGAACGAGAGAAATTTTATATATTCTACGATTCTCACAAATTTTCTCCAATTCCGACAGAAACTGAAAATATCAGATGATTGCACAAGTTCGTGTCCGATTTGGAAATACAATTCAATGGTTAAATTCTAAAGAATACAACTTTATTAATCAATTACATAGTCACCATTCTTTTCAACTATTAGAAACGAATGGTGACTATACATATAATTTGTTTACACTTCGTCGTACAGTACAGCTTGCGATATTTATGAAAATCACAATCATTTGATAATTACAGTAGGGCCTCGATTAACGGGATCCCGATTATAAACAAATATGCGTTTAAATATGATTATATAATAAAGGGAAATGAATTAGCAAAAATAAACAATTTATTTTGGAATACAGGGTGAGTCACCTAACGTTGCCATATCAAATATCTTTGTTGTTTTTAAAGATACGTAAAATGTCTGAAGGACAAAGTTGAATGGTAAAGTGGGGCTCATACGATACCGAAAATTTTTTGTGAACTTGACCTTAAAATGACCATCAACACGTGAAATAAAATATTTTAAAAATGCACCTTTCTGTAGAGCTTTGAAAACCGTACAAATTTCATTGGAAGTATTTTTTTCTAGATAAATGGATAAAGAGATATCCCGTGTGACAGAAATTTTGGGATATATATTTATAATTACAAAAAATACGGTTGCTGTAATAAAACAAAATATTTATTCCTCAGCTACATTACATAAAACAAGCTCAAGTTTACAAATTTTCAACAACATGAAAATTGCATGTTTTGTGGTTCGTATTTGAAATGTCGCATTGTCGGCGACAACGGAGTGCAAAGGGTTAGAAGAACGACTGGTTGTTCGCAAGTATCGCGGATTTTCCTGGACAGTATTTCCAGCACAGGCTTGATTTGCATAAACAATTTGCAATCTCTTTGCGTGCGGTTAATCTGGGTAAAAAATCGGCTGGTTCCCACGGTTACAATAGAAATCCTCGGATCGAACGATAGAACGCGCGTTAGCGGTTATAAAAACCGAGGGCGGTCGCAATAAAACGTAGCCAACCTTCGATAAAAATTCTCTTTGAGCGACATATTGCAACGCACGGTTATTTGGCAAGCATAAAGCGTAAAAACACACCGGTGCTGGAGGAGAAAGAGAGAGAATATCCCTCTCACTCCTTTCCCTCTGGCAGGGTCGCATGGTTTCTTTCTTCCGTGGCGGGACGACGACGTTGCGACAGAGAAATCGATTAACTACTTACTTTAGCCCGAAGGTCGCTTCGGCTGATGATCGATCGATCACTAGAACGAGCAAACGAGCGAGAGCAGGCGAATGAACGAACGAACGAACGAACGAACGAACGAACGGTGATCGAAACGCTCCGGGTTCAAAGTGGTGTCGTTTATACCGTCGTTAATTTCGTCCGGGTTGGAAGAGATATCGATAGCAAAAAGGAAACAGCTCGCGGCAACGTTTGGCGATAAAATACTAAACGCGGGGGTAAAAATAGAGGCGAAAGGTGAACGCGAACCTCTGTAGCGAAAAAGCACACCGTATCGCACAAATATCCGCGGAAAATGTCTGTTTCCATTCGAGGTCCGGCATCGAAACCAGGAGACCGATCTCCTCCTCCTCCGCCCCCGAGAATTTCTCCCTTTCAGTATCGAAGCTATTAGTATGACGCTCGGCACGAAACCTCCCCACAAAATGATCCCACAAAATAACTTTTGTCGGACGTTTCTTTAGAGCCGCCCCTTCTTCCGACAAACCGCCCACGTGGCCTTTCTGACCAACCTATCACAAGCTAGCGAGCTACGACAACTTGATTCGGTCCGAACTATTCTGATCGGTTTTGCAATTTTTATGGGTCGGTACTAGACGCTGAGTTGCAAACAATATTTCGTTCGTTGATTAGCAGACTCTTTATGGGAAGATTAAGCGTCATTGTCGATGATTTGGTAAAATACAGTCAAACCTGTTTTTGTGCGGTAGATACGGACCGCAGAAAAAAGCCGCACAACAAAAAATATTTGCCAACTTCATAAATAGCTGTAACAATTAATTTTTCACAACATATTAAAGAAAATTTTTTTTATGCGGTGGAGATGGACTTAGAAAATATGTCGAAGCTTTACGAAATAGCGAGAAAGTGCTTTCCAAACAACATAAATAATTAAATTACGCATTACAATTACACATGCACAAAAAAATCGCATAGAAAAAAACCGCACAAAAACAGGTTTGACTGTATCGTTGATCGAAAAATTGTATTGTTTAGTAATGAAACGGTAGTGTCCGATCTTCCGGGAGCAAGTGGATTTTTGGGAATTTATTGTGACGAATAGGTTTGATCGATCTTTCTGAAATTTTCGGGATGATTTAGGACACTATTTAAGTAACTGAGAATATCTATTTTATTCTGAAAGGGCCATGTGCATAATGGAGTTAGAATAACGTATGAAGCAAGTTGATTTTTAGGAATTTATTTATGTGTCTGCTGCTTCCAGTGCCAAAGTATCGCTGCCAACATTTCGCGCGATTCGAATCGTCTTTTAACACCGCCTCGTTTGCATGGGAAATCGGCGCGAGAACTCTCTGTTAGGAGAAAACTAGATGGGAACAGAGATAGGCCTAATGCAGTCGGCGTATACTTTCTCGATGAGTCCCGATAAAGGCGTCGCTCGGAAAAACGCGGCTTAAATTCGTCAACTTCAATTCGTACATCGGGTTTCCTCGGGTGTTAAACGGAGCGTCTAGAAAGTTGCGTTAAACGTGCCGCGATCTTGAAGAATTCAGTTCAGGTTCGAGCCCCAGATTCGGGCTCGAAACTTCATCGATTGGGGAACCGTTGAAGTGGTTGCGTGGGCGAGTTCCGGGCGATTGGTCGAATAATTGCGCCCGAAGTGGCGCGTTTCAGCGCAAAAATCTCGGGGCTTGCAAGCCCGGCTGGAGGAGAATACATTTTGCCAGAGTGCTGATCGATCGATCGACCACGTATGCTCTCGTAGACGCCGGAAACGTGCTGGAGGAAAACCGGTGGCTGAAATGCTGGCGCATTTTTAAATAAAAATTGTTGAGAAACCAGTTTGTCATTCGCGCCGTATGTTATGCAGAATCTGGCATGAGTCCCAAAAATGTAAGTGGCTCGATGCGTGCATTAGATCTCGCTAGACAATATGGCGCGACGTAACGCGGAACGTCCACAGCACACTTCTTGTATTCTAATTAGATCGGTACATCAGTAAATTCATTCCGTTAAATATATTCGACGACTGCGTAAGTTTGTGTCCCACTTAAAAATAAAATTCAATGGTTAAATTTCAAAGAATACAGCTTTATCAATCAATTATATTTCCAATTCTAGAAAAGGATGGTGTATAATTGATTAAGAAAGCTGTGTTCTTCAAAATTTAATTATCTACAAAACTTGTGCCTTTCTCCTATAAATTATGAAATATTTGGTATGTAATCCAGTAGATTTGTATGGCAGCAGATCGAAGTTTCGATCCTGTAGGATGAATGTTTCGGGAGTTATGCTTGCTTAAAGTTGTGCATTATCCAGTGTTTTTGACAGGCACCGCCATATTGGTTTGTAGTGTCGCGCATCGCTTACCGAGCAGAGCCGCTAGGCGGTAGTTGGTTGGTGATTAGGTCGGTAAGGTAAGCGGCTCGCGATCGTCACTACAAACCAATATGGCGGCGCCCTTACCTGTTAAAAACACTGCAGATTGTTCAACTTCAAGCAAGCATAACTCCCGAACCATTGATCCTACAGGATCGAAACTTCTTCTACTTTGGATTACATACCAAATACATCATAATTTATAGGAGAAAGGCAAAAAATTCTGAGTCCGGCAAAGTAAAGTTTATCTTTTTCTACAATGAGAAAAGAATGGTACAATTTTTCTTTTTTACACTCGGCCGTGCAGCAGAGTTTGCGATGTCCATGAAAATCCGCACATCAACTCTAATAAAAATTGTTTGAAAAATTAGGAACCTGCTCCAGAGTTGCGCAGACACAGTTCGAGGATTCTTGACGCTCGCAGCCGCCGAAAAACACCAGACAGATGAATCATCTATTTTAGATCGGCCGGCGACTGGCGGGATTGTTATCGGTGCAAATATAATTCACGGGAATCAATACCGTGCCATTATTCGGTTGTATCTTTCCTATTACGCGTCAGCTTCTGTTTCGGCCGTGTCCCAACGGCCACCGCGCCGGACAATGAAGATGATTCATTTTCCACGCGTCGACAATGATCGCTGCCGATAATAACGAGATCCAAGTAATGCGCCGCATTCGTCGCTTATCCCGAAATATTTATTAAATAACTGGGCGCCCGACTCTCGTTATCCATGTCCGCGCGATTCGCGAACGTTCGCTCTTCATTGCGAATTCGATTCGGTGGGATTTTAACGATTTTCTCTATTGTGCTCCGTGTTGACTGTATAATTAATCGGGTAGTAACGCCGCGAAGACTTTCGGGTGCAGGGGCATTTTTGGGGAATTTATTGTGAACAATGGGAGGGACAGGTGTTTCTGAAAAATAGGGTGTGTTTGGGTACACTGTTCAGGTAATTCAGAGTACTTTTTTTAGTCCGGAAGAGCTGAGCATAAGGGAGTTATAATTATTTATGTGCAACCCTGGTCAGGGAGATCTCCATTAGCCTTTTAGAGCAAGTGGATTTTTGGGAATTTATTGTGACCAATAGGACGAGTCGATAATTCGGAAATTTTCGGGCTGATTTACTACATTATTGACGTAGTTTATTATACATCATTTAATCGAGAAGAGCCGCGCAGGAAGGAATGCCGCATCTTCTGAGGCTGATCGTTGATAAGAAGCATTTCCGTCGTGTTCATGAACGATTCCGCTCGGCGAGAATCGTCGTCGGATCGAAACATTTCGTACACAGAAGTGTCCGGTGGCTCGTAAGGTGTACTAGTTCACGGAATTAACGTCGTTACGTTTTACGGTCGCCTCGTCTGCAGAAACTGATTCGTTGTAAGGAGAAAAACGAGCAAGGACAGCACGTAACACCGGCGAAACAGCGCTTCACGAGCGCCGGTCGTAGGAGGGGGGTTCCTTACCCGTTTTCCACGGGAAATAGGGGCGCGAGAACGTGGCTCGGTGTTCGCTCGACGATGGAGGGAGGCAAATAGAGCTTTTCGAAGACCTTTGTCAGCGTTTAATACTCAGAGACGACCATAAGAATTTTCCTCGCGATCCGCCGTACACGGTTTGATGGCTGTGTGCACATGTTTTCCAAGCCGCACATTTTTCAAATGTAAATCCACTAGTCGACATTCATTCCTGGCCGATCGACGCTTTCCAACAAAATCTTCATATTATTCTTAATATATTTCTCATTCATATTCATCCCCAGCTGAATTTCTTCCGGGAATAATTAACACACACACTCCGTGGTGTTTAAACAATCTTCTTTACGCATTGGTTTAACATAGTCTTGTAGAGGAGTGTCTCCGCTTTATAATGACAGCTTGAAAGTGGATCTGCGATTTTTCTTCATCGTTCTATTACAGAAAATGTGTCGTTGATGTTGGGATAATCGAACGTGATGTTCCCCTACCACTTGTCAACGTCGGCCGTCGACCGCCAGGAGTGGGGGAACGTACCGCCCACCTCGGCGAACTGAGGAAGTGGGGGAACGAGCCGCGAGTTGGACAGGCCTGTTCAGTACTAAAGTATCATGTAATTTTGATTATTTTGACTTGAAAAAAATTGTGCGTACACTCCAAACACCCGTAAATATATCTGCAAAATCTTAACTGAAAAAGTGTAGTAGTTGTTCCGAAGAAAATTCACAGAGACAGTTCACGGTATTCCATCTTGACGGTAATCGCGGATTTATAAGCTCCGATAGGAGATAGAGAGCGGATTCGAGAAGATGACACGTGAGGATCCGGACAGGTTGCTCGAGATCGAAAAATCTATGATTTCGAAATCGCGCGGGGTTCGGTTTGTGGAAAATACTGTCGGTAAAATTTTCTCGGCGCGGGTCCAGGATGTCCTTTAATTTGCATCTACTTGCGGACTTAATGATCGGAGACGCGCGTTGTTCGCCGCGGAGTGTCGCGGCACCTGTGGGGCCGACGCGTAATGAAATTCGAGAGGAAAATCAGCGTGAACGGGCCGAGAGGCCGACGACTCGACGTTTCGAACGTGACGTGGCCAGTCCTATCATTTTATGCAAATAAAACCGGAGAACGCTTGATTTCCCTTGGTGTTCGGGGCGCCAGCGACGACGACGTCGTCCTCGACGGCGCAGCTCGGTGCGACGCGGTGTTCTGCATACGCGGATGCTGACCGGAAACGCGACCGTGCTCGGCTTTCGCATTATTATTCTCTAATGGGAACTGGTACATCGACGCACCCCATCGAGGAAAAGAAATTCTGAAACATCGACCAACACCCGCTTCTTCGTTTGCGCGCCGATTGTCTACGAATTCCGTCTGTCGTTCGCCATGGAGATTTCAATCGGTCTTTTGGGAGCAAGTGGATTTTTGGGAATTTATTGTGACCAATAGGATGAACCGATCTTTCTGAAAATTTAGGACTGATTTACTACAGTACCGAAGTAGATCAAGATATTTTTTTCATTCCGAAATAATGATGCATAATGGAGTAATAATTATTTATGTGCAGCCCTGGTCACTGAGAGTTCAATTGGTCTTCTGAAAATTAGCGGATTTTTTGGGATTTATTGTGACCAATAGGATGAACCGATCTTTCTGAAAATTTAGGACTGTTTTACTACAGTACCGAAGTAGCGCAAGCTATTTTTTTCAGTCCGAAAGAACAATGCATAATGGAGTAATAATTATTTATGCCGAACCCTTTACTGCAAAATGTGTTCCACGATGTCAGTCGAGAACAAAATGATTTCCGCTTTTCCAAAGACAGATCCGGCATAAAATCCGCAGATCATTATTCCCCTCGGTAAAACCCAGACAGAGAGTCAAGATCGCGAAGAGCAAGTTCAAAGCACGCGGTATTACCACATAACGTCGATACCAATTGAAACACATCCTCGGTAATTGCTTATGCAGCGAGAGCTGAGTGAAAGTGCGCTCTGTAAAAAGCTCGAGTCCTACACGTCCGACCTGTTCCACGCTTTGTCGAACGCTTTCCGCGTAATATTAAATTCTTCCTCCCTGTGGAAGTGGATCGAAGCTGGGTGGAGTCGTCGATTCGTGAAGGATCGAGAGAATTTTTCTCGTTGAGACGTTCAGGCGCAATAAGGATCCTCGGTACATAAAGCATAAAGTTCATTACACAGTGGCGTAACGTCGGCGACGGAGTTCTGTTGATTAATTTACCGTCTTGGCAATGCGAAACAGGACGGTTTATTGCGAACAATTCCAGCGTCTGTCGGAGCCTTTTATTAGAACTTCTTGTAAACCCGAAAAAAATTCTGGGGACGCTCGCCGGAGGGATGGACGCCAGACACAAAAGCAGGGGTGTGAGAAAGAAAGAGGGGGTCTTCGTATTTTTTGGATACAGTATGATTGCGTACAAATACAATAGTATTGGACACGTATTTATTGCGCACAGATAGAATTGCGCACTGCAAAATTGGACACGGGAATTGTGGCCAAGTTGCGATTGATTTCGGGTCGATTCCAACTTGATTCAAACTTGAATGATCCCAAATTGAATCAAACTCGAACGATTCCAACTTGATTCAAACTGGAATGATTTCAACTTGATTCAAACTTGTATAATTGCAACTTGATTCAAACTTGTATAATCGCAACTTGATTCAAACTTGAATGATTCCAACTTGATTCAAACTGAAATGATTCCAACTTTATTCAAACTTGAATGATTTCAACTTGATTCAAACTTGTATAATTGCAACTTGATTCAAACTTGAATGATTCCAAATTGATTCAAACTCGAACGATTCCGACTTGATTCAAGCTTGAATGATTCCAACTTGATTCAAACTTGATTGACTCCAACTTGATTCAAACTCGAATGATTCCAACTTGATTCAAACTTAAATGATTCCGAAATGAATCGCAGCTTGGCCGCAGCTCCACCTGTGCCCAATTTTACAGTGCGCAATTCTATTTGTGCGGGATTCACGTGCGTGCAATTTTATCTGCGCGCGATTCAGACGTTTGCGATTCTCCTTATGCGCAATCGTACTGTGTCCAAAAGATATATGCGCAACTGAGCGCCTCCCGAGAGCGAGGAAGAGAGAGGGGTTGGGGGGTATTGTGGTGGCCATAGAAAAGGGAAGGTGTGGCGGTGGAAAAGGGAAGGGGGGTGTGGCAGGTGACGAGAGGGATACCGGAACGATGAGCCGACGGTATGCATTCGATAATACAATTTACGGTCGCGAACGATGGCGTATAAATTTTTATGGTGATCAGGTAGTACACCGGTTGATATAGCCATAGCCGACGTCCACACAGCGTCGCACCGCATCGTATGCATCGTGAATTGTGAGCGGCATGATCACACGGGGGTGACACGGGGAAACACACGCGTGGGATAGCTGTTCAATGACGGCGTTCCGAGGCTTCAATCGAACAAACAATCCTTGCTCTCGCGCCTCTGTAAACCCGGTCCATCACTGTCTCGCCCAGGCGCCCGAGACGTTTATGAAGGGACAAAGGGACGTTAAAACGTTACCAACACGATAGCACGTCACCACGTCATTTTCTTCTTTTTAACATCGCCATTGGGAAATCAGCCTTTTTAATACTCTTATTTCGGGAGCCGTTTTTACAGGAATTTGTTGAAAGTTCGAATACCGACAGAAACGGTGAGACATTTTTTCTGAGAATGTATTTACTACGGACTTGTAGATTGAAGCTTCCTCTTTGCAACGGGACCTTGAAGTTTGATCTACAATTTTTTTTGATCGACTTATCGAGCTTTGAACGAAGGGTGTACCATCAACTTTGCAATACACCGCGAGCGGTTCGATCATGCTCCTCGTTTTTATCACATAAAACAGTGAAAAAATGTCGTAGTTCAATTTTCAAGGTCTCGTTGTAAAGAGGAAGCTTCGCTCTTCAAACTCGTGGTACGGTAAAGTCGCGTTTACTGTCCAACAGCCTGTGTTCTGCACGCACAGTGATCGCATACCGACATTATTTTTTCATGACTGCGTCTACTGGCATGTCCAATCGCAGGATAGTGGAGAGGGTAGGCACTGGACAGTGACCGTGTACCCGATCGCGGACAGTAATCGCGACTTTACTGTAGACACGTTCAGAGAAAAAATTTCATACCGTTTCTGCAGATGTTCAAACTTGCGGCATTTTTGGGAGAAAACACATCCCTACTTTTCGACCTGCCGTGTCCCGCAAAAGTATGTTAAGAAAAATTGAACAACGGCGGGCGAAAGTAGAGTCTTCAAGCTTCAAAATGAGCCCAAGTGTATTATTATACGGTAGGTAGGAGGCGAGTAAAAATGATGTATCGAAAAGGAAGAGGAATATCAGTTTATCGGTATTTCGCGTTTTCGAATGGGCGGTGAAAGCGGAAATTCATCATGGTATTTCGAAGGGAAGGGGTCTAAAGGAAAAATAGTAAAATCCGTGAAAAAACACGCCGTGGCACGGGGAAATATAGTCGGCCGTTTTTCTTGCGATCTGGAGCGCGCAACGGGTCGGCGTGCCACCACAATTTTCACCGCACTCCATACTTTCATACGGAAACAGCGGTCGCACTTAACCAGTCCGTATCGATTCCCACGGGACCATGGGCGGCACGTGTCCGGGAATACGTGTTTACACCGTTCTGGGACTCCGGTTCGCGCCGTTCTATGCGTTTTCGCATTCGGTACGTGTTCCACGATCGTTTTACACCTGCACACCGTTCTTTCTCCTACCTCCAGACCAACTTACTATAACTGGTCTCGATAAATGAGACCGGCCTCCATTAAGATAATGAATCAATATCAATGAACCATTTTTTATCACGAATGTATCAACAGTCTGCTCGACACCAATTATTTTTGCTAATTGAAAACTTCTTTGTAGACTGTACTGTTCGCAAGAGAGCTACAATTTTCTAAACAGGAAATGTTCACCCAGTAAATTACTAATTAGCTATTTTGCATAAAGATCCTGCGGATTGCGTACATTTGTGACAAAAATGAATCGATGTGATTTCTATTTCGCTGCAGTCTGTTGCAATTCGGGTAGAACACTGTTATTAATAACAGTAAACACTATATGCCACTCTCTCTCTATTCACCGGACACCAATGACTTTCTTCCAGTAGATGGGAGACACGTGACATTGATTACGTCGATGGTTATCAGGAACAACAATCAAATTTTGCAGGATATACCAAACTTTGCACTTGTGTTTTATGCAACTGCATATACAACGAAGCTGATCATTGCAATTCTGATCAAGCTCGAATCCCGTGCAATGACGTCAATGATCGAACACACATTGGGGCGAGTTTTTATCAGAAGATCTGGATGAATGGCACGGGTTACTCACCGAGAACACAGAGTAGAACGAAGCATGGTGCACTCGTAGACCGCATTTTCCCGGGGCAATCCTTGGAGGGGCGCACGCTGTGTGTCCACGAACCGGCGGTTATGCGAACGAGAGGAGACGAGATCGTGGGGAACCACAAGACGGAAAGAGGACACGCGATCGGCGTACTCGACGTGCCGAAGTCCACGCGGAAACTGGCGGTTTCCGATGGCACGCCGCCGCTAGTATTCCCAACACTTAGACCAGAACGGGCCTGGTTGTATACACGTCCGTCGACTTTTGCTTTTGCCACGGTTTGCCCGTATGGTAGCTCTCCTCGGGCTCCGGCCGCTACCAATGGTGGTGGGAACGAGAAAAAGGAAGCGGCGGGTGGAGGCAGTGCTCTTACATCCTCGGACTCAGACCCGTGACCGCCTTCGAACCAGACGCTCCCCTCTTTCTTCGCTGCTCTCCTTTAGACTGTTTTATGCTACCTCTAAGACCCGCCAGGTTATCTTCTGCAGCCGGAACATCGTTCGAGTATCGTCGAGACGTTGATTTAGTGGATGATCGTCTTTTGATTTAGGGAACAAAGGCTGCAAGATGATCGTCTTTAGTGGGAACTCTTCACTGGACAAATTGGGCCACCTTCTAGACCTGGATCAGCCAGCCTGGAACCCAATATCATTCGAGTATCATCAAGAAGTTGATGTAGTGGATGATCGTCTTTTGATATGAGGAACAAAGACTGCAAGTGAATGATCTTTAATGGAACAGCTAGATCACATTCTGGACCTAACTCAATGACCCTAGGACCCAATCCGAAAGCCAACTACGCCATTTTCTGAGCCTAATCCAATTAGCCTACATCATCGTCCACAAGTTGCTCTATTGGCCCAATATCTTCCGCATTGAGCTGACAGCAAGGCGATAATCGACGTTGAATTTAACATTGACAGGCCTGGGCCGATTCTAACAAGCTCCACGCGTTGACATTAGCATACATTAGCCTAACCTAGCACGACACCTGTAAACTTGACCCCTATCGCCATCTAAGCATCTATTACATCTTTCGGATTGACAGTAAAATTATAATTGAGTATTTTAATAGAAATTTTTGGATTTCCGTCTTCAGTTTGAAGAATAATCGTTCAATTTCTGCCTCCATTCTGCATTCTCTGACCTACACACACGAGGACGTCAGGTGCGCCGGGTGACCTACTTCCCAGTTAGGCCAGTTTGGTTTGAAAATTTACGGATCGTGTTACAGTTCTGGGTCCCCGCATGCATTTTTCACGGTCCTGTCTCTCGCGAAGCCTCCGGATCTTCGATCGCCTAACGAACCCTTAGCATCATTTGTTCATGTCTAAAAGTTGTTACTCCTGAAAGTCTGTTCTGCAATTAAAATTTCTCTTTGCGTGTTCTTCGATGTTACAGAAGGGCCTCATTATTTTTATTCCGTCCAAGACACATTGGAGTCTTGGTATAATTAGAAATGTGACTCGTTTCTGTTTAATAAAACATTGCTCATGATTTTCTAGAATTTTTCTATCCGTACTGTACTAATATAAACTTCTTCTTTTCGTTACAGGTAAGGGGAGCTTTGAAATACCGTGGCAGTGGGCAGGAATTATTGCGTTCCCTTCAAAGTGAGTTATTATAAACTGTTACGTGTGCGACGAGTTATGTTCCTCAAGGTAGAAATAATCTCTTCGCACACTTTCTACCGAGTGAGAAATTAATTTCCAGCTCGTAAATCCAATTTTCGTTTAATCAATTCAATGCCGAACGAAAACGGAACAGTTATCCGAAGCACGATAATAGAAAATTCATTTACATTGAACTTTCGCTTGGAGATTCTTACCGGCGACTGGATTTTCAAGTTTCAATTTTCAAGGATCAATTGCTGTTCCAATTAACACGTTCCTCGTATGGAAACAATAACATTGAACATGTCGAAACATTTGTTTCCTTAGATCCTATCGATAAAGTTGCATATTGTGAATCAATCTGTGGATCAATCTGTGAAGAAAGAAAATACATTTCTTTTCCACTGCGAATTGTCGCAATTTAGGTCGATCATTTTCATGTTTCGTATAGACCCGCTAATGATCATTGATCAGTCACTAAAGATTGTCAAGCAGGAGTACCAGAACACGTTCTGCCTTTAACGAATTCGATTCCGTAGTTAAACTGTTACTATCAATGTTAACGTGTTCCGTACAACGGTAACTCCCATTAGAACATGTTACACGACGATCCATTCTGCCATAAACGGCGCCTAGTTTTTGGAACTGGCCGGATTCGAAAGTGATCCGACCGCTTTCGACGATCTACCTAGATCTGCCTAATCGTTTTCCGTGTTACCAGGCTCGCGTCACCCTAATGAACAGAAAAAAGAACGGTGAAATGGTAAAAGCAGCAAGAAATCGTGTGCCTCGCCTCCTGCAAACTATTTCCCGACTTCGTTAATTGAACACGTAATATTAAGTTAACGTTTTAATCCATAAACAAACGGTCTCGAGTGGCGTTGCCATTCGCCGGCAACAGCCTCATCATCTTTATTCCCGTCGTTCGCGTTAATTCGTTTACCCATTGAGTCGCATCTTGCAGAAACGTCATCGCCGACCGAAAAGAGAACTACTGGCATAATTATGATTAATTACACGCTTTTTAATTAGAACCGGTTGTACCCTTCAACCGTCTACCTCCTCCTTCCTCTTCTTCACGTTTCTTTTCTTCTCTTTCTTTCTTTTCACCTCTTTCCGCTTTGCTCTGCTCATTTATTTACTTATCTGTGCATTAGCGCGGCGCGGAACGAGAGCCCCGAAGCTCCGGGATTTCAAATGAACGTACTTTACAACTCGTCCGACTTTTTTCATCGTTTTGCGGCACAATTTGTTTGACATCGCGAATTCGATCGGCCCCGACACTCTAAATGGCGTCTCGTGAGTAACCGCGGAACACGCGCTCCGCCGAATCCAGGCGGAATTTAATTTTTTTTAGAGAAATCGCGATTTTGGGTAAATTTTACAAAATTTTTGCTTTTCTCCTATAAATTATGACGTATTTTGTATGTAATCCAGTAGATTTTTACTCGGAGAACCCGCAGATCGAAGTTTCAATCCTGTAGGATCAATGGTTCAGGAGTTATGGTTGCTTAAAGTTGAGCTATCCGCAGTGTTTTCGACAGGGGCACGCGTTAATGCTGATAATATAGAGCGGGTATTGCGATTGTTGATTAAATTTTGGTAGACATGATCACGATGTTGCTTTATAACTGGTCTGGATTAGGTCTGGGTTAGGTTTCAATATGGCGGTGCGCTTAGCTGTCAAAAACACTGCAGATTGCTCAACTTTGAGCAAGTATAACTTCTGAACCGTTGATCCTACAGGATCGAAACTTCGATTACACATCAAATACATCATAATTTATAGGAGAAAGGCACAAGTTTTCAGTCCGGTAAAGTAAAGAGCCGTCGCGATTTTTTTTCTACTACTACTTCTCCTGTTTTGCTTAAGCATTGCACGGGTTCGACGGAACAAGTTTCTTAATCTGCGGATCTTGATGCAAAATAAAAATGTTTTGCATTGGTTGTGCAAAGCGGGAATAATATAAACATTGACTTGATCCCTTAACGACTTTGTTACATTAAAAACAACAGTACAGCATTCTTGAATTTTCTAGATTTTTATATTTCACCGAACCAATTTCTTCATAAATGCACGAAGATCGGCAGCCTATTAATCACTTAAATAAATAATTGATCACTTCGAAAATTTCGCCAATTCTGATAGGAACGTTTAAAATGGACCACCCTGTACATAAGAGAGTCCCTTCAAATTTCCAGCGAATTCAGTGAAAAATGTGAAAGTTGCGCACGATACCTGCAGCGAGGCTTCTCGTGAAGGACGTTCCCCATTTTATGAAACGAAATATATTGTCGTAGACGTTAAGGTCGCTGTAATAGAAACCCGAAAATATTCGAAATATATTTTTTTACCGACCCACGTTCGCGCCGTAGCTGTGGAACATTGCTTCTGGAATATTATATTTCCGTGAAAATGGGTGAGGAGACACAGAAAAACTTTTCAATAACCCTTGGGGAGCTTCTCGATTCGACTTTTCAATTTCCGGCCGTCGAGCTGATGATCTTCAGAGTTTAAGAAGGGAATGAATGCGTCCGACCTGACCCAGACCACGAATTAATTTACCCTATACAGTCAAACCTGTTTTGACCGTATAAAAACAGGTTCGACAGTAAACGTAAACGAAGCAAATAAAAGTCACGAGTAGACTGCAAAATAAAAATTTGATTCTTCGTAAAAATGATTTATAATAAATAAAAATCTTCTAGTTCTGGTAATTCCATGTGCTCAATTTTGCTATGAATCTCGCCTCTCCGCCGACCATAAGTTTCGTCTGGCGACCGTCTGCAGTGTCGACGTTCCCTATACAAAAGACAAAGCTCGGCGGGAAAAAGGCAAGTTCCCGATTCAGAATTTGGACTGGTCTTTTCAGGGCAAGTGGCTCGTCGTGTTCGACCCGCTCGAACAGACTACAGCGCTCTCAAAACAAAAGTACACCGTTGACGTAAGATCCCCGGCGGTACAATGAGCATTTGTCGACGGAGCCCTTCATCGTTCCTAGGCCGTCTATGACATTCTCTCTTTCTCCCTTCACGTTGAATATTTCGCAACGGAAGAGACAAAGAGCTCGAACTCGAACAATACCTCCTGATATCGCTGGATTCATGCTCCCCCCTCTCTCTTTTTCATCTCCATAAACGTGCTTGCGCGTGTATTCTTTCTTTCTTTTTGTTATCCAAACGTCACCGTTGCTGTTCTCACTCCTGTTGCGTTTCTGCTCGAGTTCTGCGCGGACGGTTTTCTAGTAGGCCAGATGATTATTGTGTAAAACGGAGAGGAAGGTCGTTCACGCGCACACGGTCCGATTCCGTTTTCTGCTTCCCGAAGTTTCTAATCGCGTTGAACTGCCTCCCTCCCATTTTCTTAGGTAATTAGGAACTCCGTTAACCGGCGCACGGTGAAGCGGTTACCATTTCAGGTATTACACGTGCAAATTTAACGAACGCCTCGCACCGAAATCGACCAAGTAATTGATTAAGCCCGCCTCATTGTGAATCGCGAATAGCCGGCCTCTTTGCTCGCGCCTTCCTCTTTTACGGCGAGTGCTTAAATCGTTCCTGCCCGCCATAATATTTCGCATAATTCCGCGTTTACCGTATCAAATACATCTGTGCAACCTTTACCATCCCGCGCCGGCATTAGGGTTGAGGAGAAGGAGTATCCCTCTTTCACAGATATGGAACGTGGCACGTGACCGGGCGGAAGTGTGGGGGGGGGGGGGACAACGTCGTGGAAGGGGAAGGTAGAGTGGGGGACACTAGCAATTATTCATTTGCAACTCGTAGTGTTATTTGAAAATAATTTTAAATAATAATAGTACAGTCTAGTAATTATTCATTTTCAAATCGTAGTTGAGGTGGGGGACAAGTCTTCAAAATATAAAAATTACTCCCTCTGTCGCATAATAATAGTAGCAGTTGATGAATTGAATTTGTCACATAATAATAGTAGCAAAAGAAAATTAATATAGAGCGCAAACAATAAATTAGAAATATTACTCTCCTAATTTTTATATCGAGTGCTTTTTCAATAATTTCGTTACTGCATTTTAAACTTGTATATATGCTTTACTTTGTACATATGCTAAACTTTGCTTTCCCTATATGCGTGAGCTTAAAATTATTGGATCCATCGTTCAAATTACAGAAATAGTTATAATTCATAATAATCAGGTCAACCTAAAAATTGAAAGATGTGTCGAAACAAATGACAGACGTCACGAAACATTGATTTTGGTTGAAGACTTTGCAATTTTGCGCTACAACATAACTTAACGTTTAAATATTCACTTGCACTATTATTATGGGACAGAAGGACTATATTATTTTCAACCCATGAAACCTAGTAAGGCCCGCGTATAATTTATAAATTCGTGAATTTAAGTTGAACCTTCGTATTTAAATAAATTTGTGCATCCAAGTTTGACCTTCGTCTTCAGAGCTCAATGTCACTCGAAGGTTACAGCAGATGTTCGAGTGTATTTTTTAAATAAACATTGACAGTGCACCGCAACGACGAGACTCAACCGTACCCGCAGATAACACGTACAGTTTTTATTTTTTATCGCCCGGGGTGGGGGAGTGTGAGCGGGTTACATTTCTATAATTCATACGGTCCACATCGAATAAATAATCTGCGCGGCGGCGTAACGTAAATAGTTGGCCGCGACGATGCCGTACACGCTCATTCCCGTTGCGTTTTTTTCCCCTGGTTCCATTACGAATGGAAATTCTCGTTCGGGCTTAATCTGGGGGATATCCCTGTTGAAAAAATAGCGACGATAACGAACACATCAGCGACCGGAGCAGTAATTGTCGGCCACGAAACCGTGGCTTCCGCCCGCCGGAAAGCTTTTTTCGCGTGCACAATCGTGGCTCCCATTTGCCGACTAATTTCCGTTCGCCATTGCGAGCCGATACCATGCTGTAACGCGTTGTGGACCAGAATCGCCAGATCAGGGGAGTACAGGTGCCCCCCCCCTCTCTCTCTGCCAGTACCACGTGACGAGTCTCCGTAGAGGGGGAAGGTAGAGTGGGGACACTATATTGAAGTTCGGACACTCTTCGAGGGATAGAATAACTAGTTTAACATTAAACTGAAGGATTGTTTAAATTGTTTTTAAGAAGTTAGAGCAATTATATAATACACAAATATGTGAATATATTGAAATATGTAATAATCGTTAAATATTACGACGAATTATCTAATAATTTATTCCACTACTTGTACGGTAACGTTCCATGGGCTTTTCAATTAGACGCGATCGATAAAAGTTGTTTTCAGCCGTGACTGCGGGAATTTAAATTCGCACGGGCTCGATGAAATCGGAATCTGACCATTACAATTTTCATTTAATTGTGACCGTCGGCGATCAGAATTTGAGCCACGCCGTCCGGATTTTATGGTGGATTTAAGTGGAGGAATTTAGATTTGAACCACACCGCGGAATTCCAACTTGGAATAACCCGATTTTCGTCCACTTTTGTAACGCACGCGAGTGCGTAAAACGTGGAAATTTTTCATGGAATTTAATACGATTATTCTCTCGTTCGGAAGAGTGTTAATAACACGGCGTGAATTTGTAAGAACGCGGCGAGAACCTCAGACGACAAATTGTTGCTGAAATGACCGGAAATTAATTCGCGTTTATCGATACCGCCCGCTATAGAATTGCTCGGATCATTTATAAGCGTAAAATTGCTAATTGACTTCGCGGATACATTAAAAAAGCAACCGGATATTTCCGGGAACTGTATAGCGTTTCTAGCGGTTTGTCAGGCGTCCATTGTTAATACTCGACAACGCGGAAAAATACAGTCAGACACGTCTGGTTAATTATTTCTTATAATCACGATGCAAATTTATTGATGCCCGCATAATTATGTACCCGTATAGACAAATAGACTAATAATTTATACATTCCCGTTTATTGCATTTCTCGAGCACGTTAAATTTGCCCCGTTAATTAATTGGAACGCGGAGAGGGAGAAGGGGGGGGGGTGGAGAGAGGAAGGGAATAAAATTTGCAACAACATCGAGGCCACTATAATTTGAATTCGCAGGGACAATGCGCCGGATATAAGTGTGTAACACTTGCGACTCCCGAGTTATTCCATTTTTGGGAGAACCTGTATTATTTTTCACGAAATCGCAACGGTTTAAATATCTGCGGAGAAATTCATTCTGTCCAACAAATACCCGACGCGAGTCCTAACAATGAAAGAACATAATTCCGTGCAACTATCTGACATACATTCGTACGTGATAGCACAGGCACATTACGGCACAAAAACTTCCAATTTGCATGTCCGCTTTGCAGTGTATAACCGTTATCGGAATTGTATCTGGGATATAGGCAGGAGCGGTTCGACGCAAATACTAACAATAAATGTTATCATTTAATTAGCACTAAACCTACCAGCACCGGTCAAAATGGCCGGATCTTTTATTTTACACTTATTGAAATAATAATTATTTCATAAGAGATTATTGTATACATGGTGTCTCAAAATTCGTTCAACATCCGGACATGGGAGGTCCCTGAGATCATTTGAAGCGACATTTTCCTTTGCAAAAATGACGTCCGAGGCTTTTGTTAAGGAGTTATTATTGAAAAACACGCGCTCTGATTGGTCCGTGTTTTTCGCTAATAACTCCTTAACGAAGCCGCGGACGCCATTTTTGCAAAGGAAAATGTTGCTTCGAATGATCTCAGGAACCTCTCATTTCCGGTTGTTGAAGGAATTTTGTCTTTAATAGAGCACCTACACTGAGAAAAAAAAGTAGTTACTTCAATAACACGCGTGTTATTATAATTTTTTTACTTCGATGAATATCAATGTATTCTTTTCAATAGTATGAAATTTAGAAGCAAATCGTAATGTATTTGAATTGTCTATCATGAAATGATTGAAAATAGTATTTGATTCAATATCGTATATCATTATTCGTAATATTTCTTTTTTCCCTTCAATCAGATATGTTGTTAAAAAATTTGAGAAATCTATTGATTTATACTGGAATTGGTTCGAGGCCATATCTTATTTTTTTTGAAAACATTGATGGTCAAGCTATTGGCTTAGATGATTGGCGGAAATGAGTTTTGCTATTGAAATTCAATAGTATTAAATATTAAAATAAGTTCATATGATATTGGCACTATTCAATAGTACATCTTATTGAATCAACATATATTTTTTTTTGTTTCGACAGGATTTTTTTCTCAGTGTATACATGCGTGAAGAATTGCACTGTGGGTGTGGAAAGTCTCTTGGCCTTGCTTGGAGGCGTGAAAATACTGTACAGTAAAGTCGCGTTCACTGTCCAACAGCCTGTGTTCTGCACGGACAGTGATCACATACCGACATTATTTTTCTATGACTGCGTAGAGAAGGACAGCATGATAGTGGAGTGATAGTTGCTGTGTTGCGAAATTATTTCTCTCTGTTTTTATGTTATCGATTGAGTCGCCGGATGTTGCTAAATCTCGAAAATTATCTTCGAAACGATTATAACGAGGAGTGCACGTGCTGTAGCGTTACCTTCCGGGCCGCTAATGGATGCGCGAGTAAGATTACGAGGACGAGTCGGGCGGGGGGTGAAAAAAATAGTTAATAACTAACGACAGTTTGGAAACATTAACGCTCGACGATATCGTGCGCCGGAGATCCGTCGCGTTCTCTTCGACGACGCGACGGTCTCTCGCGCGAACTTGTTTCATGAGAAAAGTTTCGAATTCCGCCGTGGCAGTCTTCAGTAATTTGTCTCTACTCGGTGAATACTTAATAATATATCCGCGCCTGCAATTCGAGAGACTTTGATTTCGAGGGATGCATAGAAACTCGCGGGGGGGCGAAGGAGAGAGAGAGAGAGAGAGAGAATGCCGGCAGAATTCGTTCCCGCGGAGACAGGATCAACGGCGGCGTTCGCATAACCTTGCTATGCAAGCTATCTCGCGGGAACGGGCCATGTAAATTCGGCGGGGATTACGCGCGGAAAAATTATTCATCTAATTTTGTACGCACGCTGGCAAATTCGGGGGGAGGAATCTAATTCAGTGTCCGAGTTGGACGCAATTTGCAAATTGCCAGTTAATCAGTAGACTGCGGATGTCCATTTTTGTAGACAAATTTGAAGAAAGTGGCAGCAAATGAGATATTATTTTCATTGGCAATAGCATTCGTAGCTCCACGGTGAATGAAAACCGTACCGAATCCTGTTGAATTTAATGCTCCAGCATTTTTTGAACTAGTCTATTAACTAGTGGGCGTGTGGGTGTCTGTGTGCAATGTAGAATCCATAGGCTACTGCAGAGTCGACAGATTAAGTCTAGTTTATTGATTAGTATTTTTCTGTGAGATCAGAATTTGTACCTTTCTCCCATAAATTATGGTGTATTTGGTATGAAATCTAGTAGATTTGTACCCGGGGCGACTGCAGATCGAAGTTTCGATTCTGTAGGATCAATGGTTCAGTAGTTATGCTTGCTTAAAGTTGAACAATCTGCAGTGTTTTTGACAGGTTAGGGCGCTGCTATATTGGTTTGTAGTGACGGTCACGCGCCGCTTACCAAGTTGGTTAGCTGATTACGTTGAGGGGTGGAGGGGCGCCAAGGACCGGCGGTTCTGCTCGGTATGCGGTCAAAAACACTGCTGATTGCTCAACTTTAAGCAAGCATAACTCCTGAACCATTGATCCTACAGGATCGAAACTTCGATCTGCAGCCGCCCCGGGTACAAATCTACTAGATTTCATACTATTTTGGATTTCATAATTTCATAATTTCGAGTACGGTAAAGTAAAGTGTACGAAATATATTTCGTTTCCACTGAGATTTCACGACATGTGTATGAAATTTTGTGTTATTTGTACTTATTCAAGTTGAGGGATATCAGTTCAAGCTCCTACTAGCTTCCAGGTAATAGCTATTGTACATACGGGAAATTATATCGATAATTTCTCGTTAACTATTAGATTTATAATATACGAAGTTCAATACTTTTTTACGCAGAATTTTTTGGTTCATCCAGGTTCGATCAAAAATATTGGGCATTTTATTTTAAAAAAATGAAGTTGACCTTCATATGTCCTTTACGCGTCCACCTACAAAAAATCTACCAATATCAGATTAATGCACCTTTGAAACCAAGCAAGTTCTATCTGATCCATTTTTTCCTAACACCAATAGCAGCCTAGTTATCCAGGTGGCCTGTTTTCGGTGCCTCATCCTGTACACAGAGCTGGACAATTGATAAAATATAAGTTGTCCAAGTCGAGGAATAGTATACTGTATGGACAAATTTTTGAAGAAAGAGCTGCGAATAAATTTCGACGTTGTAGGGAGTTTCAATGCTACCATCCCCCTTCCACAACGCTGTCCCCCCCCCAGAGTAGTGCAATAATCAACTAATATTTAAAAATGTCTAATAGTCTTGTTGAATATTAGTAAAATAGGCATTTGTCAAAATTTTTGATTAGTTAGTGATAACTAAGTGGCAAATAATTAGTCACAGCTCTGAGTTATCGTTAGCTATTTCTTATTAGTGAATTAGTAGTTGATGATCAGTAGACTGTGGATCTTTATGTACAATAAAATTTTTATACATCAATTGCAAGCTATACGAGCTAAATAAAAATTTATTTTCCTCATTAATGATTTTTATATGTAAAAGATCGTATATTGGCATTGTTACTCTTTTAATCTTTTTCCTGCTTTGAATTACACCTACTCATTTTTGTCATAAATGCATAATTATAAATTATAAATGCACTATTGTGCGATTAACGTACATTAATATTATTAATTAGTTATCACTAACTAATCAAGAAGTTTTGACTAATTAAAGATTATTTTGCTATGAATAACATTCAAGAAGACTATTAGTCATTTTTAAAAACTAGTTGATTATTGCCCCACGCTTCCGCCCGGTCACGTGGAGTAACATTTCCCCTGAATTCCTCTGACTCGACAGTGCGTCCAAGGGACAGCTTCGGACACAGCATTTCAGGAGGAATAATTTAGTGGGACATATTTCACGACCTTCCACGGCGAAACGTGGACCAATCACCATCAGCTGGTCCGTCGATCTGGACACCCGGAAAATCCTTGGGAAACTCTAATAACAGGAGATCCGTGGCGTCGGAGATTCCCGAAAATAGACGACTACGGTGAACGCGAGCGAACTGCGCTCGGCACCGAGAGTAGGTACGAAGAGTATGAAAAGTATGACAAGTTGGGTAGGGGTGTCACGTCGAAGTAATTCCGCAATGAATAGGAAATACCGGTGTGTGTGCCTGCGGGCTTCCTTGACGCAGCAATGGAAACGTCCCGATACGATTTCTCGGTTAGCAGTCCGCTCCCGGTGTATTCTATAACTCGACGGGGTTTCCCCTCCGTGGCAGAAAGAAACCTTAATAGACTCCCGTGTACACTGTGGAAAATTGGGAAAATCGTTGCACTTTCGTGTCGGCGGGCGACGACGACGCGACGCGTTCCCGCGCTACAAACATCGAGAGAGAGAGAGAGAGAGAGAGAGAGAGAGAGAGAGAGAGAGAGAGATAGGGAACGGAACTCGGGGAACGACGTTACGCCGATTCGATATCGCGCGTTATTGTTATGTAAACACCGTGGAAGATATTGGATCGCTTACATTACCCGGTGTCGATAAGCAATTTTCTTGTTGCCGGTCTGTTCTATTCCGGAATTCATTTTTCCACCGCTACCGTAACTTGATACACCGGGAAAGGGTGAATATCCTATCGAGTAATATTATTTATTTATTTATTGTGTATCTATTTTCTTCCATCTCTTCAACAACAAAATATACAGGCCGGAGATCCATAAATCAACTTTTACACAGTCATCGAGCAATATTGGAGTAGCATGATTTGTCGTAAGCGGAGAAAGGGTTCGCCGACCATTAATTATGTTTATGTTGAAAAGGATTGTAGGTGGATTACAGTTGCTTACACAGCATTTTTCTAATCCAGCCGCTACAATGATCATTTCTAGCGACCGCTTAACGAATTATTGATTCCACCAAGACTTTGCAATTTTATAATTGGTACTCACTGTGCATCGACTTCTGCAGCACGGATGCAGCTGCCGGCGAACGAGCACAAGATTCGGCGGCTTTCACCGTTCCTTAAATTCCAATTAAGATCTCTGTCAAGGCCGACACAGCCAGTGGCCGGCACACGAGTATCAACGACCGAATTCCACGGCTTTCTATCCGTCGCGATATGTTCCTCGCGGTTCATCCGGAACTCTCACTAAGATGTTCCTCGTATACACTTTCAGGACGTTCACATCAAATCGAACAATAGGTTGCCGCTTTCAAATCAACGCGTAGCCCAACCAATTCCTTCTCTGCTCTTCCTTGTATTTTCTAATTATCATCTCATCGTCGAAGCTCGTATAAAACTTGAAGAACTTGTATAAAACCTGCCATTTCTTTACTGCAACATACAAATTATTAATGAATTAAGCGGGTCTGTATGCGAAATAGAAATTAATCTTCAGAAACAGACCCAAAATTAAACTTTTCGGGTAAACTTTACTGTACCGGATGGAAAATTTTTGCCTTCCTGGTATAAATTATTATGTATTTGGTATGTAACCCAGTAGATTCGTACTAGGAGAACCTGCGGATCGAAGTTTCGGTCCTGTAGGATCAATGATTCAGGAGTTATGGTTGCTTAAAATTGAGCTATTCCCAGTGTTTTTGACAGGTAAGCTTGCCGCCATATTAAAACCTAACCCAGACCAGTTATAACGTAACATCGTGGCCATCTCTTCCAAAATTTAAACAACAATCGAAAACACTGCAGATTGCTCAACTTCAAGCGACCATAACTTTGGAACCATTGCTCCTACAAGATCGAAACTTCGATCTGCGGGTTCTCCGGGTACAAATCTATTGGACTATACAGGGTATTTCACCTAACTTGACCATCTTAAATATCTTTGTTCTTTATAAAGATACGTCAAATGTCTGAAGGACAAAGTTGAATGGTAAAATGGGGCTCATACGATACCAAAAAGATTGTTGTTTTTATGTAATATTTTTTAGAGATACGAAGAATAATTTTTTTTTAATGGAATGAGGTATGTTTTAAATCATCAATCGATACAGCTGGACATTTGTTATAAAAAGTACTAACCTATGCATGTCGAAAAGTTGGTAGTTCAGGAGATATATTTCAATTTAAATAATTCTGAACCACCATTACTGTCGTACGTTACACTAGTAAATAAACGCTAATTTCTTAGTACGACAGTAATGGTGTTTCAGAATTATTTAAATTGAAATATCTCCTGAACTACTAACTTTTCGACATACATAGGTTACTACTTGTTTATAACGAATGTCCATCTGCATCGATTGATTTATTAAAATTCCCCATTCCGTTAAAAAAAATGAACTTCATATCTAAAACAAATTACATAAAAACAAAATTTTTTTTGTATCGTATGAGCCGCATTTTACCATTCAACTTTGTCCTTCAGACATTTGACGTATCTTTAAAAACAACAAAGATATTCAAGGTGGTGAAATTAGGTGAAATACCCTGTATACCAAATACAGAATAATTTACAGAAGAAAGGTAAAAAATTTTGAGTCCGGTAAAGTAAAGAGCAGCCAACTTTTCTGTTTTCGATCTTGACAAAAGCGAGAGCACGAAACAAGCCTAATCGTCCACACACCATAAATCTTCCGACTGGTTTCAAAGAGACTCGAAGCGTTCGAAATCTGCGATTCCGGGGTGGTGGCACGGTAATTTATTTTACACGGTTTCCTTGAACGCGTATGAAAATTCATTATGTTATTAGTCGGTAATCGGCTTTCGGAATTCCACGCTTTTGATCCGATTATGTAGTGATTATACAGTTTTTCGAGCCGGTGGCCCCTGTACGCGGGAAAGATAAAAATTCATCGTACCGTGGCGGAATAAAAAAAAAAAAGAAAGAAAGAGAGAGAAACGAACACCGTTCCAGGAATCAGCCGTTTCCTTCGCGTTATCAATATTATAACAGTATCTTTTCTCGTGTTATCCTACGAACCGGCGAACATTTTTCATGCGCCCAGCTTAGGATTCCATTATACTTATATTCCGGAGAATGTTACCGGGCCGGAAAAAAGAAAGGAGGAGATTTAAAAAGTCCGAAAAAGTAAGGGGAATTAATTAATTTCCGGGATTAACGGAGTTTCGGAAAATTGCAAAAATCGTTCGGACAATTTTCAATAGTATTCATCAACTTCGAACAATCTTAATTGGTCTGTAAATTAGAATTTTTATCCGTAGTCTACTTACGACTACTAAGAAGGTAGAAACAGTACAACAGTTGAAGATTTTCAGTGACTCTAACAATTCTACAAGTTTATATTTCCGGATGGCGAGAAGCTTCCAAAAGTTCGAACAACGTTTATGCATCGGCACCGTCGCGCGACATCGACGAAAGTTAAAAGTACGGACGATAATAGTTTGTTTCCGGGGAACAGAAGCAAAACGAGCGTTTCTTTATTAAAATGGCAAAACAATGGGGCGTGTACCGGCTCTATTTCGCGTCGGCACACGATAGTATCGAGCACATAACGAACGTGAGAATAAAGCTGCTATTGTGACACGTATTAGCCTGATTATTCTGTAATTATTTATTCATACGAGCATTGTTTGCGCGGAACAATTTAACCCGCAGTTAACCGTGAATTATTAAACCTTTAAATTTCTGCTCGAGGATGAGTGTGTTCGCCGGCTGGGGTTCTTTTCACGAGAAAGAGTGGGAGAGAGAAAAGTAGATAGGTACTTATTAAAAACCTTCTCTCCGCGCGAAATTTCTTTCGCAACGGTCGCCTTCTGTCGTATCATAGAAAATCCGACAGAGAGAAAAAAAACGAGCAGGGAAAAAAATGAAAATAACGGTACTGCAACAAAAGAGATTAAGCTTTTTACGCAATCCCCGCCGAGCGCTGGATTACACGTGGGAAGTCTGGATTCAACAAAGCCTGCTTGACGTAAGAAATCGTGGACGCGTGTTCTCTCACCGTCCCTTCGCAGAATTTACTCGAATCGAGGAGAAAAATTGTGAATCGCGCACGAACGGTATAGTGGGGAGACAAGACTCAATCTGGGGACACTGCTGGTCCCCAATTATGATTTGTTTAAACGGTTTTATTCGCTTCAGAAAAATATGTTGAGGAGTTTAGGTGCTTATTATGGAATTGAACAAACACAGAGCACAAGAGTGGCATAAGAAAATTGTTGTGACGTCGGTAACACTGACCTTAACGGTATGGGAGAGTAATAATCGCTATCAGTGAACCATATTCTCAAACGTACTCCCCAACGTCGCATCATCCCGCTAGTGGCCCTAACATCCTCCTGATAAGACTATTGCGAGCTTTGGAGATCCAGACCTAACACAAATTCTTTGGGTTCCATCTTGAATGTTTTGTTGAAGGACTTGTATACAACTTGGAGGGCTCGCGTAGAAGTTGTAGGACTTATGCACAACTTGAGTGACTTGTATAGAACTTGACAAACTTGTGTACGACTTGGAGGACTTATACACAACTCGACTGACTTGTATAGAACTCTTGACGAAGTTGTATACGATTTGGAGGACTTATAAACAACTTTACTGACTTGTGTAGAACTTGAGGAACTTGTATAAAACTTGGAAGTCTCATGTACAACTTGACTGACTTGTGTACAACTTGACAGACTTGTATACGACTCGGAGGACTTACGTACAACTTGACCGACTTGTATAGAATTTGACAAACTTGTATACTACTTGGGGGACTTATACACAACTTTACTGACTTGTATAGAACTTGAGGGACTTGTACAAAACTTGGATGTCTCACGTACAACTTGACTGAATTGTATACAACTTTACCAACTTGTATACGACCTAGAGGAGTTGTATACGACTTCAAGGACCTGTATACGACTTGGAGGACTTATATACAAATTGACTGACTTGTATATAACTTTGAGGGCTCGTTTTGTACTTAGAAGACTTATGTACAACTTTATTGACTTGTATACAACTTAACGAACTTGTATACGACTTAGAGCAGTTGTATACGACTTGATGGACTTGTATACCACCCGACGCACCTGTATACGTCTTGGAGGACTTGTATACGTCTTGATGGGCTCGTATTGACCTTGGAAGCCTTATGTACAACTTGACTGGCTTGTATAGAACTTGACGGTCTTGTGTATGACTTGGAGAACTTACATATGTACAACTTCACCGACTTGTATACAACTTGACGAATTTGTTTGCGACTTGGAGGACTTATGTACAACTTGACTAACTTGTATACAACTTGGAGGCCTCGTATTGAACTTTGAAGACTTATGTACAACTTGATTGACTTGTACACAACTGGACAGACTTGTATACGACTTGGAGGACTTATGTACAACTTGACTGACTTGTACACAACTTGACAGACTTGTATACGACTCGGAGGACTTACGTACAACTTGACCGACTTGTATAGAACTTGACGAACTTGTGTACGACTTGGTGGACGCGTAGCAGTGGCTTCGGATCGGAGGCTGTTTACCGGGACTGCTCGCCTCAATCTTCGGGATTAGTGGAAGGAAAAGAAAGTGCTGAAAGACGTAAGTGGCAGTATTCGTTAGGTGAATGTCTCGTTCGACGTAGCAACGGCGCGGCGCGACTGCTCGAATTATGTCTTCCTCGTTTGAATATGCTTTATACGGGAAGATCTTATTTGCGACGGGAACCAGGGGCTATTTAGTTGCAGCTGCACGTGCACCATCGGCCCCCGCTATCTACCGCGGGCTGCGGAGAGCTGTGCGTATGCGTGCGAATAAATTAGCTCCCATTGTCCCGATTCGTTCGAAAGTAATATCGCGGCGTGGCTTTCGCCTGTTCTATCTCTTTCTTGCTTCCATCTTCGGCCAACGTTCCCGGCGAAAAATCGAACGACAACGACCTTGTTATGACCTTGATGCTCGATGGTCCGTTTCGATTTCCTGCGACTTTCTTAAAAATATCTAGATATTTGTAATTTATTCAATTCGTTCAACTATGATCGAATTAACTTTTATGCATCTTCGTTTTCTATTGTCAATCATGTATCGTCACCTTATTTAATCCAATTGTCAACGTCGAGTAATTTGTATAATTTTAACGAGACAAAGTGGCTCCGAATCCTCAACTTATTTCTGACTTTCAAGATTGTGAATTTTGTAGAATTTACCATTTTTCTGCAGAATTGTATCGCAGCTGTTTGCTGTCGCGGACTCTGGTTGCTTCTTGAACTGTCGATTAGTCATGCACGTCCATTCCAAGTTTTGTCGGCCATTCTATGGTGACGCCATTTCGTAAAATATTGGGGAACTTCAGCGTCGCTTAACCAATAGAAATCGATCAATTATTAGGAACGTCTGGATTACCTATCAACCAGGTTTCATGAAAATTCGAGGGGAATCTCGTCGCGATAATATCCGCGAGAGCGGCGCGGCGGCGTCGGACGGGAACAGGAACGGGAACGGGAACGGGAACTGGCTGAACAAAACTCATATTCGCAGAAAGGCAGTGTTTTTAACGAGTAAAATACGCGATCGATCGGCGCACACGAATAATCAGATTATCCTGACATCAATGTGTAATATTCGAACGTATGGGAGTAATGAACGTTAAACGAGAGGTGAAGGGAGAAAGATATGTGAACAGGTGGGAAACGAATTCTCGATCAACTTTGAGCGTTCCATTAAACGGTATCTATCGACGTTATTAACCATCAATATTTCCGAATAGTTGACGTTGAAATTCAAGCGCCTCGCCATCGAATGCAACACGCGAGGCGATCATTTCCTTTGGCTCGTCGAAAATTTCAATGTTATGCGGGGGAATCGATATGCAACCGTTTTCCGACAACCGAATAAAAACGGTCATTTATCCCGGAAGACTGTCGAGCGTCCTCAAAATTACCAAATTCATGCATTCTCCCGAAAGTGGCCTATGAAAAAAATATAAAATCACTAACGTCTGACTCGATCCAAATGTTCTGAAACAGAACTTCCAATCGAAACGGCTCTGGAAACATCGGAGAGCTGATGCTGAAGCTTGAAGCTTCCTCTTTACGACGAGATCTTGAAAATTGATCTGCGATTTTTTCTGGCCGAGTTATCGATCTTTTAACGGAAGCGCGAGCGGTGTATTGGTCCGAACAGGGTTCTCCTTCTTATCCCATGAAGCAGTGAAAAAAAATCGTAGATCAATTTTCAAGGTCTCGTTGCAAAGAGGAGACTTCGATCTCCAAATCCCTGGTGAATTCATTGGCGAGAAAAATTTTTCGATTTTTCTAGAGCCGTTTCAATTAGACGTTGTTTTCCAGAACGGTTGCTCGTCCCAGGGAGTACTGAAAGTGTTAATTATTTGCAGAATCTTTAGTTTTCCGTTCACGAAGCAATTCGTTTGCGTGCGTGCGGGGGAGGGGGGGGGGGTTGAAGAGGGGTAGATGGGGAGAGAGGCGTGATTAAAGTTTCAAGCGGGGTATCCCTATAAATTTGTGAAACATGGAAAAAGACGATCGTGGGAACTGCTTTAAATAAAGCAGCGATAAATCGCGCTCGGAGGGTTTAAGGAGATTAATAAACGAGCGTTAAACATTCATCGGCCGAGTTTCCTTTTAGGAGAGGCCGCCGACTGCCGCTGCTCATCGCATATTCAGCGGAAAATCGGCCAAGTCGGTGTCTCGAACTGAAATTCGGACCGCGGAAAGTAACATGCGCGGCTCCACGAAATTCGTAAATAAATGGGCGGGAAAGGCGACGGCCACTAAAATTTTGATCGAACCAACCGCGCGCCTCGCCTCTGTCGAAGCAAAGCCCAAGAGGATTTCGCTAATCCTAAGATGCGTCATAAACGGATTTTCGTTGCGCCAAGCGGAATCGGAAAATGAAGTTTCCTTGGCGTTCGAATAGCCGCAAGAACGCCGCCGTGCGGCTAAAGCTGCGTTTACACTTCCGTTTAATCTTCCTGGAACAGGTGCAATAACACCTCGATAGTATCGAAAAACATTCGCCAAAAAATTTGGCTGCTTTCGAGCCCGGGAAGCTCGGTAACGACAAGTTTCCTGCACATTTTTTAACACATATATATACATATATATATAAATTCTTTGCTTATAATTATTTCTTCGCGAAACTTTCACTGGCGTGGGCGCGACACTTTCGCGAGTAAAACGATACCCGACACGATAGGGTTCGCATAGTTCTTGCTCGCGTAATCCACGATTTAGTGGAGCCTCTGCTATCCGAACTCTCTCAGAAAGTGTCGATCAAATCATTTCGCGGAAAGATTTACTCGACGATCCTCCCAGAGTGATTCCGGCTGTAATTTTCAGCTTTCCACAAACAGGGATATCGACCGGTGAGTTAAGGGGCAGAGAGGAGCCCCTTCCGTTCACACCGTTTCCAGACGCGAGCTGGGGAGTAGCCGATATACGTCTTTCACGTGCGGACTTCGGCGGCCGATATTCAGGTGTACACCGAATTAAATTTCGCGTTGTGCACGTGCACAGGCTCCGGTCGGATGGCCATTAGCCATCAGCGAATTATCCGGCAGCGACCAGCGGATTTTCTCGCGTTGGCAGCGCGTGATGCGCGCCGCACGAAATATTCGGCCGAAAATCTTGCTGAAATTTACATGAATCCCGGGGGCTGAAAGCGCATCTACTATCATAATCGGCTACGCTTCGGATCCCACCTGGCCCTCCCTCCACCTCGCCCCTCCGGTCCACCCAGTTTTGTCCGAATTCAACATCCGCCATTGCAGTCGGCGCCGCGGACTTCTTTATTCCGTAAGCGAGCGACTTGACTGGCCGCTAACTCGGACGGATTAGGGCCGGTGTATTTTTAATGTTGCTCAACGAACGAACGTTTTCGACAATCCCGAAATTAATCTACCGGGTGGAACTTCGTTTGCTGACTTCAGGAAGAACCGTCTGCCGCCGATCAGGTTCTCAGATCTAACGAGTTATCTCGGTGATGATTTTTTTTTTTTAAAAAAACGAGACATCAATCGACTTCTTGATGAAGGTGGGTTAGCCGGGACCCATTGGGAAAGCGTGCGGCGTCCGAGCACGTGTTAACGAGCGAAACTGTCAGATAAAGATGCTTAATGGTCCCGGATAAAATCGGAGCTGAGACTCGACGAACTGAGGCTGGATTCGAGCGTCCCGATGTAACGTTAAGATGTAACCGAACCGCGTAGCTGGAATGCCCTCCGCCTGGGCATTGCTTTCACGATTAGGTGCACCGAATCAGGTCTCCCTTTCACTTTCGAGAAGGAAGAAACCGCCAGATCGGATACAGGAACATTCGCATCCGCGTAAATCACGGAATACCGATGCTATCCATGCCATCTGGATTGCACGGCGAACGTTCACGATGATGATCGCCTGCCGCAGATCAATCGTTACCAACACCGTCCAGGAATCAACTAGAGCTTGCTAGAGTGCGGACCGAGCCTCTGTAATTTTCTTTAATGGGCTTTCGAACCGGCGAAATTGATACTCTTTCGGAACACTTCTCCGTAATAATACGTGCACTTACAACTGTTTATCTCCGTTTGATTTGCTGTAATAAGTGGTGTACTCCTTTCGATCGAAGTGGATGCCAGCGATTTTTTCCTTTTATTGCACTGCTGGAGTACACTGATTATAACAGATACGCATGAATATTGAATCGCCTGTAAAATCGGTATGAAACTTTTTCCGGGAATGAATCCAACGCGGATCTGAAGATCGAAGTCTCCTCTTTGCAACGAGACCTTGAACATTACACCACGATTTTTTTTCACTGTTTTATGGGATAAGAACGAGGACCCTGTTCGGTCCAATACAGTGGAAAGCTGAGGGTACACCTTCCGTTAAACGAGCGATAACTCGACAGGAAAAAATCGCAGATCAATTTTCAAGATCTCGTTGCAAAGAGGAAATTTCAATCTTCAAGTCCGTGGAACGTTTGTTTACGGAAAAATTTTTTTTAATGATTTTACAGAGGTTTCAATTCGGAGGATTTTTGGGGAAAAGTAGGTTCTCGGTTTCTCATCTGTTGGATCGTGGTGAAATATTTTCGAGGAAAAGTAGTAACAAATCTCCCCTCTCTCCGAGCACTTGGTGTTCCGAGCTTCCCGTCGATGCCGGTTGTCGCGAAACTCGATCCTTACCGCGAACGTTGTCTAGCATACCGAGAGACCATCTCTCCGTTTGAGCAATAAAATCAGCTACGCGCAAATAGAAACGTATACCGGCGCGAGGAGCGATAACTAAAATGTCGGAGGAGAATGACAGTGTGCAGAAAGAGCGAGATAGTGAATAGAGATAGAGAGGTGGCTGCGGGGCGGTGCTCTCGGTGTGTCGGGACACATTGCCAAAAGCAGAGACAGTCCCGGTTATGGCGGTCGTAAAGTCTAAATTACAGGTGCATAGCGCCGGAAGCCCGGCTATTTTGCATCCGACGAGCCCCGTTATTCTCTCGCTTCGTCGTTGTAATCTTCATACGACCGTCGCGACGGAAAAACGGCTCCCAGCTTTTAGAGCACACCCCTATAGTCACGAATTAGTCCCCAGAACTATGTCTAATTAATCGACGCGGTCCTCCCACACGAATCAATTCATCGCGATCGACAATCAATTCAGAAAATGTTTATTTTCCATAGAAATCCGCAGTCCAATCTTCGCAACATTGGTTAAAATTATCCCCCATCTACAGGGTCCTCCATTGTCAAATGTCAATCTTCTTTTTATTATTAGAGAACGCTGTTTCTTACAATTTAGGACAATTTAGAAGTTTTATAATTTACAATTTTGTAGAAGCTTCGCGCTCCATTGGAAAGTGTTTCAGAAACTTTTCAAATTATTACAAAACGTTGTTTTTTTTGCAATTTTATAGAATTTTCAATTTTTTAGAACATACAATCTTTTAGAATATGCATTTTTTCATCATTCACAATTTCATAGAATCTTCGCACTTCATTGGGAAGTGTTAGACAATTTTTAAATGATTAGAAATCGCTGTTTTTCTACAATTTTATAGCATTTTCAGTTTTTCAGAATTTACAACGTTTTACAATTTACAATTTAATAGAAACTTAGCACTCGATTGGGAAGTCTTAAAAAATTTGTATTATTAGGAATCGCTGTTTTTCTACAATTTTTTAGAATTTACAATGTTTTACAATTTACAATTTTATAGAATCTTCGCGCTCCATTGAGAGGTGCCGGATAATTTTTATATTATTAGTAAACGCTGTTTATCTGCAATTTTATAGAGAATTTTCAATTTTTTAGAATAAACAATTTTTTACAATTCACAATTTTTTACAATTTACAATTTTATAGAATCTTCGCACTTCATTGGGAAGTGCTAAAAAATTTTTAAATGATTATTCAACGCTGTTTTTCTGTAATTTCATAGAATTTTGAATTTTTTAGAATTTACGATTTATTACATAGAATTTTAGCACTGCGTTGGAAAGTCCTGAAAAATTTCTTAATGATTAGAAATCGTTGTTTTTCTAGAATGCTATAGCTTTTCCAATTTTTTAGAATATACATACAATGTTTTACAATTTTATAGAATCTTTGCGCTCTATCGGGAAGTGTTAGAAAATTTTTTAATTATTAGAAATCGCTGTTTTTCTACAATTTTCGATATTCTTAGAATATACAATTTTTTTTAGAACTGTCGAGTTTTTTTTAGAATTGTCGAGTTTTTTTTCACGAGTTTGTTTACGGGGAACGTTTGAAAATTGCAGAGAAGAGTGATTAGAATGTGAACAATTTGCAGGGGTGTTTTTCGTTGGCGGTACGAGAGCCATCAATAGATTTCCACCCCTTAAGCCAACACCTCGAATGGTTGTCCCATAAAGAGCAGATGAGCAGCAATGAGCGGACAATGGCGGAAGGTAAAGCCGGCCGCAGAGGGACACTGGTTCGTCCGCGGTCTCGTTATTACGTTTCGCGGTCGTCCGTGTCGAATCGCTACGGATAACGTTGACAAAACATCGATGCAATGTTCCGACTAGTGCACAGCGCCAGCGCAAATTGTTTTTGTCAACGGGGATCGGTCTTTAAACGACGACAGAACGCAACAGCGTGTTGACTAACTTTCTACCCTGAAACACCGTGTAACTCAAAACTTTCACGAACATTATTTCTTAAATTTCTCGTCGTTTACACTCGCCCCTAGTAGCACAAAATATAGATACAATCTGGTTTTAATCATTCTGTCTCCTATCGTAATACGCCGTCAGAATAATTCCCCATTTCTCGGTCGTGTAATGGAGGCTACTCGTAAACTGTACAACCGCGTCGCGATAAAGTATGGACACTTTATGGTTTATACGGGGCTGAAATATACAAGTAACCGTGCTTCTGCACTTTCATATCGAATAATAAACGTCAGCCGGTAAGACCACGTAATAAGACGCAACCCTTGACCGGATGCGCAGATAACGAACCTTAAAAACCGAGGTGCGATCCTAATTTGTTGCCCGGTTTACGACCGAAGTTGTATTGTACGCGACAAACACGTCCGACAATTAACTTCAATCTATCCGTTACAAATTTAATTCATAAATCCAGCCCTAAATGTATTATATTCATAAATCCAGCCCTAAATGTATTATATTCATAAATCCAGCCCTAAATAAACAAAAAAGGGGGTGGAACGTATGAATGAGAACGTACGAACAATCTCCGAGAAGAATCACAAAACCATCGAGAACACAGAAAAAAAGAGGCACACATAAGTAGATTCCGGAGCACGATGAAACGGGAAACGGTCGGAGCAAGCACAGAGGAGATGAATATTTACACGAACAGTGGATTCGTTCGAATGAATGTATCGAAGGGTTTCCGCGTCCGCGGATTGATGAACGAATAAAAGTTTGGCGGGTGCGCGTGCGGCAATACGGGGTGGGTGAGTTTTTTTTCCCCGCCACGCCGACGGAACTTTTTAACGCGGAATCGGATCGGAACGGGTTGCAAGAGCAGTTATCTACGGAGTGATTACAGGAGGCGCAAACACGAGCGAAGGGGGAGCGAGAACGGACACGAAAGCGAGGGTGAAAAAGGAGGACGGACAAAGCTGAACGGGGACGGGCGCGCGCGCGTATGGTCGCAGGAACCGCTAATCAAACTTTCAATTGCCTTTCTCGCCTGTGCGACAAGATCATTTCCATATGAGCTGGGACAGTCGAACCCCTCGTTACACGAAGAAGAAGAACAAGAAGCACCATCCTCCAGGGTAAGAAAGAGAAAAACGAGGATGTGAATGAGAACCCTCCCCTATCGCGACGAGTCGTAACTTTTAATTACATTTGTCCCGCGGAGATGACGCGCGTCCTCGGTTTTTGTCTCTCCAGAGAGAAAAGAAACCACTCGATCCTCAATTACAAACCGGGGGAAACACGCGTGTTAGCAAGCGATGGTGGAATTACGTTCGCACCACCGTGTTACTTTCCAACCAGTTCGCTCAATGAGGATCAGCCTTTATCTTGCTACGCGATCAACGCTCGCCAGGTCTCTGGTGAGAGCTGCGGGAGAGGAGTCTCTTAGGAAGGTGATGCTAATTGCTGACTCCTCTTCTCAGTCTGCTAGGGATTAAGTCGAGGTACAAAAAAGGATTCAGAGACATCTAGCTGTATGGTGAACGAAATTTCTGTGGCACTGATTGAGCAAGATACAGAAGATCAGAAACCGATGTCCAAGGATCCTCAAAGACCATAGGCAGCTTCATTGGTTATCCATCTAAGGGATCAAGGGGTCTTCTCGTTCCCAATGATCCACAAATCAGTTGTGCTTCATTCTCTTCAAATGCAGATGTTCTCAGCGAGGATCAAAATTAAACCTGTGAAGTTGGTCAAATGTTCAAGTTAAGTTTCAAGTCGCTGATAGCAGATTGTTCAGGAAAAGGGAGACATCTAGCTATCTGGTAGCTATATGGTGGACGAAGTTTCACTGATTGATCGAGGTTCAGGGTGGTTCCTTGACACGCTGGTGGTAGCTATCGCTTATCATAAGAAACCGATGTCCAAGGATCCCCAAAGACCATAGGCAGCTTCATTGGTTATCTATCTAAGGGATCAAGGGGTCTTCTCGTTCCCAATGATCCACAAATCAGTTGTGCTTCATTCTCTTCAAATGCAGATGTTCTCAGCGAGGATCAAAATTAAACCTGTGAAGTTGGTCAAATGTTCAAGTTAAGTTTCAGTCGCTGATAGCAGATTATTCAGGAAAAGGGAGACATCTAGCTATCTGGTAGCTATATGGTGGACGAAGTTTCACTGATTGATCGAGGTTCAGGGTGGTTCCTTGACACGCTGGTGGTAGCTATCGCTTATCATAAGAAACCGATGTCCAAGGATCCCCAAAGACCATAGGCAGCTTCATTGGTTATCTATCTAAGGGATCAAGGGGTCTTCTCATTCCCAATGATCCACAAATCAATTGTGCTTCATTCTCTTCAAATGCAGATGTTCTCAGCGAGGATCAAAATTGCTGGTAGCGGGTTGTTAAGGAAAAGGGAGCCATCTAGCTACCTGGTAGCTATACGACGGACGAGCTTTCACTGATTGATCAAGATACAGGGTGGGTCACTTGACACGCTGCTGGGGGTAGCTATCCATCAGTGATCGTCGTGCTGATTCGCCGTCAGAACGAGGACTCTGCCAGGCTATTAGGGTCGCAGATCCTAAGGAACCGATGTCCAAGGATCTTCAAAGACCATAGGTAGCTTCATTCGTCATCCATTTGAGGGATCAAGGGGTGTTCCTACTATTGGTGAAATGTTTAAGTTAAGTGTCAAGTTTGCTGGTAGCGGATTGTTCAGGAAAAGGGAAACATCTAGCTACCTGTTAGCTATATGGTGGACGAAGTTACACTGATTGATCAAGATACAGGGTGGGTCACTTGATACGGTGCTGGGGGTAGCTATCTATCAGTGATCGTCGTGCTGATTCGCCGTCAGAACGAGGACTCTGCCGGCTATTAGGGTCGCAGATCCTAAGGAACCGATGTCAGAAGATCTCCGGAATCCTCTGCACGATCATTGCGATCGGTCATCGACCCTGAAGTAGTATCAATAACGCGCAGTTCCCGTTCTCAGCCGAAACCATGGGATCCTCGTGCTTCATGTTCCTCTGTTTGCTTGCGCGGAGAGAGAGAGCTATCTCTCCCGCGGGCGAGAATGAACAGCCGCCATTTCGCGGCACCGCCGCGCTCCGGGGGTTGGAGATCGTGTGCGTGTGTGCGGCGGAGGGGTTGGAACGGTTCGGAACGGGTCGGAACGAGTGCAACACAGAGACGTGGGGAGGAGAGGGTGACGCGCACACAACACACAGGTTTCCCAGAGAGGGTGGTAGCGAGGCGAAGCAGGGGTTGGAAGAGGAGGAGGACGAGATACCGGGGATTTAAACGCCAAATTCAGAACTCCGCCACCCTTCTCGCTTCCTTCCTGCATCCTTCTTTATCGCCGCCTTTATCTGTTCCACTGCATTTCGTCCTCCAACACACCCCCTCTTGCATCCCACCCCTCCTCTCTCTCTCTTGCTCGCAGTTTCTCGACCCCTCTTTCTCCGGCGGAGAGTTTTACGTCACTCGATATATGCACGCGAGTTTATGCCGGAGAGCCGGTAATTCCGGCAGTTTCACGTGAACCAAGCAATACTAGAAGGGAGAAAGGGTGAAACGCTGCTGCGAGAGGAGAGAGAACGCGCTCGCAGAGACAGTGCCGGGAGAAATATAAAGAGAGAGAGAGAGAGGGATTGCTGAGAGAGGAAGGAGAAAGGACCTTAGGAATTTCAGAAGCGTCACTCGCGAGAGCGTAACTCCGTGGCCGTTTCGAAGGAAATTTAAGTTTCATGGGATCGAGGCAGCGAGCTGCGCTCCGGCCTCTATGTAAACGGTCGTTCGTATGCGCCTGAAACGAGCAGACGGATGTGCTTGATACAGGTGTGCCTCGTTCGTTCGTTCGTTGGCTCGTACCACCCTGCGCAGTTCTCCTACGGCGATAGGTAGAGACCCGCCACGGTTATTAAAAATGAGTATCGTCTGGTACCCGGGCACCCGCAAAAATTGCGTCTCCTTCTATTTGAATAATATCCCGCTACTGTCTCCCACCGAGAGACTCCGTCCAAGAAAATAACCGAACGAACGCGGCCAACGGGAACACAGACCTGGGACGCACGAGTCCCTCCTGCCGGTGAAATGCGGTCAGCGTTCTCGCGATTAGGCCACACGCGAATCATATCTTCCGGGGACGTCACACCTTTTTCGATTCTTTTTTCGTAGAATAGCTTTGATGTTTAAAACAGCAAAAATATCAGAAAGAAATGTATTTAAATCTCATTCCGGTTTGTTGGAGTTCGGGTAAGAAATTTTTTATTGTGCGCGTAAAGTTAAATTCATTGCAAATTAACTTGGATTGTAGAGATGAAAGAAATTGCCGGTGAAATTAATGTGTACGTGCTCTCTCTCTCTCTGGCTCTTTAGACATGTTCACGCGCCATTCGATCCCCTCTGTATCGTTTCACGTAATACGCATTTTATACGAGCGTATGTGGTACGAATAAAAACAAAAGAGGAAGCAACAAATTCGCGCATCAACCGCGCGGTTCCTTTCACTCGAGGCAACAATTTAAATAAAAAGCGACTGGTACCTGTCTTTTTTTTTTTGTACAGGAGAGGAAATCGGCTCGACGAGAGGTGAGAGGGCGGCTTTTATGGGATTGCGCGTCGTTAGAATTCTATTCGTTTATCTGTGTCCAGTTTTGCGATTCGCTAATTACGATTTAACCCTTTGGTGTTCTCCCTCTCTGTTCGTTTCGCTCCCCACACCCCTTTCTCGCCGAGCGGCTCTCGCAAAGCTGAAATTTACAATTCCGTTAATGCAACGTATTAAATCGGAATCAATTATTCGAGTGATTTTATATTATATTTGGTTGCGGTGTTCTTTTTCGCGATATTATGTCCGTTGCACCCGGACGATCCCGAACGGACGTCGGAAAATATTCCAATAATATTCTCCGGCCCGTGAGCTCCACCATTGGCTCTCATCGTTTCCAATTATAACGAATTAACATTTTTAATTAAAGCTTCTTATCAGAAATGACGGACAGCGTTGCCACTGTCGGCGTTCCGCTCCGCTGAATTTCCCTCGCAAACGGAGAACTTCCCTTACGTTACGTTATACAGCATCCACCATTCAGAAATTCTATTCCGAACCAGTAAAAAAGAAACACCCTTTTCACAATTATCCATTTATGTAAAATCTTCTTTGGCTGCTCTTTACTTCACCAGACTCAAAATTTGTGCCTTCCTCTTATACATTATGATGTACTTGATATAGGATCAATTTTGATTCTTTTGCAAAAATCCGTAATTTGTTTTCTACAATTTACAGTTTTTTATACAATCTTCTTCTCCATATAAAACATTGTAACTCGTGAAATTCCGATTATTTTTCAAGAAATCTACTGATTGCAGTATTTCTTACTTCGAGCGAAACTCGACGTGGAACGAGGGCTGGCAAAGGGTTAAAATTCAGCGTTCCGAGTGATCCTAAGAGCTAGCTGAGTCCCGAGCATTTTCTCCCTGGAGGCACCCTTCGGGCGCGTCTATGTTCGCCTAAGCACGAGTAGGGGAGCCTCGTCTCGCGAGGAACTCGATCGGGACTGCTTCCCCGCAATTACCGGTTAGAGAGCTCGCGCGAATTTATTTTCGGCCGGTGTAGAGAGATGCAAATAAAGAAATAGAGAAAAAGAAGGTGGAACGAGGGACGGGAGAGAAGAAATGCGTGCTCTCGTTGCATTAACGAGAGAGCACGCTCTCGCCGGTTTTCCGGCCTACGTAATTGAAATCCAAACACTTTTGTCGCGCGATCCCTTCTCTCTCTCTCTCTCCTATTTCTCGCACCCTCCGGGGAGTTTCCAACCCTCCCTGTAGGGGTAACTTCCCTCGGTTTTACGCGCGTAATTTTCAATCGATTCCAAGGGTTCTCGTGGTTCCTCGAGGAATCGAGACGAGGTCAACGGCTCTTGAAATTGTACAAAGCGCTATTACACGTCTAGCGCGAGTGCGCGATCCTTTTCGCGGAAAAAATAAAAAGGGTTGAAGTTCGACCGAGTAGAGGTGTTCGCAGAGCCAACGATTCGCACCGGGAGAATATGCATCTATATCAGAGAGAGAGAGAGAGAGAGAGAGAACGCGTCAACAGCCACCCGGCAGCCAACGCTCTCTCTCTGCCGCGTTCCCATAGAAATAAACCCTATGCCGCTGTTAATGACCTGCTATTATTGTCCCGGTTTTCGCAGCGTGCTCTCGCTGACTGCCAGTCCAATCAGCACCGGGTTTATTGGCTTTTAATTGATTACAAATGACGGTTTGATTGGCCCTCTCGCTCTCCCTACCGCGACATCGGGCCTTCCCACCACAGACCGCTTTTTCCGAGACTTACCTCCCCCCACCTCGATCTATCTCGATCACCGAGATCTTTTCCTTCGGAGACGGACCAGATAAGTTAACGGTCACTCGAAATCACTTCTCTTTTGCGAATTTCTTTCGAGAAATTTTTCTGGGTATCTAATTCTTCGCCCTACGATTTATTTTACGGTTTCCATGATCAGAACATTCTTCGCAGTTCGTAATTTCCTAAATATGGAGAAAATTTACTGTATGCCTACGTGTTCTTCAATAACTATACATTAACAAAACCAAAATAGAATTTTTCATCTCGGTTTAAAGGAGATCAATAACATACATATTTATTGGACTCTGTTCAAAATCTTCATCACGAATCTGACACGATATTGTAAGGCAAGGGGTTAATGTAACCACATAATTTACTTAAAGCGATAATAATGAAAATTACAGGAGTTATATTCCGTTTTTATTGCGTACGTTTTGAAGAGGTGGTTCTGACATTACAATTTGAAAATTTCTCCATGTTTAAAATGAGAAATTAAAATTTTGTAAATGTTTCCATGCGTGATTTAACTATTTATTTTGTTTGGAAAGCACTTTCTCGCTATTTCGTAAAGCTCTGGCATATTTTCTAAGTGAGACTTTTTTTTAGGGGTACCTCTCGACCGCATAAAAAAATTTTCTCCAATATGTTGTGAAATATTATTTGTTACACCTACTTATCAAGTTTGTGAATATTTTTTTGTACGGTCCCTATCTATCGCACAAAAACAGGTTTGACTGTACTTAATTTTCTGCATTAGGATTTTGCACACATATTTCCGGTTGTTCGAAGCACCCACTTGATTTGTTTTATCGTAAAAATAATGAAAATTGCACGAGTTATAGTTTTTTATATTGACTATCTCTTGGTTTCAGATCACCATTGGTAAAATATGATTTATTTTATGGCAGACCGGTCGATTTGATTGATGAAATTATTTAGTGGAATTGTCCAGCACTGCCTTCGGCACATCGAGTAATTAGATTCGTACCGATATGTACGATCGATCATTTCGAATTGTAAATAGAACCTTTTCTTCCATTTATTATTCCGTTCGGTATATTGATGATATAGTCTTTTTAAAACAAAATTAATGCAGCAGCGGTTCTGATCGATTTCGCCATTAAAAATCCTAGTCATGAATCAGCCGGACACGTTATGAATCAAGTTCTATTGGCAGAGAGAGAGAGAGAGAGAGAGCACTCAGCAGACGTGTACAAATTGTTGTGGAGAAATATTTTCAAAATTCCTCGATTGAAAAGTCACCTGCACAGTACAATGATCTCATTATTTCCCCCGTTCCACAACAAATCCTACAGTGGAGAGAGACAGAGCTAACTGGAAACCTGTACCTGTGTGACATGCAATATTGAAATATTAAACCATTAAAATTACAATATAATTTTCGCTCGATAAATGGCGCATAACGTCAGTTAAATCAACCGTTTGCCAATACTGATAGCAAAGATGAATGAGTTATATCGGCAGTTGTGACGCTTGAACCTCTGTATTGTGTTACAGATAACGCTAATAGCATAATCCTCAGAATCCCCTCAGGCGGCAAACTTCATAATTTAACACAGATAAATGTTACAAAATGAATAGCAAACATATTGTTACAACAAACTCCCAGCATTTTCTTTTTTAAATATACAGTAACATAATAGTAATATTTTTCTCGGCGCACAGTTTCGATTAAATTTATAGCCAAATATACAGTAACGTATTAACCCTGCAAAAATGGGAATTGTACGTCTAAGAAAAACGAATACCCCCTCCCTCGATGGTTTTACTTAGATCGAGGCTTCGGTGAAAATTTTTGCAGTCAGCACGCCGAACATAATCGCCGAAAACAGGGCCCGGGTTCTATGAAGTTCGTTAGTTTAATTAATGCTCGTCTGAGGTATACGCGTCGCCGTTTGTTGGATATGCGCGTCGAGTTACGCGATTAGGATTCGATCTAATCCCACGTAAGTCCCTTTGCAGATAGCAGTCGTGAGAAAGGTGGGGTTCGTGATGTTCGGAGAAGGTCACAGACGTCGTCGAGAGCTCCGGCGAATATGTCATGGCTATAAATTCAAGAAAAACTTGTCGACGACTATTATACCGCAATCTTTAGAGATCGCTCCGCCAGGGGAACTTTCCGTGAAAGACGTCGCGGTTTATCAGATGCCGAGGACAAAATGGGAACAGGTCTTCGCTGGCAAATTTAGAAAGTGTCCGCAAGGAATTCTGGGTGAATTATGTATTTCGACGAGACGTTGTTCGTCCTCGATCAAAATTACACCGACGATCCTTCTTTTCTTCCTCGACTATTAACTCTCATCTCCGGCGAGATTAGCTTCCGGTCTTCCGAGATCAAGGTGGCCGAACGATCTCTGAAATTGAGATTCTTCCGCTGAAATTACCGCGATCTCGAATGAATAGTCTAATTACTCATTAATTCGAACATTCGTCGGCTCGTAATCGTGTTTTATGGAAAATAGAAAATTCAGAAAAATAAAAGATTTTTTTTTCTCGCCTATGGGAGCCACATTTATTTCTTGATTACTATAACGAACTGGAAACACTGTCGTGGCATACGAGATCTCATCGTCATTCTTGTTTTATGCAAAATAAAAGTTTTAAAAAATCAAAAATTTTTGATCTCAAGCTATAGGGGCGCCACATTTATTTCTTAACAACTATTAATCAGCTGGAAACGCTGTGGTAGCATATAAGCTCTAATCATAATCTTGCATGCAAAATGAAAATTTGAAAAATCAACAATTTTTTATTTCAAGCTAGAGGAGCATATTTTGATAAATGTTTTCACCTGGACTAGTCCTCCAAAATTCTTGGGGACACTATAATCATTCTGTCCACTCGAAAAATTTCCCTTCGAAGACATTTTTCGATCGACTGTAATGAACTTTTCAAGCTTGAATAGCTATGTTTTGGAAAGATCAAGCGATTCAGCGAAATACAGCGAGCCGCGTCACGTCCTCTCGAAGTTCCGCGGACTTCGTGAAACTATTCGCTTATTTTGAAAGTATCAAGCTCGCTGCTCGTGCCGATAGTGTGCTCTATCAGACGGTAACGTGACACTTATTGCATCCGCGGAGAGAACGCCGTTTACATGCGTCGCTGAGACACCGGCGTCGACGAACAAGAGGATGAAAGCTCTTCAGCGCTGGAGGAGTCGCGCGGAACAAGGCGATTATCAGGCGAAGTTGATTTATATTCGATGATCACCGTCGTTGCCGTGTCGCCGGGGTAATTCAGCTGGAAAATCTTAACTCGTTCGCTTCTCGTTAAACGTAAATCAATTTCCACTGAAAGGGTCATTCTTCTACGTGCATCGTTCTTTCGCCTAATCAGCTCCTTCCATCAATATTTCCGCAATTTACAAGAGAGAACAGTAGGAAAACTGTTTAAAAATTACACATTGTTTGACTGGGGAATGGATCTACAGTCGTAGCAGTTCAAAAATATGCGATTCCATTGAAAATAAAAATAAGTTGACCTTCAAATGACCTCCACAGTTAATTTTCTGAGCCCCCACCCATTCGCAGCTTGACTGTGTCTCACAAGTGGGGGAAGTTATGCTATTTTTTTCTTGGGGCCCCAATCGAGTGATGGGGGATGCTGTTAGGCACTGAAACGCATTTCCCCACACTACCTCCCCCCTCTTCTTTTTTGTGCCAGGGCGGTGGGGAAATGCTGTTACGCACATCCCCCTACGATGAAGTTCGGGGGTAGTGTGGGACTCGTCTCCCCCTTAGATGGAAATTGGAGGAACGGGACTTATAACTCTACCCATGCCCACTAAAACCCCACGGCCCAGGGCCTAGCCTTTCGGCGCCGCTATGCCCGATATACCACCACCGGGGGTCCTACTCTTCGCATTTACCCCCGTGGTGGTGGGCGACTCATCAAATCAGGTCTCCTGCGTTCTCATTTGGGCTTATCCTTTTCCGGACCACACTACCTACTCCCTTTTGTTTCTTAAAAGTGAGGGGGAAAATGCTTTACGCACATCCCAGAAGGGGGTAGTGTGGGACTCAGGCCGCAGGTGCATGGACCGCCCCTCTACTAGACTTCCCGGATATAACTGGGAGTTGAGGCCCCGCTGTCCGCATTTCTCTCAACCCCCACGAGATCGGGCCTTCTCCACTCCTGTTCTCGGCGAATAACCTTCAAATGACCTAAGCTCCCCCACCAGGGAAAAAATTATCTACCCCACGTGATGGGCCCGACGAAGATCCTGATCTAGGCCCCTGGGTCTTTCGGTGAAACTGGAGGGATCCTTCGGAGGGGATTTCCCGCGCGCTAGCCCCGTTGCCATAATTCAGCGAAATTGCGGGTTCGGATGTTAGCGGTGTGGGGGCGTGTTATCCGTCACCATTCGGTATCGCGATAAATTGTCATCTGGTTCATCCCTCGGCGCGCTTTTGCGAGCGTTTGAATAAGGAAAAAATTTCAGCGGCGCGGGACGGGCGTGTGAATGGGAAACGGGCAGAGATATAGAGGGTGGAGAGAGGAGAGAGCGAGGGAACACACTGTTGCTTGGCAAGCCAGCCCGCTTTCGGCCTCTACATAGCCGCGATTCATGTAATCGCGCTCTTCACCCCATTTCTCGCTATAGAACGCAACACGCGACTCCTGCACCCGTACACGTGCCTGTTCCGTGCGCTACAAGTGGCTGCGAGCGCATCGTTTACCACTCTCGTGTACTCTGTCACTTCGGGGTTTCATCCGTTGTAACCCCTTTCCACGCGCTCGCCCCCCCCCCCTCCTCCAATTGTTCCTTTCCCGAAGCCCACCACTTTCCCTTTCCAATCTGCCAACTCTGCTGCACCCTGTTCGAAATTCACCATTTTTCTTCGACACCGCTACGAAGAGGGGAGATCGTTTTACTCGCGGCAAGAACTCTTGATAGCAAATCGGTTACCTTGAAATTGTTACTTCCGCCGTAGTTCCCAACCCCGTAGACACTTTAATCCACTTCCCCTGGACTTCAAAGAAACTCTAATCCACTTCCGACTTAATCATCCGCCTTTACGGCACGCCAGTTTTTAAGGGACGGATTAATGAGCGACTTGCTCTACAGCTTCTCTTTAAGTACATTTATACTAACAAGGGAAGGACCCCAAGTGTCCCACTTCGATTTTGATAATCTTTTGCGAAACGATAGTATATGGATGCCTAATCATGTCTGCAAAATATTAGGTGTAGTTACTCAATAGTTTTAAAGATATAAACAATCAAAGTTTCATTCCTTGTTGATATACCAAGATTTGAGCTTAGTTTCCGAAGTTCTGAAACTTTAATTGTTTGTATCTTTAAAACTATTGAGTAACTACATCTAATATTTCGCAGACATCATTACGGATCCATATACAGTGACTCAAGCAATTGATCAAATGTTTAATTTTGTTTAAATTTTTATTTAATTGAACACATGTTAATAAGATATGTAACAAAATATTTTATTATAATACGTACATAGTTTTCATGGTTCATATAATACAGAATTAACTGAAATATATTACACTTTTTAAACAAAATTAAATGAAATTAACAAATTACGTAATAATCAAATTTTTGAGTTTGAGAAAATGAAATATTGGCGCTTCGTATACCCTCCTTTCTCTTTCGGTACGGCTTCTATGAGTATTGGCATACTATCTACTAAACTTTTACACTGTTCAGCCGAAATATTTTCCCAAGCGGTTTTAACTTCTGACCACAATTCAATAATACTTCTTGAATTGTGCTCGAAGTTGGCAACATTCTGAGAAAGGTATACTGTGACTTGTTTCCTTTTTGTTCGAACATTTGATCAATTGTTTGAGTCACTGTACCATCGTCTCACAAAAAATTATCAAAATCGAAGTCGGACACTTGGGGTCCTTCCCTTCTAAGATGAATGAACTGCGACTCGAATTCAGGGGCGTACGGTTACCCCCATTCTGTCGGTACCGGATCAGTCACGTGACGCTGTGATCATCGCCGTAGATGGGGAACGGTAGAGTGGGGACACTAACAATAATTATTAATTCGCAACTGGTACTCATTCGAAAATAATTTTGAATAATAATAGCACAGCCTATAGTAATTATTCGTGTGCAAGTGGTAGCCATTCGAGAATAATTTCGAATAATAATAATACACCAATTAAAGCAAATGTTGCAGTGGGCGTAAATAAAATTTCTCGAAACAGTTGATCGTGATAAATGCAGGAAAATTCACGTCGATCATCGTCATTTCAACATTTTTTCATATTAATAATTAACAGACGTCAGTTAGGGGACAATAGCTGTATATATAGCCATAATATAGTATAAGTATAATAATTATATATATATAATACTATATATATCATAAATAAAATATATATATAATAAAGTATATAATAGTTATATAGTATAAGTATATAGCCATAATAGCTGTATTATTGGGACTGAGTTTGACACTGACGCGATAGTTTCTATCATGAGTTACGTAGCGAATTTTCCTGGATCAGGTAAGCGAATGATGGAAACGTCTCGTGGCATTGCCAACGGGCTTTCATAATCGAGACAGACACCGGGGCTGTGCTCGGGCTCTGGTGTTTTTGGGATAGCGAGCGGGTCGTTTGTACGTTCGAGCGCGCTGTTAATCGATTATGCGCAATTATTTACAATATCCTGCAAATTCAATATTAATCAAAGGGCCAACGACTGTCATTTCGTATTCCCGTTAATCATAAATTCAACGAACCGACCCCCCACCCCCGGTAACCCTACATTATCATCCACTGAAAATTTCATAGATTCGACTACGATGATAGGATTACTCTTCAGAGAGCGTTTCCCACGTTAATGCCGTGTATAAATGAATCAGGAATATAACAATTTCATATTTTCAGGACGTGTGATGCACTATGAAAAATTTCAAACAATATTCTGTTCACTCACCGTCGGATACCAGCTACGTTCCTCGATCAAAATATCGGAACTTCCGGTTAACAGCAGATAAGATCAAAATAACATTTACGAAAGAGTAGAAGTCACTATTTTCCATCGCTTCACAAAAATGACGAAAACGTGTCTATCGACATTTTCAAGATTCTATCGTTCCCAGCGGATGGATCTCTATGCATAAGCTCAATAATAATATATCGACAGTCTTCACACTTACGGAAGAGTAGAAGCGGCTATTTCCCATCACGTCACAAAAATCGACGAGAACGTGTCTATCCAAATTTTCAAGATTCTATCGTTCCTAGCGGATGGATCTCTATGCATAAACTCAAAATAATATATCGACAGTCTTCATACTTAAGGAAGAGTAGAAGCGACTATTATCCATTACTTGACAAAAATGACGAGAACGCGTCTATCCAAATTTTCAAGATTCTATCGTTCCTAGCGGATGGATCTCTATGCATAAGCTCAAAATAATATATCGATAGTCTTCACACTTACGGAAGAGTAGAAGCGACTATTTTCCATTACTTGACAAAAATGACGAGAACGTGTCTATCCAAATTTTCAAGATTCTATCGTTCCTAGCGGATGGATCTCTATGCATAAACTCAAAATAATATATCGACAGTCTTCACACTTACGGAAGAGTAGAAGCGACTATTTTCCATTACTTGACAAACATGACGAGAACGCGTCTATCCAAATTTTCAAGATTCTATCGTTCCTAGCGGATGGATCTCTATGCATACACTCAAAATAATATATCGACAGTCTTCATACTTACGGAAGAGTAGAAGCGACTATTATCCATTACTTGACAAAAATGACGAGAACGCGTCTATCCAAATTTTCAAGATTCTATCGTTCCTAGCGGATGGATCTCCATGCACAGGCTTAAAATAATATATCTACAGTCTTCACACTTACGGAAGAGTAGAAGCGACTATTTTCCATTACTTGACAAAAATGACGAGAACTGGTCTATCCAAATTTTCAAAGATTCTATCGTTCCTAGCGGATGGATCTCTATGCATACACTCAAAATAATATATCGATAGTCTTCACACTTACGGAAGAGTAGAAGCGACTATTATCCATTACTTGACAAAAATGACGAGAGCGCGTCTATCCAAATTTTCAAGATTCTATCGTTCCTAGCGGATGGATCTCTATGCATAAATTCAAAATAATATATCGACAGTCTTCACACTTACGGAAGAGTAGAAGCGACTATTATCCATTACTTGACAAAAATGACGAGAACGCGTCTATCCAAATTTTCAAGATTCTATCGTTCCTAGCGGATGGATCTCCATGCACAGGCTTAAAATAATATATCTACAGTCTTCACACTTACGTAAGTGTAGAAGCGACTATTTTCCATTATTTGACAAAAATGACGAGAACGCGTCTATCCAAATTTTCAAGATTCTATCGTTCCTAGCGGATGGATCTCTATGCATACACTCAAAATAATATATCGATAGTCTTCACACTTACGGAAGAGTAGAAGCGACTATTTCCCATCACTTGACAAGAATGACGTGAACGCGTCTATCCGAAAGTCCAGCCATTTTTCAAAGATTCTATCGTTACCAACGGATCCACACAATTCTTCTTCGACCTTCATCTGACCTTTGCGAAGCCCGTGGATCAGCCCACTGTATTCTTTTGTGCGAACCCTCTGAATCTCGGTGCATCAAAAATTGATGCAAACTCCGTGCTTGGTCAGTCGGATCCCACTATGCAAATTAAATCCGGTCACGTCACGGTGTCCATTCCATCGTCCAGCTGATCCTGCGAGGAGAGTCCGCACGTTTCACGATTCTCGTTGAAAGAAGACGGGGACGGTGCGCCGCTAAGGGAAGGGTGATTCTCGAGGAGAAGCTAAAAAGGGGGGAGGCACGATATGCATCCCGTTCCGGTGTGGATGCAGCCAGGGTAACGTGGACGAGATGGAAACGAGGATAAAACGTAACCACGTCCGAGAGAGGGTGAATCGTGGGGTAGGTTTGGAGGTGGCGGAAACGGGAGGGGGGAGCGGTCGATTTGACATGGGGCTCCATATAATCAACCAGCTGCCGTATTTATGGTCGGGAGCCAACCCGTAGCCGTCCTCTCTATACTTGGTGTGTGTACCCATTCCTCATTCCTGCGTTCTGCTCGACACACACAGGGCTATTAAATTTGGAAACTCTATACCAGGGTGTGCGTGGTCCGCCCGAGAGTGTGCACACGTGAAGGACACACACGCGCGGATTCCGCGGGACGGCCGTGTCTGCGTGGCCGGCTCAAACCTACTGCGTTTTATAAGCGCATCAAAGTTAATGGCGGAGGCCGCCTCCCTGGATCCGCTGCTCCGTCTAAAACGCATCCCCTGTTCCGAGGACAGCCCCGGAAAACATTGTGGCCGGTACGCGACGGCTTTTAATACGCCACCGACCCTGTAAAAACGCTCTGAACGATGCCAGAACCTCGTGTAAATACCTCGGGAAAAATTTTCATTGTTGTTTAAGTGTGCGATAATTTATTTATGGGAATCGTTATTTTTCTGTGATACGTTTGTCGACGTATTCGTGACCGTTTCCCGACTAGAACGAGCCCAAACACGATACAGTTCTAACTGCGTTTACGCGTTTAATCCACGAATTAATAGAACCTCTAGTATCCGAACGAGACGCGACAGAATCGTGAGGGGAACCTTTGGAACGATTTTAGATTCAGTTCCAGTAGGAATTTTTGGGAGTTCGATGGCTTAAATTAAAGCTGGGAGATCCTACTTTGCGATAGGGGCATTTAGGTTCGAAATGAAATTGAAAATCAAAGTAAAAATAGTGTCAAATCTTTGTTGTATTTCTCTCGTAAATCCGCAGTCTGATTCCAACTATAATTTAATGCTTTTTCGGTCACTATGGCGTGAGTATGTTGAATCTCGAACGGTTTTCGTGGAACGCAGCGAGGGATTTTGGCATGCTTTTGCCACGAAGGTTTAGCCACGAGCTTACCCAGCCGGGTACGTCATAACAGGGAAGTCGCAAAAAGAATTTTAGATGGCAAGAGAGGATAGGGCCCGATAGTGGTGGTGCCGCGGAGGAGCTTGGGTAACCGAGCGGCAAGTTTCAACGCAGTCGTCCCTTTTTCCTGACGCGAGAACGGCAGTAAAGTTGGCTCAACTAGAACGAGCTAAATTACACCGATCTTTTATTGCGGCACGTTTATACGTCGGGCGCGGCGGAGCTGTATCGTTACCGGAAAACTCCTGGGGCGGAACCGTGGCCATATTCCAGGTCGTTCGAAGTACAGATACGCCGGGGATTGTAAACAAAAATACGATCCTACTCACCTGCACCGGCACCCGTCGCCTGCATACACCGTGTCCCGAAAGTATGGCAGGGATTCCACTCCAGTATCCAGTTTTACTGACGGGCACCGTTCACACCATTAACGCTAAAACTACCGAGCACTGAAGGCGATTAAAATGTTTTATAGCTGATAAAAATGACGTGGCTCTGTTTATGGTATTAGCTGAACAAATAAGTTCTTGGCCTTTTTTCGTCGAACTCAATATTTTCTTATTTAAAATACAAGCACAGTGACTCCCACGAATATTCGGACACTCTTAAAAAGACCGTAACTTTTCAAATATTGGACTATGCGATTTTCAACTTGTTTTGGAAAGCTAGAACAACTAGTTTACTACAGGATGTGAAAAGAAATTTTTTCGAAAATTGCATTTGACCGGAATTGTGGAGGAAATACTAAATGTTGCATTTTACAACTTTTTTTTATGCGGGCCTATATCGAAATTTTGAAAAGTATGTTTTTTTAGATCTGTATGGGTTATACGCATTGTGAAAGTTTCATCGAAATCGGTTGATGCGGGGAAAAATGACAGTCATTGAAAGATGTAAGAATTCTTAGATTTACTGCTGTTATAGGCCGAAAATCGTGAAAATCTGCAATTTTTACCATCTTTAAATGTTTGTAGCTCATTGCAACGTCGACCGATTCTGACGAAATTTTCAGGATATGTTTAATTGAAACAGATCTACAAAACGTATTTTTTAAATTTTCAATATAGGCCCGCATAAAAAAGTTGTAAAATGGATCTTTTAGTATTTTCTCTACAATTCCGACCAATTGCAATTTTCGATAAAATTTCTTTTCACATCCTGTAGTGAACTAAGTGCTTCTGTAGCTTCTCTAGCTTCCGAAAAAAGTTCGAATCGTATAGTACAATATTAAAAAGATTATCGCGTTTTTTTAGAGCCGAATATTAATGGGAGTCACTGTACGTTTTAATCGGGAAAGTAGTAGTCTCCGTTTGGTTCTACACCCTTCTTCCACTTCTCGGGCAAACGACGAATCCTTTGGTGAGAAAAGACAGCGGTTTTGACTCGATGACGATGTATAAGCAACGTAATACTTTTAATAATTATTAAATTAAATATATAAGACCTGTAAGAGATGTAAATGTTTACTGTTAACAGCACAATTTTGCATAAAACTTACGCGTGAATATTTTACATCACTTCGTAAAAATTACGAGAACGTGTCTATCGAAATCGTGACGCGACGAGACTGCGGAAATTTCCTTGAAAACGGCGGACCGTATGCATAGAGTTCATTTTAAACGATTTTTTACAGTGACGCGTGACGGAAGTAATTACGTGCGGAGATGAAAGTTATAAGCAATGATCGATAACTATTTACGGTGACTTTGCATAGATCCTTTCTAACGCAGTAGCAACTGCGGTACGATTAATCTCATGATTTTCTAAGAGCCATTACACAATGGCTCTTAGAGTGGACAAATTAATCGCTAGATAGGTTCGAGATAATTTAAGATAATTTATTAGTTCCTCCATTCTTAAAAATTGGAAACATCCGCGGTTTAGTAATTACAATTTCCTCGATAATCAGGGAACAATCTGGGAAGCGATCGAAGAGATAAATGGCTGTGTCACGGCGGCTGATTACGTAAGGAAGATCGATCCCCGAATGATCGGGAGCATCATCGGAGCCGGGTTCACCGCGAGACGGTGTAACAGCGCCGGTTATTAATTATTGATCGCCTAGTCGCGGGACGAATTTGTATTCAGTGATTTGATGACACAATTCTCGCTGGCGGTTGCCGTGAATATTGGACAGTATGTTGTCTGTAAATGAGCTGTATAATTAGGGGACCGCGAGATTACTGGAAACAGCGCGTCACAGAGTCGAGGCTTTACATATTTTATACGAGCCTATATTTCTCTAAAATACGGCGAGAACGGTTGATTAAAAACCGTCGAACGAGGTCGTGGCTCGCGAAACTCGTTACCGCAAAAAAGAGACAGAGAAAGAGAGAGACAGAAAAAAAAACACGTGAAATTGCATCGAAATTCGACGGTCAATCCGCGGTACTGAAGTGCTCGCTCTGTCTGACAGACATTAAGGACAATGTAATTATTCGCTGAAGGCTTATGAATCATGTGCACGTCTATGAAGACAGCTTCTGGTTGATCGATCGCGCTTGCCCCTGTTTATATTTTCGTTCCGAGGAGAATTCCACGTTCGCTGTGCTTTTCGACACTGACAGCGAGCTTGTTCTGCGTCGAGGAAAGTAATTAGCAAAACTGCGCGGATTTTATGCATTTATGGCAAACTGCGGGAACAAATTGCGTCATTTCCAACCTGGGATCATCGAGCAAAGAAGCTTCGAATTGGTACAATTTTTATTTTGAAAATAATTGGGGAAGTTTGGAAAAGTGCAGAAGCCATTTACAATGAAATGGTTCATACAGTATTAATGATGAAACAATTTTTTCTGGTTGAAAATGGAACCTGGGGGTGAAAACAGCACTCTTGATTTGAAAAAAATTATTTTCTCCTTTTTAGTGCATTTTAATGTGAGTGTGGTCTTTAAAAAGTCTTTTATGTTGTGCATTCCAAGTATAATAATAATTAAAAATATATTTTTGGATAGGCTAGACAATGTTACAAAGACTTGTCTCGTAAGAATATTGTAGAACAATTTAATTTTTGCTGCCCGCATAAATTGGAAAATTGCTGGCAAATTGAGCGGCAATTTGTTTGAACACGTCGATGGGAAGGTCGGAAAGTTTTTCATTTCATTGTCCAAGTATAATACAAACAGGGGGCTGATTACCGTTTAGCATCGCTGTAAAGCCCCGTACATGCAACTGCTCACACCTGCAGGATATTGGATAGCGTAATACGAGAGGAGCACGCGAGGTATCCTGCAAAGTTAACCGCAATAATCGCGCCGCATTATATCCGACGGAACGTGTAACAGCCGCGTACACAATATTCGGTGCAATTGTTCAACGGTGTTCGACTCGTTTCGGGAATATCGGGATTCCCTTTAATCGGACCTCCGAAACACCTATGCCGCCCCTTTGTCTGCGCAAAGCTCTTTAGATTACACCTAAGAGAACCTATCCCCAGTAACTATTCGTATGTAATAATAATACTGTGCTCGTTAACACTTGCGAAACGCTTTCCATTTCATCAGGCTCTTCCGTTAACAAGTGTCACTTGCGTTTCGGACAATCGCTACTTTTTTACAATTTTTTACAATTTTGCAATTCTTCGCAATTTTACAATCTTTCACAATTCTTCACACCCTTTTAGAATTCTTCACAATTTTACAATTCTTCACAATTTTACAATTCTTAACAATTTTACAATTCTTCATACTACACAATTTTACAATTCTTCACAATACACAATTTCACAATTCTTCACAATACACCGTTTTACAATTCTCCACAATACACAATTTTATAATTCTTCACACTACACAATTTTACAATT
>CM052284.1:3133926-3168285 GCA_028455765.1 Lasioglossum oenotherae | reverse complement strand
CTGAACCATTGATCCTACAGGATCGAAACTTCGATCTGCAGCCGCCCTGGGTACAAACCTACTGGTTTACATACTAAATATAATAATAATAAATAGGAGAAAGGCACAAATTTTGAGTCCAGTAAAGTAAAGAGCAGTCCAACTTCTTTTCGGTATACCTAAATTGCGGATTTTATAGCATCATAATAAAAATCAATACAACATAAAAAATTTTCTTAAACTCCTTAGTATCGCTAAGAAAAGAAATTACTCTTTTTGCGGATTTTAAATATTCATAGTAAAAGTTGGTAGGGTATTTCCTCAAATTCGTGAGAATCTCAGATTTCATAATTTTCACAATAAAAATCCGTAGAATCGAAAACATGTTCTCAATCTCCTTAGAACCGCTGGGAAATTGGAATTTTCGCGGATTTCCGGAAATCGATACGATTTTTGCAAAATGTTTCGGCAAAAATATTTTTTCGACTCCTCCGAGCAACATAGCCTATTTGTTACCGTGCAACCAGATATTCTAGCCCAATGCATTTCGACTGTTTACAAACTGCGCGAGGCCAGCGTCCCAAAAAAATCCCAATCCAATTTTCCCGGGGTGATGAAAGAAGAATAGTCCTCGGAATGTAGCTAGACCTCGCATAATTTTCGGTTCAGGGCTCGGCCGAGAGTTATGACTAATAAAATATCGTGCGGGAATCGTATGCGCTAGATGTACAGTGATTCCATGATTGTGCAATGACGTAACTGTTGATCCGGTTCCTGTTCCATCGGCCAGGATCCCTCATGGACGGGGCGAGATTACGTAGCTTTTCCATTCACCACGGACCCGAACGCAACGGTGCCACGTAACCAACAGGAGAGAGAGGCGTGCGATGGATGGATGTAAAAGCGATCGTGGAAAGCGACGCGATGCTGTGCTCTATTTGCGGGCCGGGCCAGGGCCGAGTTGGGCCTCGAATCGGGCGAATGTGCACGAGAGAACGATTAAGCTGGCTTGCCGAGCAAATGGATCGGAGAAAGGATCGACACCACGGAAAAGGGATTCTTGATCAACGAGTAGCGAAGTAACTGCAATTTCTTTTCCATTCAAATTCTTTCAAGCATCTTTCGACGCTTTTGGTTGGGTCTTATCCCAGGACCCAAGAATCTTCAATAAATTAGTACAGTGGTACTTAATTCGTTCCTGATGTTTGGAATTTTTCCCGAATAGGACGTATACCAAACCAACCTTTCCCATAAGAAGTAATGTATAAATCATTAGAGTGTTCCCGCGATTTATGTGACTTTCGAGTACGCGGATGATGTGACTTTTTATCCCCGCTACTAGGGGGTTCCCCCTCGGACGGTCGATCGTGCTACAAAGAAATTAAGGCATTAGGGTGTTTAAATTGGGGTTTTACGATACTTGATGTATCATTATCAGGTATGCAATAGCAGTAATACAATACAAAAACGTAAATGAATGATAAAAAACGTAGTGGAAGACCCTGTGGAATGATCTGCGAGTAAATGATTAGAATAAGGATTTCTTGAGGATTCTAGTAGCCTAAGAATAGTACGATAAGAGTAAAGCTAAAAATAATTTCTTTATAATTTCGAATCACTTAATGGAAGATCCTGTAGAATGTTCTGCGAATAAATTATTTGTTGAGGATCCTTTATTTAGATAAATTTAGGTAAATATTCGCTGTGATAAATCTCGTGCTATTAGTATTCCTGAAGGATATGAAAAATTTTAATACATTATGGTCCCTGAGAAGGGACGCGTGATCTAAATAATTGTGATTTTTATCAATTTTTTATTCCATACCTGCGGAAACGACTACCACTAAAATAGAATTTTATTTGATTCCACTTCAAATTTCGTCTACAAAAATGGCAAATTGCATAAACATCTGCAGCCTGGTGATAATTCTGGACTTTCTTCCTCGCTAGATTATTACTAGACTGCGGATCTTTATGGAAAACGAAACGTATTTGCATTGTTTGCAAGACACAGGTATTGATCGTGCTCCAGGACCGTGAAAATGAGCGAAGGCGATTGAATGGAGTGGTTAGGCGAGGCGAGGATAAAAATGATTTCCATCGAGCAAGGATTAATTAACCTATCATTGCGGAGTGAGCTCGTAGTACGTATGTGTATCTGACAGGGGAACTGTAGAGCTCGTGGGAAAGGAACTGGCTGGTTTAGGCTAGCAGATAAGTTGGCGATCGAACTAAGCAGCCTTACCTTTTCCAAGCATCGAGACAGGGCCCTGCGCCGAGCAGTTCTCGATCGGCTAAATTGCCGGCGGCCTGTCAGTAACACCGAGTGTGTTCTTTGCATCCTCTCTTGGCGCCGTGCAAAACCGCCGAGCAAACCCGATTTCCACGACCTCGAAATCCCTCCCCAGAATACCCCCGCAGCCGCTCCAGATTTACCTGTTTGAAGCCTCGATAAACGTTCCGCCGAATTCCCCGACCGACGGAAATTAGTTTACATAAATTTCGAACCCGTCGGGAAACCTTTTCTAAACACGCTTCTCTCTCATCGCTACGATTTACCCTCGCCATTCTGCGATTAGGTATCGCGGTTTGCGTCTACCCTAAGCACGACCCTTCTCAACATCAATGCCATTTTCAACTTAAACATTCAATTTCATTCAACTGATATACTTTTCATTTATGCAAAAAATGTTGTACTCGACTGTGGCGATTGCCGAGGTGATTTCAAGCAACTTTCTCCTTTGCAAAAATCTTCTCCGAGGTTTCGTTACGGAGTTATCCGTGAAAAACGCGGACCAATCACAGCGCGCCTCCAGCGCACGTGGCTCGTCGCGGAGGCGGAGTCCTTCGCTTAGGCCCCGCCCTGATTAGCAAGTGTTTTTCGCGAATAACTCCGTAACGAAGCGGCGGAGAAGATTTTCGCAAAGGAAAAAGTTGCTTCGTATGGTCCAAGGAGTCACCCTGTCGCCTTTCAACGAAATACGACATTTTTTGAACAGCCTGTACAGATAAAAATGCCCTCGTTCAGAAAGTTGTTCGAGACAGTTCTAATTTTTCGAGCGGTGGAGAAATATTTGAATGATTCGAACCATGCGAGAGTACAATTTTATTTCTCGCAGCGTCCTGTCGCTCCGAATCGAGTTTCCGGCGAGCACTCGCGGTCGGGTCACTAGGTTCGCAGCATAATTGCCGCGTTTGTCACGAGATATATACACCCGTCGAATGTACAAGTCGCTTTACAATTTTGTACGGACGACCGCGGATTACGTGAGCGAATAATTATGTAAAAGTCGAGATGTTCGTTGCGAGGGGTGGGTTGGGGGGGGGGGGGCGGGTTGAAACCGAAACGCGTACGGAATGTAAAAGCATCGGTTTCCCGGTTACACGTAGCGATGCGCCACGCCGCGCGTACTTAATTACAATCGGCTATCTAAATGAATAATCTTCCGAATGGGGAAATTGTTTCAGTTCTTTTTCCGACCGAACCGAAGATGGTAACGCACTGTGTGTGTATGTCTGCGGGCATATTAATTACACGCGTCCGCTTGCGTAACGCCGGGGTATTTGCAATGAAATTACCACTGCCGGCTATTTGCATCACGAACGTGACTGAATATTTACTATGATAGATCCGCGGGATTCGAGTGCAATTCGTTTCTTCGCCGCGCTCGTTTCCGCGAAATTAATAGAATCGACGCAGTCGCCATTTTCGGAGCGATGTTTACGCCGTTCCACATTGTTTCGTTTGCGATTCGGAAAATCTTATACGCGAGCCGCACCCGTTTCATTCGGCACTTCATTAGCAGCTGATTAAGACTCCCCACTCGACCTCCTTCTGTGACGCTGTTCCCCCACGCTTCTAATCCGGCACTGGCAGAGAGGAGGGGCAACTGTATTCCCCTGATCTGGCGACTATGGTCCTGGAAAACGGTCCACAGGCGAGAGAAAATTCACGTAACCCAGCAATTGAAATCTTTCGGTCGTTTTGGTCGCGTCGAATCGAGAGCACTCTCCGCCGGCTGGATTTAATTTAAACATTTCGCCGATAACTTTATCAAAAAAAATTTCGCCCGCCCTTAACCCTCCTCTCCTTTTTCTATCTTTCGTTTTCTCTCGGTGTTTCACAGAGTCACGTCGTACGAGAAGATATTACATCCTCTGCGTTCATCCGTCAATTTCCGCCGGCGCTATTTTTTTGCTCGTGCAATCGATTATCGAGAACTCTCTCTCTCTCTCTGTCCCCGTCTGTTGCTCGCCTCTCTCGCTTATAAATTGCATCAACGAATCGCCGTATCCCGGGACACGTTCGGCTTGTCCCGTGCACACGAGCTTCGGTTAATAAGCTGAAAGGGAGTCCCTTAATCGTCGGTTTCTTCGTTAGTCACGGGCTTTTTGCACGGCATAACTAGCTGTCAATGCCATTACTATTCGATACGCGTCCCCTGTCGTGGCCTAAAGACGTTAGCCTGATCGATCCGATCAATAATGAACCGTCCCGTCTGCCACGGCGGACCTGGAAACGTCATCGAGCAACCGCGAAACGTCTGCCTCATGTCCTGATGTTCAAAATCATAGTCTCAACACTTACGGAAGAGTAGCAGTCGCTATTTTACATTGCTTCGCAAAATTCACCAGAACGTGTCTATCCAAAATAGCCATTTTTTAAAGACTGTATCGTTATGCACATGCTCGAGAAAATATCTCGACGGTCCTCACAGTTACGGAGCAGTAGAAGCGAATGCTCTTCATCATTTCGTAAAAAACGACGAGAACGTGTCTGTCCAAATTTTTAGCCATTTGTTTAATTGTAAGACTGTATCGTTATGCACAGGCTCAAAGAAAATATCTCGACAGTCTTCACAGTTACGGAGCAGTAAAAGCGACCGTTCTTCATCACTACGTAAAAGTGACGTGAACGTATCTATCCAAATTTGTAGCCATTCTATCGTTACCGACGGATCTTTATGCTGAAAACTTTTCTAACCATTTTTCAACGTGTACCCGGAGAAATCAATTTCTCGCATAATTCCTCGTGGAACTACAAATTCCGTAATTGTGAATCGAACATGTTAGACGTGCCGTTTTAAGGGCGACACCGTGGTGCCTATGATTCGTTTCCCGCGGCAGTGCGGAATCGTCGGTGAATTTTTCGCGATCGGCGAGGAAATTTCGGCGAGCAGGGCCGGCCATCATTATTCGGGCAATTACGTTAATGTCCCCGCGCCTCTGTGCAGACGAATTCGCTTATTAAATCGCCGTTCATAATCGCGGCTGATAAATGCGCCCCGGACGCGCCTCGGATTTCGTATCTTTTTTTTTTACTTTGTTTCACCTGTCCACGCGTATCTCCATTCTCCCTCTCTCTTGCTTTTGGTTCGTAGGCGGGGGAGGGCGGGGTTAGGGGGGGGGGGTCGATTAATCGCGGTCAAAAGCGGCGAACGACGAAAGGCCGCGATTTATGCAAATATTACTGCACCCCGGATGCCTTTGCGTTCCACGGGAAATGTATTACGCGGGCTCGCAAAAACGACGCGATTTCTCCCTCGAGTAGGACGTAATTGAAGCGATGGAGTCGTTTTAACGGCGCGAAAAGTGTATTAAAATTCGAATGGCGTGCCGGCAGAAATTTCGGCCGCGGGTACCGCGCGCACACCGTGTCCACCGCGATTTTTCGAAAGAGTCATGTGTCCCAGAAAAATGGCGACCCTCCCTCTCCCTCGATACCTATTTATGCGCGCCGAAAAAAATTCCCACGCGTGTGTTTGTCGTTCCCGCTGGTCCACAACCGAGCCCTCGCCGGTGAATTATGGAAAACTACACCGGAATATAATCTACCCGTTGCTCGTTCAACGTGCGCCGATCCACCTCGGCCACTGTAATTAGTCCGTGCTTTTTAAACGGCTGTTAATGAATTTTTTTTTGCTAATTGTTTTGCCCGCCACGCTCTGGGTCTTATCCGAGGACCCGAGGCTGCTCAACAAATTAGTACGGATCAGTATTAAATAGTTTATTCGCAGAATATTCTACTAGGTTGTTCCATAAAGTTGTTCGGAATTATCGAAATAACTTTCGACATTTTTAGTTGGGTATTATCCGCGGACCCAAGGATTCTCAACAAATTAGTACGTATCAGTATTAAATAGTTTATTCGCAGAATATTCTACTAGGTTGTTCCATAAAGTTGTCCGAAATTATCGAAATAACTTTCGACATTATTTTTAGCTGGGTCTTATCCGCGGGCCCAAGGATTCTCCACAAATTAGTACGAATCAGTATTAAATAGTTTATTCGCAGAATATTCTAATAGGTTGTTCCATAAAGTTGTCCGAAATTATCGAAATAACTTTCGACATTATTTTTAGCTGGGTCTTATCCGCGGACCCAAGGATTCTCAACAAATTAGTACGAATCAGTATTAAATAGTTTATTCGCAGAATATTCTAATAGGTTGTTCCATAAAGTTGTCCGAAATTATCGAAATAACTTTCGACATTATTTTTAGCTGGGTCTTATCCGCGGACCCAAAGATTCTCAAGAAATTAGTACGAATCAGTATTAAATAGTTTATTCGCAGAATATTCTAATAGGTTGTTCCATAAAGTTGTTCGAAATTATCGAAATAACTTTCGACATTATTTTTAGCTGGGTCTTATCCGCGGACCCAAGGATTCTCAACAAATTAGTACGAATCAGTATTAAATAGTTTATTCGCAGAATATTCTACTATGTTGTTCCATAAAGTTGTTCGAAATTATCGAAATAACTTTCGACATTATTTTTAGCTGGGTCTTATCCGCGGACCCAAGGATTCTCAACAAATTAGTACGAATCAGTATTAAATAGTTTATTCGCAGAATATTCTACTAGGTTGTTCCATAAAGTTGTTCGGAATTATCGAAATAACTTTCGACATTATTTTTAGCTGGGTCTTATCCGCGGACCCAAGGATTCTCAACAAATTAGTACGAATCAGTATTAAATAGTTTATTCGCAGGATATTCTACTAGGTTGTTCCATAAAGTTGTTCGAAATTATCGAAATAACTTTCGACATTTTTAGTTGGGTATTATCCGCGGACCCAAGGATTCTCAAGAAATTAGTACGAATCAGTATTAAATAGTTTATTCGCAGAATATTCTACTAGGTTGTTCCATAAAGTTGTTCGAAATTATCGAAATAATTTTCGACATTATTTTTAGCTGGGCCTTATCCGCGGACCCAAGGATTCTCAACAAATTAGTACGAATCAGTATTAAATAGTTTATTCGCAGAATATTCTACTAGGTTGTTCCATAAAGTTGTTCGAAATTATCGAAATAATTTTCGACATTATTTTTAGCTGGGCCTTATCCGCGGACCCAAGGATTCTCAACAAATTAGTACGAATCAGTATTAAATAGTTTATTCGCAGAATATTCTAATAGGTTGTTCCATAAAGTTGTCCGAAATTATCGAAATAACTTTCGACATTATTTTTAGTTGGGTATTATCCGCGGACCCAAGGATTGTTGATCTATACGTCGAGTGTAATTTTGAGAAAAATGGCTGAGGTTTTCCCAATATTTCTTTAACACTAGGTATACGGGTGCCGTCGAAATGACGAATTCTCTGTATTTAATTACGGAAATTGAGCATTTATTGAAATGGTAAATTAATTCTACGAAATTGCAGAACCTAAATTAATTGATCTATACGCCAGATGTAATTTCCTTTGTGAGGAACACTGATCTTTTAATGTTGCCTCGGTTCTCTCTCTGGTTCTCCGTTGTCAAGGGAACCAACACGTCGCGGATAATGCCATTAAGACTTGAACTGTATTGCGGCCAGCCATAAAACTTCCGCGCGGCTTCGAATTTTCCCCATTTTTCAAGGAACTCGAACTTACAAGCCAGAATTTATCACGGCAATTACAGTTGGGGAGGTACGCGTGCGCCGGAGACGCAACGCCGTGTCAGACGAAGTCACACCGGGATTCGTCACACGGAAAATAAAATAAAATCTGCGGGCCATATTGAGAATACTTCGTCACGATTCCTCTGACACCTGTTCTGTTCGCGTTCCTCCTCTGAACAGACTCTAACGATCTCTTGTGCGCTGTTTAAACAATTACAAGTGACGCACCGGATCTACGATGGTCCATAAGCTTTGATAATTTCGTTAAAAAAAAATCACACCGCCATAAACCTGCACTCATTTTGAAGCTTGAAGCCACTATTTTTGCATTGCATTGTTCATTTTCGCATAGGATATTTTTGCACGACGTGGCAGAGGAAATTATGAAAGTGCTGCAGGGGAAGATTAGTACATGAAAGTGACGCATATTGAAACGTTTGTAAAAAAATTAAAAAATTTTTCACGGATGAATCAAACGGGGATTTCAAGACTGAAGCTTCCTCTTCGCAACGAGACCTTGAACCTTGATCTACGATCTTTTTTGACCGAGTTATTGAGCTTTGAACGAAGGCTATACGGACATCATTACAATACACCACGAGTGGTGTGTTGGTTTGAACATGGTCCCCGTTTTTGTCCCATAAAATAATTTTTAAAAAATCGTAGATCAGTTTTCAAGGTCTCGTTGTAAAGAGGAAGCTTCAATCTTCGAATCCATGTCGAAGTAATCCACCAAAAAAATTGTTTCACTTTCTTACAGTCGTTTGAATTTGAAGGATTTTCGTGTCTTCATTTTCTCCTACAGCAAGTCCGGACCAGTGATCCGGACCGACGTTCCGTTCAAAACTCGATGAATCGACTAGAAAAAATCGTAGATGAACGTTTGAGGTCTCGTTGTAAAGAGGAAGCTTCAATCTCCAAATCCATGCCGAATTCATCCACCAAAAAAATTGTTTAACTTTCTTACAGACGTTTGAATTTGAAGGATTTTCGTGTCTTCATTTTCTCCTGCAGCAAGTCCGGACCAGTGATCCGGACCGACGTTCCGTTCAAAACTCGATGAATCGACTAGAAAAAATCGTAGATGAACGTTTGAGGTCTCGTTGTAAAGAGGAAGCTTCAATCTTCGAATCTGTGGAAGATTCATTAAGGTGACTAATATGTTGTCGTTTCTGCAGATGTTCGAAGTTGCAGCATTGTCGGGAGAAAAGATGTGTCCAGTTTTCGACCTGCCGTGTCCCGCAAGAACATCTTGGGGAAAAATGAGTGACGCGGTGCGAAAGTAGAGGCTGCAAGCTTGATAACGACTGTAGGTACAGCATCGTGCTATTTTTGCCAGGGAAATGATCGCGGATTCATGTCGAAACTGAGAAGTACGGTGTTGAAACAGTCGAATGACGCGTGGACTTCGAGGTCGGCAGATAATCGCGTCGGAGTAAAAGGAGTAAGAGGATCGATCGGAACAGTTTCGTACGGTTACAGCGTCTAACAGGAGAGAGAGCTGGGAGGAAAACGTGGTTCGCGGGGATCGGCCAGTCCGCAGCGCGCCGATTAAATTAGGTCCCAACTCGACGCTGCGAATGGCGTGTTCCTTAAGGCTGTTGTCTGATATCTTGCTCGCCGGATAAACTTCGTTCACCGCAAGGATGAAGTACCCGTTGATTAGACGCGTCCGCCGTATCCTATATAGATCGTATAAGTAAATTAGTACCAGGCGAAATGCATTGGTATCCTCTCCTGTTCCCGTCAGCACTCGCGCACATCTTCTCTTCCGAGTCTCCGAAAGAAGATAACCCGGAACGTCGATCCTGGAAAACATCGTCTCAAGTTAATAAGCATCAACGTTGATACTGGGTAGCCGAACACGGGTCCGTTGTCTTTCCTTATCGGACTTGAGATTTTCGTAAAATACGTGCTTCGACTTCCAGTACAAATGGTCAGTGAATGATACAGAGAACTCACGGCTGGGTAGTTTTACTGCCCACTGTTGCAAAAAGAATATTATTTTGGCGCAGAAATACGAATTTCTTCTGTGATATTTCGCAGAAATATGATGGGAAAATGGTACGGCAAAGTTACTTGGCTCATTTTGAAGAGCAAAGACTCCGCTCTCGAAGCTCCCGTTTCGATTTTTTTTAAATGCGTTAATGGATAATTGAAGAAACATTATGTTGGTGCCTGAATTTCTTCTGTGATATTTCATAGACTGGTGTTAGGGACGTTTGGATTGCTATAACTTTCTGAAGGAAAATGATACGGCAAAGTTACTTGGCTCATTTTGAAGAGCAAAGACTCCGCTTTCGAAGCTCTCGGTTCGATTTTTTTAAAATGCGTTAATGGACAATTGAAAAAATTAATATAACATAATTGTCGGTGCCTGAATTTCTTCTGTGATATTTCACAGACTGGAGTTAGGGACGTTTGGATTGCTATAACTTTCTGAAGGAAAATGATACGGCAAAGTTACTAGGCTCATTGTGAAGCCCAAAGACTCCGCTTTCGAAGCTCGCGGTTCGATTTTTTAAAAATGCGTTAATGGATAATTGAAGAAATATTATGTTGGTGCCTGAATTTCTTCTGTGATATTTCACAGACTGGAGTTAGGGACGTTTGAGTTGCTATAACTTTCTTAGGGAAAATGGGACGGCAAAGTTACTAGGCTCATTGTGAAGAGCAAAGACCCCGCTCTCGAAGCTCCCGTTTCGATTTTTTTTAAATGCGTTAATGGATAATTGAAGAAACATTATGTTGGTGCCTGAATTTCTTCTGTGATATTTCATAGACTGGAGTTAGGGATGTTTGAGTTGCTATAACTTTCTTATGGAAAATGGTACGGCAAAGCTACTTAGCTCATTTTGAAGAGCAAAGAGTCCGCCTTCGAAGCTCCCGGTTCGATTTTTTTTAAATGCGTTAATGGATAATTGAAAAAATATTATGTTGGTGCCTGAATTTCTTCTGTGATATTTCATAGACTGGAGTTAGGGACGTTTGGATTGCTATAACTTTCTTAAGGAAAATGGTACGGCAAAGTTACTTGGCTCATTTTGAAGAGCAAAGACTCCGCTTGCGAAGCTCTCGGTTCGATTTTTTAAAAGTGTGTATAATTGCGAAAGTTTTTTTCGATTAGATCCGATTCAATTTGCGAAGCGCAAAAATTTTCGCCGGAACTGAGCAGTACGTGTGTTTTTCCCGTTTTTCTGGTCGACTCTTTTTTATTAAATGATGCAGGCATCGACGGGAGCCGCGGATTTTTGGGTGCGTGCTCTCGAGGTAGCGCATGTTTACGCCACCGCAAAAATGGGAAACGGAACCGAGAGAAAGAGAGAGGAACCGGGAGAGAAAACAGAGATGTCGAACAGAGGCCTAGAGGGCAGGTTAGCTGAACGGTCCGTTGGATTTGCTAATTAAAAATGGATATTAAAAGAGTCGGCACAACGAGCGTCCGCGCACCGTTTACAAAAATCATCAATGAAAAACACTATGATGACGGCTAAACACGTTTCTCCTCATTTATTCCCTTTTATATCAAATTCCTGTTGATCAACTAAATTATTAATATTAGTAGAATGATAATAGTACGTTGTTTAAAGCTTGTAGAATACATTGATCAAACAGAAACATAAATTATTAGGTGTGCAAATAAGTTCTTCCCCTTTTTCTCTACGATCATAACTTCTGACTAAATTCTAACAATGAAATGACATGAAAGAATGAGTCAAAAAGTACATTTATTCTTCAGTATATTGTCCCTTAAGCTTAATACATTTTCTCCAGCGATTTTCTAATTCGTTTGCCCCATCTTGGAAATGATTTTCCTCGAGACCACTAATATACTCATCTACGGCTGCTGTAACTTCTTCATTTGATGAAAAACGCGTGCCACGTAGAAATTTTTGAGGTTTGGTAATAAATGGAAGTCAGAGGGAGTCAGGTCTGGTGAATATGGGGCGTAAAAAAAATCTCTCAAAAAATTTAACATAATGTGGCACGTCCTCCCCTTATCCGATCAACTTCATCTTTTGCAGGAATTATTTTCTTACCAAATGGCACAATTTTAAGGGGGGGGGGGAAGGTGAATAAAATCTCGCAAAAAAATTTTACCAGGTAAAGCCAAGGTCCACCCTAATATGGTACGTCCTCCCCTTATCCGATCAACTTCATCTTTACCAGGAATGATTTTCTTACCAAATGGCACAATTTTAGGGAGGGAGAGGCGTGAAGAAGATCACGCAAAGAAAATGTCACCAGGTATAGCTAACGTCCACCGTAATGGCCACCCTGTATAACAATTTCCAACCCCTGCAAAAGCATCTACCATTCTCAGCACAGGACAGGAGCTTGACCAGTGAAACACATGCAAGCTTATGGTCCCTGGGCAGGTGTCGAAACGCAGTGACAGGTTTTTCCGTTAGGCCCGGCACGGCCAGCGTTAATTACTAGGCGCCCCACGTGGGCGGCAGGACTCGTTCTGTATCCTCGTAATGATAAAACGTGCGAATCGATGGGTCGTGCCCACAGTAAGGCCGCCATTATTGGTCGTGCCGGTGCAGATCCATTGTTTATCGTGCATTTAGCGGATAAACAGCGAATTGAAGCAAATACGTGCGATCAGAGGTGGGTGGGTGGGTGGTGGGTTGTTGTAGGGAGGGAACAGACACGCGGAGAGGAAACAAAGGGGGTGGTAAAGGGGTGAACGAGAGGAGGAGGGGAGATATGGTGTGGGTGGGGCAAGCAGACCACGGGTATTGCCACGTCACGAAATCGTGGTGTATAGTAAATGCCATGCATGTTTAATCAGTCAGAATTATGGCTCGTCATGTACCAATTTTAACGGATCATCCGTTGCTATGCGATCACTTCCCGGGCTACCCCGCTCCGGTTTTTTCGCCGTCAGTCGACAGAGAGAAAGATAGAGAGAGAGAGAGGGTCGATTGGTTCACAAAGCGAATGAAAAACCCTCAAGTTTCGTGCGATGTACGTTGTTAAACCCGATGCGCGGTGTACAATCCTCTGGACACCCGTTTTTCATCAGGGAAATCCAGTTTTTCAAGGTGCGTACTTCAAACAAATTTACGTGAACATTTAGCGACAACAATTATTGTAAGACAGGCTTGAATTAACGTTGCTTTGATACCGAGACGCGGCACACGAATTTATTAACTTAACCCTGAACAATTTTAATAGAACTTCTGCCACCGATTCCTCAGGGCATTTCAAGCAACTTTTTCCTTTGCGGAAATACTCTCCGAGCCTCCGTTTCGGAATTATTAACGAAAAAAGCGGACCAATAAGAGCGCGCCTTGTCAGCGGGGCCCGTCGCGGAGGCGGAGTTTACCGCTGTAGCCCCGCCCTGATTAGCAAGTGTTTTTCGTGAATAACTCCTTAACGGAGCGTCGGAGACGATTTCCGCAAAGGGAAAAGTTGCTTCAAAGCACCTCACGAACCACATTCCTCAAGTTTTCCGACATTTCTGAAACATCCTGTATAACGGACTTCCTAAATTGTGATAAATCTCGGTCAATTCAATCTCATTATCTGTTTGTTCTTTGATAAATTCGTTGCCTGAACCGCTTCCTCGATTCTCGCCGACCTGAGTCGAGAACGGCGAAGATCACGAACGTCTGACCGCTAATTAGTCCAAGTATCGCGCATGAAACTAGTCCGGGAAGTTTACTCGCGTGGAAACAGTGTTGCCAACTCCGAAGAAACACTAATCCTCCACCGAGATTCAGAGGGCTGTCTCTTTCTGGACAATTATTGTTAACCCTTTGCACTCGAACGGTGAGAGACTCGCCATTAATAATTCTTGCACGATTAGTCAAAATATTTGTTGCATTAATAAATTTGTTTTCAATAAATTACTAAACATATTTAATACTGTATTGAATTTCGTGCGTTCATTCACATAAATTAAATGGAAATTATTTCATACTTTTCTCGAAGTCGGTTTGATTTTTTTTTTATAAAATTTTTTTATCAAGTCGATCATTTCCGACCCCAGCCATGTTTTCCCTCGAACTTATTAATTCGCGAATTCGGCCGCAGTTCGCCGGGCTTCGGCTTTTAATCTTCGCTCGATTAATTATTAATCCAGCGGCTAATTAAAGACTCGAAAAACAAACGCGCGGCACTCCCGCCGTCCGAAGAAAGTAATTTCGCAACTCCTCTCGCCGGTTGCTCGCGTTTTTCTTGGACATTTACCGACGGATCTAACAATTGCATTGATTATTATCGAGATTGGAAAGAGAGTTTCCTGATAAGACGTCACTCGGCAAAATTGTTTCCCGGTGGATTAATTGACAAGAGTTTTTTCACACAATAATTACACGAATTCGATCCTCGTCGAAAGTCGTAAAGCATCACATCGTATACGACTTTCTCGGTAAAATCGTTGAAATTTGTCTGTCAGAGAAACACGGAAAATTTGTTACGACGTGCATAAACATCGACGTTTTCAATAATTTCGAGAGCGAGCGTTCGGGCGCACGCTAAACGTCAGCTAGAATGCCATGAATTATTCGAAACCGAAAAATCCGACTGGATTTATTCCGCGGCGTATTTTTCGACATTCGCGAAACAGATTCCGGAATCGAGAGCAGATTTCGCGAGAACTCGACACGATGTGTTCCGATCGCTCGATTTTCACCGGCTGTGTCGAATTACCGGTTCTCGAATCCGCTTTTAGAGATCCGCTATAATTATTCATGTTTTCCATTAGACGCGGTCCGACCGGCGATCCAGGGAAAAAATCTTCTGCTCACTTTTGTAATCGATCGACGTTTTTAGTGATGCCACTGTTTTAATCACCGCTCGTGTTCGAATTCGAAATGCGACGACAATCTTTAATCTTTAACAATAAATGCATACGATTACAATAAATAAGAAATAAATGCTCGCCAAGAAACATTAGCAATATTGTTTTTTACAACGAGACCTTCAAAATTGATGTACGATTTTTATTCACTGTTTTATGGATCAAAAACGAGGAACTAGTTCAGAGACACTAGTGCAGTGCAAAGTTGTCCGTGTACCCTACGTTTGAAGATCGATAAGTCGACTGAAAAAAGTCGCAGAACAATTTTTAAGGTCTCGTTCGAAAGAGGAAGCTTCAATCTTCAAATCCGCGGTAGACACATCCTCAGAAACATTTTTTCAATGTTTCTACGGGGATTTCAATTGGTAGGATTTTTTAGGCACGATGGGTCTTCGGTTTCTCGTCTACTGCGTCGTGTAAAACTATTTTAGTGGAAAACGAACAATGGCGTGCGGAAGTGGAGTCTTCAAGCTTCAAAACGAGTCCAAGTTTGTTGCTGTACGATCATTTTTAGTCCAGAAAAGACGTCGAGTTCCTCCGTTTCTTAGATCGTGTATTGTCACTATACTTCTGTGACCTCGCCGAGAAATATTAAAAAATTGTTTCATAATTGCAAGGTGTATTGCATGAATTTCACAAGACTTTTGAGTTGCCACAATGCCACGAATAAGTCGTCGAAAGTCCCTAGAAAAAATCATGAAAATTAAGAAAAACGTTTTCGATTGGATGAGCAGTGGCGTCACACCGATACCTGACTTGATAGCGGATCAAAGAACAGTATTCGAGGATAAGTGTCGGCTGGGCCCCTTTTTCGGACATTTGTCCGGAACACGTCGAATCGAGGACCGACGTTGTATATAAGGACTATATTATTCCTGGGTGGCGAGTATGAAAAGGCTGCTGGAAAATATTTGAGGAGTCGGTGTCGCCGCGAGTTTACCGGAACTTAAAGAACAAGGTACTTTACCGCAAACACAATGTTCAATACCCGGCCCGAACAGGGAGAATATGTTTTCACGAATACGAGCTCCGCCGATGGGTACGAAACTTGGGAAATATTGGAATCGAAGAGGAGAAGAATCGCAATCTTCTTTCGGGGACGTTTAAGCGTCGACACGTCTAAGCGGGAAACGGGGCGGACGGGCGCGGCGAGGGAAAAGCAGTTTCCAGAGAGAAGGAACGGTAAAAGGCGAGGAAAAAGGCTTGAGAAACTTTTCCGAAGCTCGACGAATTTTTCAAGCGACTTCGTTAATCCGGTCCCCGGAACTTCAACCATGGACGACGAACGATTCACTGAAAGAAATACTTTCCCGGCCAACGGCGAACCGGTGGGGAAAAAAACCTATTAGAATTTCGAAATTATTCACGACGACGCCATGGAGAAACTGCTAGCAAATAATTGAACTGTAATTCCCGGAGCGAGAAGAACCAGCTCGCTGCTTTGTCCATCTATTCCCGATACTCGCGCCCCCCGTTAAGTACCGATACTACGACGTAAACGCGCGCACCCATCGATCGGTAGAAATGTTCGTCTTGTAAATTGTTGAAAATTACTAAAACTTCTTATTCGCTTCAGATTTTAAGTGGCTGCTCTTTACTTCATCGGACTCCAACTTTGTGCCTTTCTCCTTTAAACAGCATAACTCCTGGACCATTGATCCTACAGGATCGAAACTTCGATCTGCAGCCGCTCCAGGTACCAATTTTGAAGGAGAAAGACACAAATTTTGAATCCGCTAAAATAAAGTGTACTCTTTTAATTTATATTTGATTTTTAAATTGTACAATATATTTTATTATCATTCATTAGAATTGCACGAGGTTCGAACAATACGGTTTTATTTTTTTCTCGCTGAACTTGAATAGCTAGCGATCGCGAACTCGAGAGATTCTCAAGTGGAAACTACGGTCACGCGGAAAGCGGCAATAACGATGATTGTAGCGCTTCAACCTTGGATGTTACAAGTGTTATTGAATAATTTAGGCGTGTTGGCATTTCTCCAGGAGCAATCGGGAGAGACGGTAGACAGCGTCGGACATTTTGCTGCGGCGCGTCACCTTGGAATCGCTCTCGGAGAACGGCGCAACATAAAATATTTCACGGTGTCTAAATGACTTCAGCGAATTCCTTCGCGAACGGAGAACGCTCCATTGAACTGAAGAGAACCCGGTCGCGCGAGCACGCAAAAGGAACCGGCAGAAGTGGCATTGTCCCGTGCGCAATTACCCCTCGCAATTACGCAAACTTATCCGAAAATGGCACGCACCCGGCCACGTACAATAGAAATAGTTTAATACTGTCGTAACGCGTTGCGAAATCCTCTGCGATTTTCCTCACACAACGTACAGTCGCAGTGTTCCCCTGAAAATGTTGCAAGTTTGCACGTCTGTAGAAACGAGACGAAATTTTTCTCACGGATAAATCGAACGGGTATTTGAAGATTGAAGCTTCCTCTTCGCAACGAGGCTTTGAAACTTGATCTACGATTTTTTTTTACCGAACTATTGAGCTTCGAACGCAGAGTATACGGACAACTTTGCACTGCACTAGTGCCTCTGAAGTTCCTCGTTTTTGTCAAATAAAACAGTGAAAAAAAATCGTAGATCAATTTTCAAGGTCCCGTTGGAAAGGGGAAACTTGGATCTTCAAATCCGTGGTAGATACATTCTCACAAAAATTGTCTCACAATTTTTACAAACACGTCCCCAGTTGTCGACGGAAACTTTCTTCCAGCTGTTCTATTAATCGGAAACTTTTCTCCCTGTAACATTTTGTTTATTTTCCCGGTTCTCTGCTATAATAAATGGAAGCTTATGTTATTTCGATTGTTTTCCATTCTTCATTAAGCCCCTTTTCATTTCCCATCAGTGTTTTAACTCGATAAAGTAATATTTTATACTTCTAAATTGTGAATGTTTTCCCTAAAATCCGTATCTCGATGCCTACGACCGGAAACATTCTGCCACGGGGTGTACTTGTTGCGCTGGTCTGTCGCATTTAGCGCAGGTACATAGTGTTCGGGTTGAAGCTGTGCAGACGGACGGCGGTTCCTCTAGTTTTCCAGTTCCCTTTCGCATTCGCCCCGGTACTATGCCGGTAGGCAGGCAAACGGGCGCGCGTTCAACTGACGGACCTTGCTAAGAACTTACGTTTAATCCAGAGAGAGAGAGAGAGAGAGAGAGAGAGAGAGAGAGAGAGAGAGAGAGATTGCAGAGCTCCGGACACACAGAGCGTATTCTCGGTGGACGCTAGTTATGCAGATTTCGACACGAATGCTCTCTTAGTTGATTGGTTCACGAGCTAAGTCGTTCTTCCTGCGAACTCTCGGGTAGCTGCTAACCGGCCGGATATAATCATCTGCCGTGAAAGGCGTCCCTGAAGTTGCCGAATCTACTTAAAACGACGACTACCCCGCAGCACTCCCGTAGCCTTTCTGTAAAGTTGAGCTGGCGGTGCGAGCAGCACGAGAAAAATGTAATGATTAGACTGCGGATGTAAATTAATTAATTATTTATTTATTGATGCCGTAAACCTGGTTTGGTTTATATAGCATACATTATTATGACATTATAGAAAAAATAGAGAGGTATATAACATAGTATGTACAAAGTGGAATAATGTAGTATAACGTAAGGCGCCTAAATCCTAATCTTACATTTTTTGACAAATGTTAAAAATGAACATTAGTGCTGTAATATCTCGTACGCTTAGAAAAAAATTAATAGTGTATGGAGGATAATGTTTACGATTGAGGAACAGTTCAAACAGGTGTTCTCGTTCTGAATCATATTCTGGACATTGCCGGATGATATGATTGAGATCCTGACCCTCCGCTCCACACTCACAAGAACCATCCGAAATGAAGCGTACTCTCGCCAGGGAGGCATTTAAATTATAATGATTCGAGCGGCTCCTGTTAACAAATGTAACAAAATCACTCGGTAAATTGAGACTAGAAAACCAAGGTATTCTGGAGTCGCTAAAAAAATGTTTAAAAAAATATACACCTTTGTGTAGTGCCTTCAGTCTTAATTCTATCATTCGATGACATTCTCATTTTAGATTTAAAATCGCTAACGAAATCAGTAAACGGTATTTTGACGTTCGATACGATTCCCGATTCTGTAGCTTCTTTGGCTAACGAGTCCGCCTTTTCATTGCCTACTAAGCCAATGTGCGCAGGGATCCAGATAAATTTGACAAATTTAGTATTACTAGTGCAGGATTTAAAGTTGCAATGTTTGTTCTTAATTTCTAAGAGCAGTTTGTTACATCGTGAATTCAACGAAGGTTTTCGTAAGGCTTCGATTACGCTTTGTGAATCTGAAAAAATGAGAAAGTTTGAATCAGTGTGGGAGCTAACCACATCTAAAGCTCGATTAATTGCGAAACATTCTGCTGTAAGTATCGACGCTTGTCTATGTAGGCTAATTTTTTGGCTGCGGATGTAAATTTCCAATTATTCTCGGTGAATAAATCTTTAAATGTTTTCGGCGCTACGGTTCGATCCTTTGTTACGAACAAAGCAATTTTGCTGATTTATTCAAACATTATCAACGTTTCGATCCCAGATTTGGATCCTTTCCAAGATGAATTATTTGAAATTGCGTCTGTAACATAAGTATGTTGTAAAAATGTTGAAAAACAGAATTTATTCAATGAGTTATTACTATAGAGTGATTTGATATTGTTTCTAAGGAACAAACTTACTTGCTTTGTGAAAAAATAAAGATTTTAAGGGGGTAGTATACCCTCGATTTGCAACTAGAAAATCAGTATGGCCAACGTCTGTGCGAAAAAAAGAGTTTGGTAACACTAAGAAACACGCACTGTCTGATGTACACGAGATGGCGTTGCATGCTATTTCCATATTACAAGGTTACAAGGTTACTTTATTTAGAGTGATAGGTGTTTTATACACCTGTTACACTGTATACACATAGTTTTTTTACATACAAATCATTTATACATATAATCCCTTCAAATCCTCCCAAGCAGACTTTGTACTTTCAATGTTACGGTACAGTAGCGCATTAGTCCTCCTGACTGGGCGCCATCTCGTCTAAACTGGCTGAACGAAATTTGGCTCTAGCTTGCTCTGGACTCTGTCTTGATGAGCGTAATATGGGGAAAATTCTGCTAATGTGCGCCCGGACAGTTTTTGACCTTATACGAGCATATTTTGAGCTGGGTGAACTTACTTGCTTTGTGAAAAAATAAAGATTTTAAGTGCGTCAACTTTGTGTGACACGTGTGTTGCATGCGTCAGACATGCCAGTTGTCGAGATACCGATGTACGTATGTATTTGAACTCGATCTAGGTTATGCCGAATCAATAAAACGGCGGTAACTTTGAAAAGCCATAATATGATCTTAAATCCACTCTTGTAAATATACCATGATGGTAAATTGTTCTCGACATTCTACTTTTGTTGGAATCATCTACATACAAATGTATGTAATAAAATAAGAAGGTTTATTAGAAAATTTCTCGGTGAATTTTAACAAAGGGGAATCGAATGAAATTTTCACTGGTAGCAGTCTTTGTACATCTGGATTAAATGAGCCGTTTGGATGAGCATGCAGAGTTTAATATCCTGGATTTATTACCATGTCGGGGGGTAGACCAAGAAAATTCGAAAATATTGTTTCGGCACCAATTTATAAAAATATAAGACGGATCCTGTCAAAAACACTGCAGATTTCTCCACTTTAAGCAAGCATAACTGCTGATCCATTGATCCTGCAGGATCGAAACTACAATCTGCAGCCGCCCCGGCTAGAAATCTACTGGTTTATACAGGGTGAGGCGCCAGAAACAGGCCACCTGAATAACTCGGCTGATATTGGTGTTAGGAAGAAATGCATCACATGGAACTTGCTTGGTTTCGAGTGGGCATTAATCTGATGTTAGTAGCTTTTTTGTAGGTGGACGCGTAAAGGACATATGAAGGTCAACTTCATGTTTTTAAATGGAATGAGGTATTTCTTAATACATCAATCGATGCAGCTGGACATACGTTATAAGAAAGTACTAACCTATGTATGTCGGAAAATTAGTAGTTCAGGAGATATTTCAATTTAAATAACTCTAAAATACCATTACTGTCGTGCTAAGATGTTACATAAGTAAGTAAACACTAACATCTTACTAGTACGACAGTAATGGTATTTTAGAGTTATTTAAATTGAAATATCTCCTGAACTACTAACTTTTCGACATACATAAGTTTGTACTTTTTTATAACGAATGTCCAGCTGCATCGATTGATGTATTAAAAAATACCTATTCCATTAATTAATGGAATAGGTATTTTTTAATACTCAATCGATGCAGCTGGAATTCGTTATAAAAAAGTACTAACCTATGTTGTCGAAATTAGTAGTCAGGAGATATTTCTCTACTAAAATTACAAATAAGTAACATAGTCTATAGACTATGTTTACTATTTGTAATTTTAGTACAGAAATATCTCCTGACTACTAATTTCGACAACATAGGTTAGTACTTTTTTATAACGAATTCCAGCTGCATCGATTGAGTATTAAAAAATACCTATTCCATTAATTAATGGAATAGGTATTTTTTAATACATCAATCGATGCAGCTGGACATTCGTTATAAAAAAGTACAAACTTATGTATGTCGAAAAGTTAGTAGTTCAGGAGATATTTCAATTTAAATAACTCTAAAATACCATTACTGTCGTACTAGTAAGATGTTAGTGTTTACTTACTTATGTAACATCTTAGCACGACAGTAATGGTATTTTAGAGTTATTTAAATTGAAATATCTCCTGAACTACTAACTTTTCGACGTACATAGGTTAGTACTTTTTTATAACGAATTTCCAGCTGCATCGATTGATGTATTAAAAAATACCTCATTCCATTTTAAAAAATGTAGTTGACCTTCATATGTCCTTTACGCGACCACCTACAAAAAAGGTACTAACATGTGATCAATGCCCCCTCGAAACCAAGCAAGTTCCATCCTATGAATTTCTTCCTAACACCAATAGCATCCGAGCAGAGTTGGGCAAAAATCAACTAATATTTAAAAATGACTAATAATCTGATTGATTGTTAGTCGAAATTTAAAATAGTCAGTTAAAACTTCCTGATTAGTTAGTCATAACTACATGGCACTAGGTAGTCACAACTCTAAGTAATCGTTAGTTATTGCCTATTAGTTATGATTAATCATTAGTTAGTTTAAATGATCAGTCATCGATCTTTAGTCGTCAGTCACTATTGCGCGATTAACATACCTTAATATGTATACTTGACCTATATCGGAATTAGCAGTGACCGAACGTGTCATAATCTGTGTTCTATATGTTTATAAACTAATAGGCTATTTTTTTATTATTATTATGTCTTATTTTAAACTTATAACCATTTTTAGTCATTAGTCATGGTGAAATTCTGATTGCGTATTTAGTCATTAGTTATGCCATTATAGTCAGTAGTCAATATTCATCCTTAATAAAAATTTAGTCATTATTCATTAGTCGTTACGCTCAAATACCTATGTAGTCATTACTCATAGTCACGCTCAAGTATTTACTTGGTCATTAATTATTAGTCACTTTTGTAGAGCTAATGAAGTTACTAGTCAATAATCATAATTGTGACTAGCGTTTTCCCAACTCTTTATCCGAGTTATTCAGGTGTGGCCATCATAATTTGCAGGAGAAAGGCAGAAATTTGGAGTCCGGTAAAGTAAAGAGCAGCCAAAATTACTGCGCCATTGTTCGAAATATTGCTTGCATTATTAAAAAATGTCGGTGTCCAACCGGTGACCAATTACTAAACGTCTCAGTATTGTGTGAGGTGTTGTATCAATTTCATATCCACAAAATGAAAAAGATCGTATGGAATGGAATTACTCTGATTAGGAAGAGATGCTTAACTTTCGACTGCGAATGGTTAAGCCAGGCGGGCGTAGGGGTTACATATTCGGCAATAAAAATGTAAACGATGTAGTTAGGCGTCCGCGGAATATATTTGCAATCTCCGTGCAAGCGGTGTGTGCACGGTCCTCGTGTCATCAGCTGGTAGCCATCAACGTTTATTGCTCGGCTCCTGTCGTTAAACGCGAAGGTTCCTTATGGACGCGTATCCCGAAGTTTGCGTGGGAACGGGAATAATGGCGTTCCGTATCCTCTGTTCTCCCTCGTGAAAGTTGTTAGAACGACTTAAAGTAAATCTTTAATAAGTGAACGGTCAGGTAATTTCATTGAGAACGTAGTACAAGTAAGATTGAAATTACTTTTTAGACGGCGGCCGACCCCTTCCCCCTCTAGGAAAGTATTATATCCATCAGGCTATTTCGTGGTTGGCGGGCCTGTGTCGGGAACAATGAGAAACTTGGCTGAACAACAAAACAGAATGAAAAAGAACACCGGAAGGAAGGAAGAAGGAAAAAAGAAACGAGAGCGGGAGTGTTTAAAAAGAATGTGACTCGCGCGCATGGTTCAACCCAACGATAATAGTAAGTTGGTTGCTCCTGGCGGCGGTCGAGAGAGAGAGAGAGAGTCCCGTAGGAATTCCGGCCCTGACTCGATGCTAAAGTCTCTAATTAACTGTCCATCACTTCATTTTCGAGATGAAGGGATGTCTCAACTTATACCTGGAAACTCTGCGCGCAGTTCGCGGAACTATCGTTGATTTTAAAGGCCGCCGACCACACGCAAACCGGCCGCTCGGTTATCGACAGATTTTCGGTTTCCGTTCACCTTGACATTAGCTACCGGCTCGAGACGATACCACGAACACACTGGGAACCAGTCCCGAACACTAAATTCTCATTGCTCAACGATAAATCCTCACTGGTTTCAGAAAAAAACTGAACAGCCTACTGATCAATTCTGAATTTTAACCCTTTGCAGTCCGCTGTCCCCTCTCAGGGGACATCGTAATTCTAGCATATCACTCGGATGTCCCCTCTCAGGCGACATTCAAGTTTATTAGTGATTACGAAGAATTGAGTTATTTCAGCGCGACTTTTTCAGACATGCATGTTTCGGTCGGTATGAGGTCGGTGAGATGTACGGGGTGGGTCGCCATGTTTTGCCACCTCAAATATCTTTGTTGTTTTTAATGATACGTCAAATGTCTGAAGGACAAAGTTGAATGGTAAAATGGCGCTTATACGATACCAAAAAAATTTTTGTTTTTATTTCATCTTTCTTAGAGATATGAAGGTGACCTTCATTTTTTTTTTAATGGAACGAGGTATTTTTTAATACGTCAAACGATGCAGCTGGACATTCGTCATAAAACAAGTACTAACCTATGTACGTCGAAAAGTTAGTAGTTCAGGAGATATTACAATTTAAATAACTCTAAAATACCATTACTGTCGTGCTAAGATGTTACATAAGTAAGTAAACACTAACATCTTACTAGTACGACAGTAATGGTATTTTTATTTAAATTGAAATATCTCCTGAACTACTAACTTTTCGACATACATAAGCTTGTACTTTTTTATAACGAATGTCCAGCTGCATCGATTGACGTATTAAAAAATACCTCATTCCATTAAAAAAGGTATAATAATAAGGTATTTTTTAATACATCAATCGATGCAGCTGGACATTCGTTATAAAACAAGTACTAACCTATGTACGTCGAAAAGTTAGTAGTTCAGGAGATATTTCAATTTACATAACTCTAAAATACCATTACTGTCGTGCTAAGATGTTACATAAGTAAGTAAACACTAACATCTTACTAGTACGACAGTAATGGTATTTTAATTTAAATTGAAATATCTCCTGAACTACTAACTTTTCGACATACATAAGTTTGTACTTTTTTATAACGAATGTCCAGCTGCATCGATTGACGTATTAAAAAATACCTCATTGCATTTAAAAAAAATGAAGGTCACCTTCATATCTCTAAAAAAGATTACATAAAAACAGAAATTTTTTCGGTATCGTATAAGCCCCATTTTACCATTCAACTTTGTCCTTCAGACATTTGACGTATCTTTAAAAACAACAAAGATATTTGAGGTGGCAAAATGTGGCGACCCAACCTGTATAATTACGAATAAACAAGTCTACATCTGGAGGAAAAGATTCTGTAAATTTAAAGGGTCTGTAAATGTTCGTTTCTGCCGTAAAGTGGCGCTGAGTAGCTGATAGCCAGCGTCCAGAATCGTTCGGAGTGCAAAGGGTTAAGAAATTGTCGAATTTTGAACAGCTGTAATTTCGTTAAAACAATAGCACGGCGGTTGAAATTACTTCGACTGCTTCGTGAAACAATTTAAACCATCCCACACAATCGCATTTACATTCACGACAAAAATTTTTTAATATTTACCGACGAGGTCTCAGAAGTATAGTGGCACTACACGATCTAAGAAGCGGAGGAACTCGACGGTTTTTCTTGGCTAAACATAATCGTACAGGAACAAACTTGGTCTCATTTTGAAGCTAGAACCCTCTACTTTGGCACAGCGTCACTCGTTTGTTCCCAAGATATTTTTCCATGATATAGCAAGTCGAAAATTGGACACATCTTATCTCCCAAAAATGCTGCAAGTCTGAATATCTGCAGAAACGGTAAAAAATTAGTCACCTTAATGAATCTTCCACAGATTCGAATATTGAAGCTTCCTCTTTCGAACGAGGAGCTTCAAAATTGATGTACGATTTTTTTTAGTCGACTTATCGCATTTTGAATGGAACATGGATGAGCATATATTGAGTACAATATATGAATACTGAATTGTAATATTGCCGATGTTTAACCCTTTGCGGTTCGGTAAAAAATAATCGTATAATAACAAACTTAGGCTCATTTTTAAGCTAGAATCCTCTACTTTCGCCCTCCGTTGTTTTTTTCCTCTAAGCTGTTTTTACGCGGTGCAGTGGATCAAAAACCGATGACCCATTTTTCCTTAAAATTACTATAAATTCAAGATTTTTTTAAAACGGTAAAACATTTTTCCCGAAAATGAACCCACCACAGATTTGAAGGTTGATGCTTTCTCTTTGCAACGAGGCCTAGAAAAGCCTCTCACGATTTTTTTTTGGCCGTTCTATGTAACGCAGATGGGGACCATTCCCGAAGAATGCCAAAGGGGCAAGCGCGAAAGTAGAGAACCCTTCAGAATTCATCAACTGACATTATGCGATCTGTGATTAGCAGACTGTCGCCCTTCGTAGACAATACCGGTCTCCAACGAAACTCCGACGAACATTTCTAACCGGCGATAAACTTATAAATCGTCGAGTTCGCGTCGGCGTTTCAACGTGTCCGCGTCACTTACAACGGGTTTACATAATTACTTGAGCGAGTCGACAGGCAGCCAGCTATTGAAAAGCTGTCTTCGAAGGGAACTTTGCTACTTTGACATGGCGTTTACACGGGACGCGACATAATTTGCTCGCGCGGAATAAAAAAGAGGATGATATTTCGCTGGGCGAGCATCAGGAAATTGATTTTCCGCGGAGGCTTTTGTTCAAGCTTCGGCGGTACCGTAGTCTCGCTCGTCTTTGTCAAAAAATGTTGTAAACTGTTCATTGTTTATTGCAAAATAATAATATATTTCCTCAACCTTCTACAAGCCGATACATTTATGAAAACTGGGTTAAACCGTACTGCGGTGTCCCCGTGAATAATTATCGTTGATTTTTGTTCGCTTTCGAGCGTCACCGTAGTTTTCACTTGAAAATCTCTCGCAGACCGCTACCTGTATTCTATATACTTCACTGTTACTGTGCTGTTACTACTCTACTATACCATTACTGTTCACATTACATTTTAATTCATCATTTCTGCTAACTATAACCGAATTATGTCAGGATACTTGTAAAAATAACCTTACACTTTTTTAAAAAAATTATTTCATCTCTTCAGGGTTAGAAATCCATTTATTCATTCTCTCTCTCTCTTCCGATGTCGGTAACGCCAATTTCAACGGGACCTACAGTTTTATTAAGCTGCGTTCCGAACCTCCTTGGGCATCACCAGAGTTGAGCAAAAATTTCATTTAAATATAATAAAAATTTCGAAAAAACTTGGAAAAAACTCACTTTGTTGGAAATTTTCATTTAAATAAAATGTTTCCCAACTCTGGGCACCACAGTAGTGTTAGATATCACATGAAAATATTTCTAATTACAATATACATATATTTTCAGAGGTGCCGGGGGGGGGGGGGATTCGAACCTTACACTTTATTTTAACAATAAATATTGAACATTACAAGTAACTGTAGTGTAATATTTACTCGCAGTAGATTCAGTATACTTAGTTTCTGGTGAAGAAGGGATCCAGCTGAACAATTGATCCTGTTTTTGTCATCGTGCATTAATATTCTTTAGTCGACCAACGGCTTCGATATACCAGAAGCTTCTGCCGCGATAATTCCATCTGAATATTTCATCGGGAAGGCTTAAACTTCAGACTCGGCTTAAACTCAAGTACAAACCGGGGCTCACACCATCACCGTTGCACAGACACCAGAGCAACGCCAACGACCAACACCAACGGCGAGAATCCACTCGACAATTTGCGTCAATGGCGGCTGAATGATGACGCGGTCGCGCGCGCACGTATGAAAGAACAACGGGTCGAAGAACTTCTGCCTCGAATCCTTAATCTAATTACCCATTGAAGCCTGGATACATTATTTATACGAGTCGGAGGGTGAACTTCCTGTAAGAGGGATATGGCTAGGCGGGTTAAAAAAAAACCTCCACTTAAATGTCAGCTTTGACCCTTCTTGATCATGCTCGAATATACTCCGATGCTTCATTTCTATTGGGTGTGGGTGTGGACATTCATTTGTTAAATTAGCGGAAAATTAAGAATCAATTCCCACTACAAAATTCTTAAAAAGTTTATTTGTCTTGAATAGGATCCTTGTGAAATTCGCAGTCTTCGTGTATTTTAAAAATAACAAAATGCGGTGGGAAACTCTGGCCACTAGAAAATTTTTAAAAATTTACTCTACTTGATTTTAAAATACAAAACGAATGAAAAACAAAATTTTTGAAAGTGCACTCTTCTCGATTAGGATTCTTGTGCATTTGTGGACTCCACATATTTTTCAAATGGCATAATCTGGGGAGAAACATCAATGTATTTTACTCTTGTTGTATTCCTTGTTTTTGAAGGTAAAAAGTACGGCGGTTGAAATTATTTCAATTTAAACCATCCCACACAATGCAAAAGTCTTGTGAAATTCATGCATTACACCTTGAATTGACGAAAAAATTTTGTAATATTTTTTGACGAGGTCACAGAGGTATAGTGGCACTACACGATCTAAGAAACGGAGGAGCTCGACGGTTTTTCTTGGCTAAACATAATTGTATAATAATAAACTTGGTCTCATTTTGAAGCTAGAGCCCTCTACTTTGACAACGCGTCACTCATTTGTTCCCAAGATATTTTTGCATGATATAGCAGGCAGAAAACTTTTCTCCCAAAAATGCTGCAACTCTGAACATTTGCAGAAACGGTAAAAAATTTGTCACCTTAATGAATCTACCACAGATTTGAAAATTGAAGCTTCCTCTTTACAACGAGATCTTGAAAATTGATGTAAGTTTTTCTTAGTCGCCTAATCGCATTTTTAATGGAAGATGGATGAGCATATATTGAGTACAATACATGAATCGTGAATATTGACTGGAAAATTGACGAAGTTTAACTGATTTGTGGACTTCACATATTTTTAAAATGACAGAATCTGGGAAGAAACATCAGTGTTTTTTACTCTTGTTGTACTTCTTCTTTTTGAAGGTAAAAATCTCGATAAAAAAATGTTCCTTGTCGGTTCTCTCCTCGCCGGCAGCAATGTTTGCCAGGACAGGATTTACGAGCAATCGGTTGATCCAATATTAACGAAAAATATGACACCTACCGGACGCGGGCAAGATCGATACGTAATGCGCGCGAGTGTAAACCGTGAAAAAACAACGGAAAAACCACGCGCGCGCCCCGCGATAAGCTAGCGGTGTTTAAAGTTTATTGCACGCGTCGCCGACATTGACAAATAATAACTCAAAAGGACCATACGCGGAACCGAATAACTGCGCGCCCGTTGCGTTTTATGACGGCATTGCACGACCGGTTAACAGAATTTTGTTTTCCGCGAAGCAATTTCTGCCGTCGATTCACTGAAATATTTATTCTTGTAAAAATGCCACACGATTTTATAATATACCGATATACAATCTCTCCTAAAAACTGTCTGAAATATTGTTATTCGACACGAGTTGTTAGCTGAAATGTATTATCACCAGAATGTTTATACAAAATAAATGAAAATCATGCTAAATTCTGTCAAGGTTCATACTCCAGCACTTTATAAAAATTTTTATAAGCCATAAACGCATAAAGATCCGCATTCCAATTACCACTTTTATTAGCGTGTCAATGTGACCGTAGTTATACACTTGAGAGTCTCTCGACCCCAATCACTCTGACAGCCCAATTTCGCTGCAAGAGAAAAATAAAAACATATTCTTCGAAGCTCGTACAACTATATAACAATAAAATGAACAATAACGAACGATAATAAAATTTATTGTGATACAATAAGTTCTGAAGTTGTTTTTAACCCCTCGCCGTACTTTGACGAGCCAGACTCGTGATGAAGGTTTTTAACAAATTTGAATGTTACGCGTTTCACATTTTATAATAGTTGAAATCGAATTTGATTCGTTTGTAATCAATAAATTTATAGAAATTTATTTATCAATAACATTTTCTCTTCCCTTCTACGACATTTTTGTGCATAAAGACTAATTCCAATCACTGTAACTGTAAAAGAAAAGGTACGGCAATGGGTTAGTGGAGGAAATAAATTGCAGAAGGGAATCAGGAGAGAGAGAGGAAAGGTGTTCCGCAGAATTCGACGCTAGTCCCCGACGATTTAAAGATTTGCCGAGGTCTGAGCGTCGGGCACGCGTTGTTGGCCGTCGGAAAATAAAAATTATTTACAAGTCGTTTAATTCTCTTTGTCGCGGAGGTGGTTGGCGAACGGCGGCAGTGTTTTCGCAATCTCGTTCGTCAGGATATACGAAGCCGCCTAAGGAATGTGTAAGCCGATGGGCGGTGAACAGCATCACGTACCCACGGGAAAGATTCTAGCGCGCAATACACGGGTGATCTTTCGTGTCGGATCGTCTACACGTTTCGCCCGTGTACACGGACCGGGTACGTGCTCAACCGAGAGCCCAATGAAATCCTATTATGTATCACGAAAGAGACACGACCCTTGGCGATTAAAACCGTATTAAGTCCGCGTCGAAAATAATAACAATAACCAGAGCCAGCCACGCTTTTTAATTTCTCCGTGGCTTTCGTCGGGACCATTCGCGCCCCCTGGATTTCCCACAGTCTCGCTAATAAGCTACCGAATGTCTTTCTTCGGAAGGAATAAAACGTGCCACGTAGTCCTTCAAATATATTTTACTTTATCTTAAACATTCCTACTTTTCGAATAATGCAAATCTACTGGATTACATACCAAATATATCATAATTTGTAGGAGAAAGGCACAAATTTTGAGTCCGGTACAGTTTATCCTATTCTTCTCTATACGAAAAATATGTAACTCGTGTGAGATTGCTATAATATTTTGTTGAAATATAACTCACCTGTTTTACGAAATATTGCAACAATTCAACAGAGATATCAAGATTAGATTCGGTGAAATTAAGTTGTCTACCCTCGAATAAATTGCAAGACTTCGCTACAGTCGTAATCTTATTGTGCATGGATCTTGGTCAGTGACGTGAAATGATTCAGCCTTCTTTCGTCAAGGATTAACAGGTGATCAATGATTGATGGGTCGGTCGGATCGCAGAACGTAGGAAAACTGGATTTCAGCGTGGACAGAACGGGAGCCCATAAATTACGACGATATACACGATTGAAAATTATAGTGCGCTGGTGCGAGAACATCACCGGACCTTTTTTTGCCAGTGTCTGTGTGTGTGTGTGTGTGTGTGCATGCTGTGGCGTATACTATTTCTCTCTCTCTCTCTCGGTGTTGTAGCTGTGGCTATATGGGTAGCCGGTTTTCAATTGCGCGAATCGCGTGCCGAATGAAGCGACGCCGGGGTAAAAAGAGATTAAAAAGGAGATATGGCGCGCGCTACGTCAAACTCTGCAATCCTGGCCTGCTTCCCTATGCACGATGTACGCTCGCCGACCAATAAAAAATGGCGTGCACCGCCGTTCGGAATCCTCCCTACTCGTTTTTTGACAGCTCGAAGTCGCCGGGCGACGGGGTGCAGAAAATTACGGTGTCGCCCATCCTTAGACACCCCGAACTATTTTCCTGGCCGCCATTAAGCCTTTCACATTGTTCTGGCACGTTCGTACAATCTCTGAAAGAATAAAAATATATTACTCAGCAATTTACCAATTTCTAACTTTAAATGACTCTTGTAGTAAATATTATTTATTGTGAAATAAGAAGAACTTGAAGCTCGTACAATTTTATTATTATAGATTATAGGTAACCGAAAATTTGTTCTCTTGTTGGAAAATGTTATCATTCAGAGAAATTCATGTCGATCACTTATAACAGTTATCAATGAGAGAAATTTATTTCGATCGCTCATAACAGTTATCGATGGGAGAAGTTCATTTCGATCGCTCGTAATAGTTATTGTTGAAGGAAATTTGTAATAGTTCTTATTGAATAGTACAACTTTCAAATGGTAGTCAATCAATTATTTCATAAATTTTTTATTCGTAAAATTAATTTCTACCATCAAATTTTTGTGTAACAAACAAACAGATTTTGTATTGTTCTTATGGTCTGTTGATTCGTCTTGTTGTACGAAACCTTCCCAATGAATTTCACAGGCTTGCTCCATCCGAAAAGGAGTAGACAACTCAGTAATTAAATAAGCAACCAAAATGAATTTTCTCATCAATAAATATATTGAACAAGTGAAAAGAAATTCGATCATCGATAACTGTTATGAGCGATCGAAATACATTTCTCTCATCGATAACTGTTATGAGCGATAGAAACATATTTCTCTCATTGATATAACTGTTATAACAGTTATCGGGGAGGATCCAATTTTTGTACACGAATAACTGTTATTTGGAACCACAAAGCTTTTTATTCATTCTGTTCTTCGAATTTTTTTCTTTATATTTTATATATATATTATCTTAACTTTCAATATTAACCAACTTTTTATATTAATGATTTTAATCTTAGAAAATTTTAGGATAACTGTTATTTTTGGTCCCTGGTTATAGATATAGCTATGAATACGTAATTATCTGCTCATCGTCAGCCTCATTAGTATGTCTGCGTGACCGTAGTTCTCATTTGAGAGTCTCTCAACCACAACCCCTCGGAATGTCTAATCGCTGCCAAAAATAATTACTCATTATATATTTATATGAAATTAGAAGCTCGTATAATGCAGTGCGTTGATCGAAAGGAGCGTCGACGAGAATAGCTGAACCATTCTAGATTGTCGCGCGATTAAAAATCGCAATTTCACCGGTGTTTGGGAAAAATGTTGTTGGTCGACTGGTCAAACGGGAATTTCGTTGGACGATGGATTTTGCATGGCAAACAATCAGCTTCGGGAATACGATTTGCGGATTTCGCGAGCCACTTTGAAATCGGGCTAAACAGCAGTGTCGAAAAGTTGATCAAGCCCGGGCCATTATTTCGTTACATAGGGCCGGGCCGGGTACGGTGGCAAAGCCTGGCCGAAAAGGTGCGTTTCATCGGGATTTTCCGCGCCAACGGGCCAACCTGAAAACGATACAGATACCTCTGGCTGCGACGCGAAATATTAATTCCCCCGCGCCCGCGAGCGCGCGCGCGTTCCGATTGTCCGCGTGTGCACATGAAACGACCGACGCGCACAAAAAAAAAACGCGAAAAAAAGTAGAATCGAAAGAGTAAAGTAAAAGAGAGGAGAGAGGGAGAGAAAAACTAGCGACAAAAACGATCCCGTATGTGCTGGCGGACGCGCACAAGTTGACGCTGCGCCCGTGGTTTTCCCGATTAGAGAAAAACGCGGGAATTACTCGGCAGTTTTCCGAGGAAAACGCGACTGTCAAAGCCACAACCAGAGCGCCGGATGAGGGGAGGGAGAAGGAATCGAGGGGAATACCCCTTCTGCCGGTACCGGATCAGTCACGTGACAGAAACGGAGTGGGGAGACTTGCTGACTGTCGTTCTTCCTGCATTTTTAAATAACCAATCTTTCAATAATTCTGCTGCGACAAGAGGACGAGCTGAAAAAGCTGTTAGGTTGCGTTATTTATTTTTTAGAAATAGATTGGTCAAGTATACATATAAAACCGTGAAGACATTAGAAACTGTCATCAGAATCGCCAGACTCACGCTGGACGGAGAGGGAGCGCGTCACGTGACCGGGTCGCGGCGTGGGGGCAGGGGAACGGTGGAGTGGGGACAAGTCTTACTCCGCGAAGAAGAACGCAATGGCGATTCTATTCCCAGAATTACGCTGACGACGCGTGTTTTAACGCGGTGCGGAATTTCCCAGTCGAGCAGATGAACGGAAAGGTTCTCCCTGGCATAGCGTATCCCGTATCGCCGACGAATCAGCGGGGAAACATACTAAACACGCTGGCTCTATGGCGACAGTGCACGCCGAGGGGAAGGAAGAGGAGAGAACGGGACAGAAAAGTTTCGACGCACGGGCTTTTGTCGAGAAACACGAGCTTCGTATTATCGGCGAACGTGGCTCGCACGTGAAACACCAGAAAACAAATCCCATTGTAATTCCGACAATTTTTTCTACACTCCATATATGACACTCGATACGCGGTCCGCGCGCTCTCGCGGCTCCACGTTCGCTTTCCGTCCGCCGGGGGTGTCGATGAAAAGCAAATCCATTTTCGGCCAAATTACACACGCCCCTCTTCCTCCCGCTCTTGCCTTTCTCATCCTCTCGCACCTGGGTGTTCGCGCCGTGTAGCCCACAGGTATTTCTCGGGCCAGCCATATCATCATCACTTTCCTCATTAACTCTGTCCGACAATCTTTTTTACCAATTTTAATCCGCCGGAAGAAAATTGCGCCGCGCGGCTGCGCATCAATAGCGCGGTCTACTCGATTGGCCTAGTATACCTCCATTTTCGTTTTTTTCTAATATGAAAAACGGAGTTGACCTTTGCGTGTCCTCTAGTTCGTGGTTGCTGAACAAAGCTGGAGCAACGAACGCAGCTTGTTCCGCCATCGCGACGAGCATCGGAGGATCGAGCGGTTGTTTTGCCACGCAGCTGCTCAAGAAAGGCGACACAGCGACTTGCTCGATCGGAAGAGTGGTGGGAGACGGGGGGAGGGTGCGTTGGATGGGAGGGTCGATCGAAGGGGTGGATGGACGCGAACAAGAACCGGTAACGGGGGCATAGATATAGAAAACGGGGGCCAGTCGGGCGAGGAGACAGCAATGCGATTGAATATCCTTTGGCAAGCAGGCGAACAGGTATGCAGCGATCCAGAACAGGGCTCCTCTGTCTGCCTTTGGTCCGCGGGCAGGATACAAACGCGGCAAATCGCGCGCGAGCGCGCGGTCTGCACCCGATCCGTTTCCATGAAGCGTGCATGCTCGAGCACGCGGGAGTTACTAAACGCGAGGCTCTGATCCTCTCTCTCTCTCTCTTTCTCTCTCTCTCTCT
>CM052284.1:3103804-3133826 GCA_028455765.1 Lasioglossum oenotherae | reverse complement strand
TTATTTTTCATAAAAATATTTCCCAGTGATAAAAATTAATGAAATATTTTAATTTTGTTTCTGTGGTTCCATTTTTGAGATTTTAATAGCTCTGATCGCCACAGATTAGAAATAGCGCGAAACAGTACTTATTGTCCGATTAATCGAATTTTTATTTCCTATAAGAATATTTCCCACTGATAAAAATTATTGAAATATTCTTATTTTGGTGCTGTGGTTCCATTTTTGAGATTTTGAGAGCTCTGATCGCCTAAAATTAGAAATAACGCGAAATTGTACTAATTTTCCGAATTTTTATTTCTCATAAGACTATTTCCCAGTGATAAAAATTATTTAAACATTCTTATTTTGGTGCTGTGGTTCCATTCATGAGATTTTGAAAGGTCGGATCGCCACAAATCAGAAATAGCTCGAAATTCTACTAACTTCCCGATTAACTGAATTTTTATTTCCCATGAGAATATTGCCCAGTGATAAAAATTATTGAAATATTTTGATTCGAGTGCCACGGTTTCAGTTTTGAGATTTTGGCCATTCTAATCCTCACACATGAAGGAAAACACGAAATTATATTAATTCCGCAATTAATCCATTTTTATTTTCCATTAGAATCCGCTGTCTATCTAATTTATGGAAATTGAAGTACAAAGTTAAAATTAATTATGTAACACCCTTGATTACCGAGCAGAGAAGCTAGCGATCATTCCAACGATTATGGCATTAGCGATTTAACGCGCCACCGTAATTGCATAAATTTGCACTATGCTAATTCATCGTTTTAATACATGTTCTCTCCGTAATAATAATGTAATGATCAATTTCAGCGAACGATTCCGAAGAAACGCAATTGAATTGAATACCGACGAGGCGTGACGTCCATAAAAATTAAGAAGTGCGTAATTGCGGGACGAGCACAATCGCGAATTCATTTTTGATATAGTGTGCGCGCGTGTGTGTACTCGGTTCGCGCGGATTAATTGCGACAGCGTTAAATTGTTCAGCTCGCACGAAACTTTCCGGACGAATCCTTTGATTATCGTTTCGGTCCAGTTAATGCGTTTCAAGCCTGCAGGCTACGGAGTCGCTGACAGAGATAAAAGGGACTGCAACGCCTGGTAATGGAGATCCACTTCCGGCGTTCGCTCGGGCATCGAAATCTCCGTATTCTGAGCCAGCACTATTACAAAAACAGCCTTTCATTGCCTCCCATACTGAAACGATAAACGCGAAGCTGACTGGCTTGAAATTAACAGCAAGAAATAAATCTGCAATCCTGCGACTGCATCAGAAAATTTTCATTCTGAAGACATGAATACATTAATTAACATTAAACCTACCATCACCAGTCAAAAAAATCGGTTCCAGATTTTTTATTTTACGATTATTCATATAATAAAATTAATTTCGTAAGGAACGATTGTATAGATATCTTTAATGGAGCACAAATTGCAATTGGAGCTGCACAACGTCTAAATAAAATCAATCTTGTCGTTTTTATTAGGGAACATGTACACTGAGAAAAAAAAGTAGTTACTAAGTAGTTACTTAGTAATTTTTTTACTTCGATGAATATCAATGTATTCTTTTTTCCTTTTAATGCGACTGCGTCAGAAAATGTTCATTCTGAAGACATGAATACATTAATTAACATTAAACCGACCATCACCAGTCAAAACAACCGGTTCCAGATTGTTTATTTTACGATTATTCATATAATAAAATTAATTTCGTAAGGAACGATTGTATAGATATCTTTAATGGAGCACAAATTGCAATTGGAGCTGCACAAAGTCTAAATAAAATCAATCTTGTCGTTTTTATTAGGGAACATGTACACTGAGAAAAAAAAGTAGTTACTTCAATAACACGCGTGTTATTGTAATTTTTTTACTTCGACGAATATCAATGTATTCTTTTCAATAGTATGAAATTTCGAAGCAAATCGTGATGTATTTGAATTGTCTATCATGAAATGATTGAAAATAGTATTTGATTCAATACCGTATATTATTATTCGTAATATTTCTTTTTCCCTTCAATCAGATACGTTGTTAAACAAATTTGAGAAATGTATTGATTTGTACTGGAATTGGTTCGAGGCCATATCTTATTTTTTTGAAAACATTGATGGTCAAGCTATTGGCTTAGATGATTGGCGGAAATGAGTTTTGCTATTGAAATTCAATAGTATTAAATATTAAAATAAGTTCATATGATATTGGCACTATTTGATAGTACATCTTATTGAATCAACATATTTTTTTTTTGTTTCGACAGGATTTTTTTCTCAGTGTACCAGTTACTTCTAATGCTCGGTTAGTTTAGTGTTAATGTTAATCCTGTCTGTATATTAAGGAATTAATACATTGATTATGTTAATGCTGTCTATATTACCGCATTAATATTAATACTGTCTACGTGGTACAAGTTTATAATCAATTTAGGATCAATTTAGTATCAAGTTAGGAATCGAAAAACAGTTTCTTGAGGAGACATCGTCGGCTCCGGACGCCACAGTGGAATGACTGGTCGGACGTCGTGGCCGCGGTTTCTCTCATTTCACAAAGTCAGAGGCTGTCCCGAATGCCCGAGAAAACACATAAACTGGTCTCGCGGGAATGGGGGTCATTTTTGTTTTCTCTCGGAGGCATCTCTCGTTGCAACTTTCACGGATCGCAAAAGGCGACTCGCCGAACCGTCGAATGTATCCGAGGAGAACAAATATCTTCGAGAACGAGGTACACTTACTTCCGTCCACAATTATGGCCAAGTAACGATCAGCTTTTCTACTTGTATCGATCACCAGATTGGACAAGTTTGTTGTCGGTACTCAATTTTTTCTTAACAATTTCCTTACCTAATTAGTAAGACTCTACTCTATATACATATACTTTAACTACAGTACCTGGACTGTTGATTTTAAAATTGTCTGAACGAATCACAATTTTATCAACGATTCTAAAGGATTGGAAACAGCACAGTAGTTCCATTAAAGGCTGCTCTTTACCGGGCTCAAAATTAGTACCTTTCTCCTACGAATTCTGATGTATTTGGTATGTAATCAAGTAGATTTGAAGTTTCGATCCTGTTGGATCAATGGTTCAGGAGTTATGCTTGCTTAAAGTTGAGCAATCGGCAGTGTTTTTGAGGTCGCCGCCATATTGGTTTCTAGTGACAGTCGCGCGCCACTTACCGAGTAGGTTGATGACTAGGTCCGGAAGGGGGGGGGGGACGCCGGCAAGGACCAAACCAATATGGCGACAGCCTTACCTATCAAAAACACTGCAGATTGCTCAACTTTAAGTGACCATATCTCCTCAACTATTGATCCTAGAGGATCGAAACTTCGATCTGCATCCGCGCCGAGTACAAATCTACTGGATTGCATACCAACTGCATCATAATTCGTAGGAGAAAGGTACTAATTTCCCGTAACATATTAGGTTGTCCCAAAAGTTTCTTCCGGAATGTGTTCCTTCAATTCCTAAATAAATATTAGGTTGTTCCAAAAGTTGGTTCTCGATTCATGCACATGATGCAAATTCAAGTTAGGAAGTACTAAAACATTAACATAAAGATTATCGCATTGTTCGTATTTATTTAGCTACATTAAAGGAACACATTCCGGAAGAAATTTTTGGGACAACCTAATACAATTTCCCATAACTTCGTCAATAAAAAAAATGGTTCCTGCGCCACATCACAAAATGCAACCCCCCGCAAATACTTCGCCCGCGAAAAGATCTCTCCGCGCGTCAATTAAAGAATCACAGACGTCGAATGAACGCCGAGAGGTCGTTCCGCGGTTCTGCGGCGTAGAATCTTCGCGGATGTTTCGCGATTGAATAATATTTCGCTGATAAGTTATAACGTGGCTGGGAAATGGGGAGGTAAACAGCTAGCAGCAGGGACAAGAAGGGGTGTGGGAAACGAGGAACGAAATGGGCATCGACGCCAAAAAGGGGGTGAAACCAGGGACGCAGATGGAGAGAGAGAGAGAGAGAGAGAGAGAGAGAAATTCAAGAGCTGGAAGTGGGGTGGAGAGGGGTACATGTTGGAGAGGGTGCAAAAGCGGTGTATAAGGGGTAGGCGGGTGCGAGGAGGGAGGGTAAAATACGCGTATTCGGCCGATCGAGAATTTTACCGTGCACTCGGTGCGTCGGTGGCCGCGAAATATCATCGACGTCTGTGGCCCGCGGGCCTGCCGCGTCATTGGTCGCCGAAAATTAACATGCGAACGACCAGGAAATATCGGACGAATTAAAAAACCGAACGAAATGGGCGCAGGAGAAAAAAAAGGGAGGACGCGAGCGGGGGAGGTTCCGGGGCAAAAAAATACCCGGGGAGAGAAAAACAAAAAAAATATGTATCAGAGAGGGGCTCGAGGCGATCCATCTCCTCTCTCTCTCTCTTTCTCGATCTAGATTTCTCTTGTTCGCGAGTGTCTCTCTCCGTTCGCCTACGTGTTTTTCTCGCCGCCCCTCGTGCATACGTACAATTGCTTATCCCTGTGTCCGGTGGTCCTGCACAGCATCCCCTACACTATATCTGCACGCCTGGAATCTCGTCGATCATCCGGGAATGTATTTGTTAGATTTTAATGTGCAATCGGCTGCGAACCTTTTTTTCGACGCGGCGACGAACGAGTGGACCGAGTTCCGCGCCGATTCGGTAACGCGCGGTTCTAATAGACTCGGAATTTCTGCTGATTTATAAACGGTTCTAGATACTGCTGCCAGGTAAATGTTAGCTGGATCGCGTGTAGAAACACCGTTGCAAAAATGCCTGACATTCAAATTCTTCAAGTTTTTCACTGTCAAAAATTCGACGCACCAGTTTTCAGCGTGAACGCGTAAAATCCCCGGTGCACGTAGCAGACGCTCCACCTTATCAGCGAGTTTCCCTTTCTGATACCGTGTAACCCGTCGCGCTGCAGACTAAACAATAATCCTCGGTGTCGCCCCTCTTCGCGGAAATCCTTTAAAACATCGCCGGCCGCGTCGTCGGTTTTAAGCTGACGGGGCAACAATTTTAAAACAAAGTAAACCGTACCGATCGGTCCGGCGATTTTAAAACAGTAGACGAGGACACAGCGCCTCCAGCTCCAGAGTGCGAGGTTTTAGCGAGGTTGCTCTCGAAAGTTTGCCTGCATTAAGCATCTTCTAGACTCTGGACACACTCATCCGGTGCTCCGCCGCCATTGCATAAAGGGGCAAAAATTAAACAATGCTTCGAACAACCTTTCCGCAGCCTGGTAATGCATCATGAGCGAATATATCACGAGACAACATTGCTACACTATTTTTAGGTATTTAATTCTGTCCGCACTATGATCCCTATCTCAGCTACCTCGGCAAGAAAAACCTTGTAGCTTCGGAAGATCTTTTTTGAAATGAAATTTCGGGACGGAATCGAATTCCGGTGTGAGCGACGCGAGTGTAAGGAACCGCAGGATCGATCAAGTGAGCCAACGGGAGGATCCATTTATCCGTCGGGTTGACCGTGGCGGCCGGTCCGGGTCCGGGGCCATGGAAGTAGCTGCTTGCGAGCGAATTATTTTCGTTCGCATAAACAAAGTCACGACTTGAAAGGGGAGTTTAAATTGTTCGCTAGTTTTACGTGCCCGCGGCTCTCTCTCCTTCTGCACCCCTCGACGCCCCTCCCCCCCCCATCCTCCCTACCCTCGTTCTCTCGTTGGTGGGTCTCCTGTTCTCGCGCAACAAACCCCGGCGTTCATCGTCCGACCTAGGGGCTCTATCGCAGCCCCTCTTCAGCCCCCCTAGTGCACAACAGGGTTGGCGATTCGGTCTCCTCGTCGCTCCCGGGACCCCAGCCAACCCGGCGTTGTTGCTGGCGCTGTTCCCGCTGTCCATCAGGAAAGATCCCGGGATGCGAGCCTGCGCTTGAAGCCCATTGATTAACCGTTGTCTGCTGCATGTTGCGAGTATACCCCCGGTTTGCGAGCGACAGAGAGAAAGAATCCGACGTTGGACGATGGTGGAAGGGAGCGGGGAGCACAGCGCGGAATAGAGACGGTGGAGGAAACAGAAATATAGAGGAAGAAGAGAGGGATAGGAGAGCGATCGGGGGGTAAAAAGAGAGAGAGAGAGGGAGGGAGGGAGGGAGGGAGGCGAACGGTGGCCACGAACAACGTTTATGAAAACTTTGTGCATCGACTGCACCGTAGCCACGAATAAAATAACGCCCTGGATTATTTCAACCTCTCTCCTTTTACCCCGGACTCTTCTTTCTTTCGAACCCCAGCACACCGGCGACCAACTCTTCCAAGCACTCCTCAAATTATCGACGTTTCCTCGTTGATTCCGTTCTTTTTCTCTTCAGCGTCCTCTCCCGCTCTGTAGCCTTTTCTCCCCGTTTAGTCTCCTATATTAGGGGTGGCCTAGGTGGAGGAGCTGCGTCAGCGGGAACCACGCGACCTCTTCTTTTCTTCCTCTTACAGTGATCCCGAAGAGTAACAGGTACTGTGGAGCGTTCCGTCGGAACGAGGCCAGAGTCTCTCCCGTGATTCTGCTAGCTACCCGTCGTAGCTTTTTTTTTTGTTTGAGGGCGGTGGGGGAATGTCATTTACGCACACCCCCTCTTCAGATGACGTCTGGAGGGGATAGCGCGGGACTCGGATCCCCCAAGATGGAATTTTGGGGAAACGGGACTATAAGGACTATACCCCTACCCATACCCAAGGCCTCTTGGGCCTGTCGCCTCAAAATCGTCCGCGGTTAACGGACGGTGCGCGACCACCTCTTCGCATTACAACGCCCCACCTACCACGGAGTTAACTACTCCTGCTCTGGGCTTTTTAATTACCTGTCGTAGCTGGGTCTCTATAAATTGGGAATCTCTTCCTTCGACAATTCTAGTAAATAGCCAATAACTAGAATCTTACTAGGAAAATGGGTCGAAACATGGGTCTGCGCCCAGACGTTGTTTGACCTTATTTGAACAAATTTTGGACTGGGTGAGGGCTCATTCTACAGAGGAAGGTTAGATGCAGTACGCTCCAGTCATCTCATAAGTCAAAAAAGTCTTTTAGAGACAGAAAAATGCATTGAAATCTGCGGGCTTTTTTCTAGATTTTTAATCTACTTTGGGCCCTCATATTATTAGTTATAAACATAATCTCGTTAACCTCATGACCGGAGCGCTGTGCATCTAACCTTCCTTTTTAGAATGAGCCCTCACCTAGCCCACAATTTTCTCAAATAAGTTCAAACCACGACTGGGCGCAAACCCATATTTTCGACCCAAAATCTAGTAAGATTCTAGTTATTTTCTAGTTATAAATCGAGGGTATACTACCCCCTCAAGTGCACCCTTCGCTAACGATCCCAGTGCTCGATCGAAGCGACTTCGCAGTCAACAGACCTAGGGCTCGCATGACGCGGCTGGTTCCCGCGATTAGGGGCAGACATTCATCATATCCGGCTCAGCAAAATGGTCCCTACGAACGGAATTTGGCACGAGGATCCGTCCACTTATTTCTGACCCGAAAAGGCGATATTCTCTCGTCTCTATCTCTCTCCCTCCCTCTTTGGTTGCCAGACCACTGCAGACAAGGATTCAAATCACCGCGTAATATATCACGCGGCTGCCACGCGGTTGTCCATCAAAGGCAAACGTGTCTGAAACCGTTTCCTTCCGGTTCTCCGCGTGTTCACCCCAGAGAAGTCCAGGAAATAAGCTCCTGGCCACCGATGCTATAACACGAAGCTGCGGAATTAGCCTCAGTGAAACGGAGAAGTATAAGGGTGGATTTATAGTGGAGCAGCGAGGTGAGCTGTGCGGCAAAAAAAAAGAAAAATAAAGAAAATACATATGTATTAGGACCTTCAATAAGTTCTCGCTGTTTTTTTTTTAACAAAAATAAAAGATTTATTTAAATTATAAGGAACAAAAACATTTCATGCAAACTATAATATATATATAGTATAGTATATTCGAGTAATTCCTCCAACTTTTCGTCTTCAAATTTTTTCGGTGCGCCAGAACGTTCTTTATCCTCAAGTTCAAATTCATTATTTTTGAAGCGTCGAAACCAGTCTCTGCATGTCGTATCCGACAAAGCATTGTCACCATAAGTCTCAACAAGAATTCTATGTGCTTCAGCTGCAGATTTCTTTTGAATAAAGTAGTGCAATCAAAATTCCGCGCAAATACACTTTATTCGGCACAAAAGTAGACATTTTCAGAACTAAGAAAAAATTACTTTGCTTCCACTAAAGTGAACTACCATACACTGAAATTTAAGGTTAGATACAGTACTGCCTTGCATGTGTGTTACCATTCGAAATTCCACGAACGGGGCACTGCTACTACCATCTTTGAAGAAACAGCGAGAACTTATTCAAGGTCCTACTTACTTCAAGGTCCATACGTTTTCATTAGTATGTGTGGAAATGCTGTCACGCATGTTGGTTTGTTTTCACCGCGCCGCTATCATCGATGCTCGCAGCTCCACTACAAATCCACACTAAGACGACAGGTCTCCACTTGAGAGTCCATGTCTCACGGAAATCCTCATTTTTGCTGATTTTCACTCTGATGCTAAGTATTGCTAACTCTTCCCCAGGTTTCGCACACGATCGGTAAGAAAGATCGACGTCGATCGGCGATTCCCGCGAATGCAACGCGTCGCTGCCTGTTGGTCTCACCGCCAACTACGAGTAGAATTACTTTCGAACTCGCAGACCGATAAAACAGGCCCTCTCGTTCGAGGCCGTGCTCTCGCAGCTCTCTCTCGCAGGCTATACGGCGAACCTAAAAACTTTCCGCGCTCGTAAATGAGCCAGCCTCCGGAGCCGGCGAGTTTTATGGGCCATTTGCATCCGGCTTTAAAAGTGCCGCGAGTCCTGCAATTAAAGGCGCCCACTGCATCCCCGGGCTCTGGCTGGTCTGGTCCGGGAATCCCGGGGAGAGGGAGAGAGAGATCCTCCTGCGACCGAAACCCATCCCGCATTTTTGACGGGTACCACTTTCCACAATTTCAGTCTTTACTATTCTCTCCTTCCAACCCCTCCGCCACCTTCATTGGTGCGCACCTGGAAAAAACCATTCGCCTCCGAATCACGGTTCATTCCTATTCCGATCCCCGAATCACTATGCCTTCACCCCTCTTTTCATAGCACTCCCTGGTTGACGGGTTTCTGAACACTGAGGACTTTCATTTAGATCCTGGGTTATTGTGCTCTGATTAGAAGATTGGCCAGCGCTGTTAGATAATCTTATGTTGGCAGTGAATTTGGGAAATTTTCAAATATCGGCAAATCGCTTTGGAGGACTCCAGGATTCGACTTTAATTTATCTTTTGTCTTATTGTTCGCTGATTAGGGAAATTGGGGATCCCCTGTTGGTTGATCTTGTCTTTGAAGTCAATTTAAAAAATCTTTAAATATCAGAAAATCGTTTCGGAGGACTCCAGGAAAGGATTTGAATTTTGATCCCGGCTATTATGCGCTGATTTCAGGGATTATGGATTCCCCAATTCCAAAAATCCCCTCCATTCGTTACTCTCGTGTTTGCAGCCAATTTTGGAAATATTCAAATATCGGAAAATCGCTCCGGAGGACTCCAGGATTCGACTTTAATTTATCTTTTGTCTTATTGTTCGCTGATTAGGGAAATTGGGGATCCCCTGTTGGTTGATCTTGTCTTTGAAGTCAATTTAAAAAATCTTTAAATATCAGAAAATCGTTCCGGAGGACTCCAGGAGAGGATTTGAATTTAGATCCCGTCTATTATGCACTGATTTCAGGGATTATGGATCCCCCAATTCCAAAAATCCCCTCCGTTGGTTGCTCTTGTGTTTGCAGCGAATTTAGGAAATTTTCAACAATCGGAAAATCGCTTCGGAGGACTTCAGGATTCGACTTTAAGTTATTTCCTGTCTTCTTGTTCGCTGATTAGGGAAATTGGGGATCCCCTGTTGGTTGATCTTGTCTTTGAAGTCAATTTAAAAAATCTTTAAATATCAGAAAATCGTTCCGGAGGACTCCAGGGGAGGATTTGAATTTAGATCCCGTCTATTATGCACTGATTTCAGGGATTATGGATCCCCCAATTCCAAAAATCCCCTCCGTTGGTTGCTCTTGTGTTTGCAGCGAATTTAGGAAATTTTCAACAATCGGAAAATCGCTCCGGAGGACTCCAGGATTCGGCTTTAATTTATCTTTTGTCTTATTGTTCGCTGATTAGGGAAATTGGGGATCCCCTGTTGGTTGATCTTGTCTTTGTACTCAATTTAAAAGACTTTTAAATATCAGAAAATCGCTCCTGAGGACTCCAGGAGAGGATTTGAATTTAGATCCCGTCTATTATGCGCTGATTTCAGCGATTATGGATCCCCCAATTACAAAAATCCCTCCGTTGGTTGGCCGTGTCTTCGCAGCCAATTTGGCAAATTTTCACAAATCATCAAATCGTTTCTGAGGACACCAGGATTGGATTTGAATTTGCTCCCGCCTTATTGTGCTCTGATTAGGGAGAGTGGGGATTTCATTAAAAAATTTTCGGCATCTTTACGGACAGATCTCGACGTAGCCAATTATACTTTGCTTTTCCCAGTCACCCCCGGCCGTGTCAGCTTTCATTCGAACACAATCTTGCCCATCTGTGAACAGCATTATCAAGAATGATGTCTCCATAGCCCGTGCGCACGCTGTGCAGGTCGAACGCGATACACGATCCCCTTTCTAAAACTTTTAATCAGCCACTTAAACTTTCGAAGCAAACTCTTCCTCCGACGTCAGTGGCAAACGCACTTATCCATCGTTCCAGCGAGGAATTGGAAGCGTGTGTACACGTATACCTGTGCACACGTTCCAATCATGATCGTCGGGCGAACGACGCAGATCAAGCGTGATGTCGCGAGAATATTTCTTCGAAACCGGGCGACTTAAATTTGTTAGTCATTCATTAAGCACCAGTAAAAAATGCATTCAGGAAAACATTCTTTCGTACAACTCACTTTAGCTAGAACTTCGAATATCGCTTATTCGGACAGGATAGGCTCCACTAAATCGTGGAATACATAAACATGTATAATCGCAACTGCATCGTGCTTGATATTATTTTACGCGGAAAAGCATCACGCTCAAGCTAGCGAAAATTTCATTAAAAAATAGTAAAAAACGACGAAGTTAAAGCAATAAATTTGCTTGCGCACTTTTCTTCGAATATCTTGCACGTCCGTCAGCGTATCATCAAAATTCGAAGTGTAAATTGACTTCAAGGGTTGATTACCTAATTGCTGATGATATTCCTGTCGGTTAGCTTCCGCAGAATTAAATTCGAGAGGCAACAGGCCGTTCAGCGTGCCGCAACAGCAGCGAGAATCGCCGTAGGTAAACGGGAAGCTTGAGGGGTTGCCGAATCCGTGGAAAGAAACGGAATAAGAAGGGGACGAGGGTAAAATGCTGGACGAGATTGGATCCCTGAAAGTCGTTCGTGCGAGCTCCAGCTGATTACCAGTTTCGTTGATGGATTCTTAGAGTAACCCTCTCGGTGCAGCTGCTTTCTGCTTCGTCTCGCCGACCCGCATCCCGCTGCCGGTTGTCGCAATCGTTCCTCGCATGTACCTAACTCTGGCCCGGCCTTTTATGCCCCCTGGTTTTATGATAAACGATTTCCTTGTGTCCGGATAAATTATACCGATTTACTCGGGATAAGCCCGGCCTGATTCGGTCGCCGGTTCACGCACCTGCGTCCGGAAATACTTTTTTTTCACCTGACACGATTTTACACAATCCTGGCTAACATTCCCGAGCAATATTCTTACCGACACACTGCTCATCTCTATGCAAATTTTTACTGGCTGTTCCCAAAAATGTTCTTACTTATTGGAAGGATTCTGGAGGTCATTTCAAGCAACTTTTCCCTTTGCGGAAATCTTCTACGTGGCTTCGTTAAGGAGTTATTCGCGAAAAACGCGGACCAATGAGAGCGCGGAGGCGGAACCCCTCCGCCGCAGCCACGCCCAATGGTCCACGTTCGTCCTCAATAATTCTCAAACGAAGCGACGGAGAACATTTCCGTAAAGGAAAAAGTTGCTTGAAATTACCTCGAGAACACATACACGGAAGTACAACATTTTTGGAACAGCCTATATATACATTAACACGAGACAGCGGTGAAGACAATTGTCCTATCGAGGCGATTAATAAGTTTCGTTCATTTCTTTGCGAGGACGCGGAATAAGTAAAATGCAGGGAGAAATTGCAAGTTCATCCAGGGACTTAGAATTTAATGCAACGGGCGCGGGATGGGGGGGGGGGGTGTGGGTGGGTAGACTGCGGCTGAATCAAAGTAAATTAGTTTTCGAAAACTCCCGACGGAATGTAACTTTAATAAGAGACGGCCGCCGCGCCCTTTAGTAGCTATCCGCTAATGAGGAACGGTTAACGAAGAAAATCGCGGGAATAATTAAAAGTTGCTTTTGTTGAAAATTGCCAGATTCGCGGGGCAGCGGGGGTGTTAGCCCGAAAAACGGGTCCGTGTTCCATTAAGCTAACATCCATCTCTTTCGAGCAATGAAATTCATTTCTCTCGCGTCTTCTCGCGCAAAAGAATCGGGGACGATTCTTCCGGACCTCCTCGCGAACAGAGAGAGAGAGAGAGAGTGAGAGAGAGAGAGCGGGAGAATGATCGAGCGGGAGGGAGAGAAAGGGGAAACGCGGAACGGTGAGCAACACGGTCGACGAACAAATAAAAAATCGCAGGCTTACGCTTTAATTGTCCTTAATTCAAAGGACGCGCGCTAACTAGAGGCCGCAAAATTAATAATAAAATATTCCCCGGCCCCGGTATATAATTCAGTCATGCGCGTGATGCAATTAGTTCTAAAACTCTTTCGGGGAGGCTGAGTGCTGTAATTATCCGGGCGGCGTGCATAAAATTCTGATTAACTTCGCGCGACCGGTTGTATCAAAAAATAGTATCGAAGTAACTTTCCGGATACGTACGTATGCGTATACCGGGGGACTCTCTCGTTATGCCCTCGCGGAACAATAAAAAAATTTCGTACCACCATGGGCGCGCACGCGACACGATTTTCCGTGCGCGCCGCCCTCCCCGTCAAAAGCATGGAAATGACTTTTCAATTAGCTGAAAAAATAACTACTCCGCGGAAGCATAATTTAATCAGCCGAATTGTCTCGCTTAGACCACGGCGACGACGCGCGTTCAGCCGAGATCCGAATTTCAATTAATCGTGGGAATAATACGGACGAACATGTTGCAGTCGAATACTCCCCTATATGTGACAGTTGTACAGTATTAGTGTACTTGGCAGAGTCGACAGATTAGGGGAGAAGGCATCCCCACTTGGCCAGTACCGGATCAGTCCCCCCACTCCATCTGTCCCAAAATTCCTTCAACAGCCGGAAATGGGAGCTTCCCGAGATCATTTGAAGCAATATTTTCCTTTGCAAAAATGTTATCCGCGGCTTTGTTTAGGCGTTATTAACGAAAAACACGGACCAATCAGAGCGCGACCTAGACACGAGTTGACACAGTAGTTATGGCGCGCCAACTGTCTATTGGCCGACTGTGCCAACTCGCGTCTAGGTCGCGATGTGATTGGTCCGTGTTTTTCGTTAATAACTCCTAAACAAAGCCGCGTATAACATTTTTGCAAAGGAAAATATTGCTTCAAATGATGTCAGGAACCTCCCATTCCCGGCTGTTGAAGGAATTTTGGGACGCCCTGTAGAATATTGCTGTACTGGGCAGAGTCGCCAGATTAGGGGAATCGTTTAGGTAAATTGAATCTCCGGTACTTGCGGAGAGGGGATCACTTTTCCCCTAATCTGGCGTCTCTGCCCAGAATACTAATATTCTGTAACTGTTACATAGAGACGCGCTCCGTCGCTGTCGCGCGTCACGTGACCGTGAGCGGAAGCGTGGAAGTGGGGCGACAAGTCCTAATATGGCGACTCCCAACACGACGTGCACAGTAATGGCGGAAAATGCAGTTTTTGAGCGGTTAATGGAGCGCGTCCACGTTCAGTTTTGGCAATGGAGTTATTCGGTAGGTGTCACGGGAAATCCGTCGGCGCGGGAATCATTCTTGATACATAGATAACACGGATCAGCCGCGCGAGACAGAAGTAACGGCGCGTCGCTGTTGAAGAATCGATGAAAAGAGAAATTGGTAACGCCGCGCGATCGCTTTCGAGCGACAGCCCGAGCACACACAATATGTATCGCGATCGAACGACACGCCATTACTAATTGCCGGCAAACCTGTCGTTGTCGTATTTCGTTTGGCTCGTCGTGCGTGTACAATCGTATTAGCGGATATCGATTCTTGAAAGCATTGACTTTTGCCGAACGGACGCTATATTCCGGCCTGTCCATTTTTATGGTAAAATTTTCGCTCCCGCCGCGGCCCCGCTGCACACCGTCAACATTGCGTTTTCTATCGTGTTTATCAGTCATCCCGGTCACCTCGACGCCCGTTTCGACCTCGAAGAACACTTTCGAGAATCGATTGCAATTTTATCATTCTCACTCGTCTGTTTGTTGAAGGAAACAAATTATTTACTGCTGAAGACCTGACACGTACATCAGCAATGTTTTTGTCGTCGCCATAACTTGTCCGCTGTATGGTATGGCCCGGCAAATCGAGCTTAATAATTCCCCTCGCCGGTGCTTAAAAATTAACCATGGATTTTCCGGCATTTCTGTTTGAATTTAAAATTAAGCGGCCGCATTTCCGAGTCATCGTAAGTCATCTAATTTCGGGCCGGCGCGCCGGTCTCGTTTCCTGTTTATAATTCACTTCTCGCGGGTTCCGGGGGCGGAGGGGAGGGCCAGTGGGTAGTTATGTTGGTGGGTGTGGGGTGTGTCGATTTGTTTGCCGCGGCACAACAATTTCCCCAGTTTCATTATTGCACGTATAATCGCGATCGTTCCACGTGTAATCGCAATTGTTGCACGTATGACCGATCGTCAATTGGTTCGTTGCTAACTGAAGCGTCAAGCCTTCGGGCGAGCGCGAAGCAATTACGCAATGCCCGAGCGATTGTAAGACATAAGCTGATCAAATGGTTGCATGCGTCCTGAACGGTGCGCCGTTCAGAGATGGCTAAAGCGAAACGGTAACGAAATACAGAAGACCTTTGGATCGGGAATGCAGCCTCGAATCGTTTCCTAGAACTAATTTCGGCACATCTGTTTTAGGTATACTTACTCTAATTCGTACGGCAATGGCAAAGAAAATTGTTTTCTCTCATTCCAAGCAACTTTTCCCTTTGCGAAAATTTACTTCGTCCCTTAGTTCGCGAGTTATTAACGAAAAACATTGGCCAATCACGGCGCGCATATTGGGCACGGGCCCCGGCTCCGCCAATGACAACGCCGCGTTCAGTGGGGCCTGACGTACTGGCGCCCAAATTGGCTCTATGTTTTTCGTGAATAACTCCGTAATCAAGCCACTTGAAACATTTTCGCAAAGGAAACAGTTACTGCAAATGATGTCAGTAATCACCCCTAAATGCCACATTCAGGTTCAGTATAAAAATTGTACTCTGACTGAATGCGAAAGATCGGACTCCGACTCGACGTGTTCGAAACAGAATTTATTTTACTTCGTCTGGCCTAGTAATCAATGTTAGCCTAACATTTTAAACCTAAATTTGTTCGATTTGTGGCTCGCACACATTTCGCAATGAAGCATTATTTTAAACATTCTCGATTATACATGCAACAAAATCGGATGATTGGAACAAGGTCATCGTCAAAAGAACATTCTCTCCCACTGAGACTTCCATGGATCGTCGAGAAGAAGCATTCGTTTAACAATCAATCTATTTATCACGTGCTACGTCGTCCCATTTCCGCGAATATCGTACAACAACTTCAAACAATACGTAAGTCCAACTAGAATTTCCCTAAACGGTCACAACTCTCATTCCTCTTCGCGCCCATTCACTCAACATATTTTCAGAAATATTTTCTGGACGAGTTCTATGCGGTTTCACACAGTTGTATATAGTCGCATACGGTCTCGCACAGTTGTATACAGTTCTGTGCATTCGTATGCAGTCGTATGTAGCTGATCGAGCAGGTCGACGTTCGGGGCCGGTCATTTCCGCCTGACGAAAATGTTCTCGAGCAGCTCCTTGGTGATGAGTCGATGGGGTCGGGTCGGGCTCTCGGTGGGCCTGCCGTAAAGCCGGCTGTTGATGGCGTACAGTTTAGGACTCAGTTCGCACCTCACGTTGAACCACCAGTCGCATACGAACACCGCCTGGCTGAATTGCGTGCCGTTCGGGCACAAAAACGTCGCCTGACGGCCGTCGATGTCGCAGTAGTGCCACGCCTGGCATCTCGTCTCGACGTCCGCGAAGAACCCCGGGTACGGTTGATCGTCGCAGTAAAAGTTCGTGTATGGTACCTTGCCGAGCACCGGGTAGTCCGTGCCTGGCCGACCTGCGAACATTTCAGAGCAAACCGTTCTAAAACCATGCGAAAATGTCTCTTGGCTCAGCGAGCACTCCTGCTCGCCTCTCCGAGAATATCTAACCTTTTGACTCTGTACAATTGGTGTCTCAACTGAATCGGATCGTCTACTCATCTGTTCATAATTTTTTTTCAACGACAACTTACGGTTCTGCTCAGAGGTGGTTGTAGTGCGCGAAGAGACGATTCGAACAAGTATAATGACGATATGGTTACAATCACTCGATCTCGAGATAATCCATGTCTGAAAGGTGAGACAACTGAGCTAAACCTAATGCAGAGGACACGTTTCAGACTGGAATATCTTCGGATTGAATGGGCGTAATGGTATGGTCATGGTAGTCGTTGGATTCGTCTTTCCATGCGCTACAAGGATATCGAGGAAATTATATAGGGTGTCGTGCAAAAACGCATTAATAAATTTCTCTGAGGGAAAATTTCATCGACACCGAAGTTGCAGGAATTGTGTAACACGTTCGTTATTGATTTCCGGGGATTGTCGGAGAGGATGGAACGATTATTGTTATAATTTCAGTAATGACCGATCAGGGGAGCGCGTAACGGGCCGTCGACGGTTAAGTGCAGGACATAGTTATAGAGTTGACAGCCGAACGTCGATACCTGGTGGAGCGCCTGCTTTGTACAGGTAATATAGGTGTCAGGCGAATCGAGCACGTACGGTGCATCTCGCCCCTTGGCACTTCCACCGATTAATCGAGGATACATCAAACCGGGTAGCAGTCTACGGATAGGAGCTTTGCTCACGTTCCAGTCTATCCGCTCACGGAAATCATGCAGCCAGAAGCGGATCGGTCTCTCCCTGCTTCCTAGGGATCATCGCGAGGATACCTAACTCCTCCTCGCCACCCTCCTTGTCTTCGGCAACTATCAAACCCCGGAATCGTACTATATCCTGTTATGTCGTTCAATGAGATTTCCGCTCGAAATTCGGATCCCGGAACAGCCCCCTGCCCCGACGCCTGAATAATAGCTTCCCTCTGTTTGGACGCCTTGGGGATCCGTCGAAAAGATTCGATTAGCGTGACGTCATTGCTCGGATCGCGATCGGTAGAATTTCAAAGTAACAGAAATATTATTTCGTGGATTGAACAAATTTTGATTGCGGTCGGGGCGGAAGTGCCGCTGGGGGTCCAAGTTTCTGATGATTTCTGCTCAACGATTGCGTTATCCGGGGATAAGTCGGTAATTACATGTCTCCCGCTTTCCAAAGGGTTAATCAGGTCGCCGGGGTCGCGGGGAGGGGCGGGTGGGGGGGGGGGGGCAACGCGTTGGCGCCCGCGGATTTACGACGGCTAGCACCGTAAATACGAGCGTAAAAAGTTCGCCGGCACGACGGGAAACTTTGTTCCGTCGTAAAAATGTTCCCGTATTTTGCGCGGCTGGCTCGTCATCCGCTTCGGTTGCGTGCGAAATTTCATTTCGAACCGTCGGACCGTGCTGCGAAATTAGACGAACGACGGCATTCTCCGCGAAGACATTCCTTCTCCTTGCACTTTCGTAGGAGAGCTGCGAGAACACTCCGAGTCTCTTCCCGCCAGCCGATGTCTCCTCGCTGCTCTCGAACACCCGGTTTTTCCTTTCCTATCTATTTTTATTTCACTCGTTCTCCTAGCATACCGTGCCTTTTCGAGTTACTGTGCCCGGGAACCGTGGCCGACCAATTTTTCGTTCATCTTTTATTGAGACACCGGTTTCCGCATAAGGAATTAGGTTGTTTAGGGCTTCTTCGCCTCGGGGAGCATCACCTCGGATACTTCCGGAGACGGGAGGGAAAAATTCTGCGACGCGCTGCTACAATTTAACGGACAGAGGGTGTGAAAGTAGCATCGGGTGTTCCACTGAGCAGTGTTATTTTGAACTATTAAAACACAACGCTGTTCTTTAACACTAGATTGCCTAAGGAAGCCATTTTGACTGCTTTTCAATTTCAATTAGAAAAACAATTATGTATATAATGACACAGCTTCTTAGAATTTTGTGACTTTTTGTACAACATACAAATGCGTTTATTAATACTTGTAGTTACCTCCCCCCCTCCTTCATTTCCTGTGTGTGTGTATATATATATATATATATATATATATATATATATATATATATGTGTGTGTGTGTGTGTGTTATACCTATATTGCCCAAAAGCAGTCATTTTGACTGCTTGGGAAATTTTAAATAATCAAATGACTCTTATTATTGAATTGAGTAAATTTCTTATATGACCAGTTCGGCTCCGTATCGAAATAACAGTACATGATAAATTGTCGATTTGGGCGTATATTTGATAAGTTGCAGTTGCTCAATAAGTATTAGTATGGCCGCGGACAAGTTACAGCGCTTGGCCGGACAGCGGAGTGGGGATTCGGCGGCTCGGCGCTACATAATGAATAAATTATATTTTCTCCTAGTAAAGTAAATTCTGTTGTTGTTAATATTAATTAATAACTTATGATATAACTGTAAATAATATAAAAAACAATACAAATTAATTTCAAACCAATTTCTTTACACATTAGTAATTCTTTCACAATACAGTCATTTTGACTGCTTTTGGGCAATACAGGTATATACTAAGTTTCAGTCTTTCTAGTGTTAATATCTGGCAGGTTTTTACAATTTTGCAATTTTGTATAGTACTATAGTTTTTTTTACAGTTTTGCTATTCTGTACAATTTTGCAATTTTATACAGTTCTACGATTTTTTGATGTTTAACTAAACTTTGCAACTGTACTCTCCGTTGTCTCTCCGAACTCGAACCGATCTTTCCGGCGATAATTGTATATCGAGAGGGTATAAAAATCGGTGACTTCTCGCACGATGTATTACGGGGCGAGCAGGAAGAACGAAATAATCGCAAGAGCTGGAAGTTTTGCGTCTCGGTGGATGAAAAGAGGACGCGATGGATACGTTTCGCGGCGTCGACGCGTAGCATGGCAAAGTTATAATTACCTGGACGACACTGTACGAGTCGAGAGGGATCGTGGCACCCAGAGAGGGCGAAAGAGAGAGGAGAGAACTCCCTCTCCCTCTCTCTCTCTCTCTCTCTCTGTCTCTCTCTGAGAGGGGTGACAAAGGTGGAGGAAGCGATTGAAAAGGGTGGGCCAGGCGCGAGGAAGATGGGGGAGGCATCGAGGACGTTTATTCCATGCGGGTACACGGAATCTCTTCCTTGTGACAAAACAGGTCGGACAAGCTGGCGAAGGTGCAAATTTCGTATGGATGTCACTGCGATACGGACGAGTTTGCGACCACGGTGGAAAGTGCACGTTCCATTCTCTATAGAGTCTCATCGCCTCCTCTCCCTCCATCTCTTTCTCCCTCTCTCTCTCTCTCTCTCTCTTCTCTTCTCGGCTGTTAGCTCTGTCTCCGTTCACGGTGACAACAAGCGTATATATGTATGTATACCTGGGTCGGGTGAGATCCACGCGATCCGCCACGTGAAACTATGCTGCTCGTCGAATGAGATTCGAATAGCTATGGGGCAGAAGCGACGAGGTACGGGGAGAATGGTAACGCGTAGCCAGAGATGGCGAAGAGGGTGTGGGAGGGACGGACGAACTGTGCAAGGGCACCATATTGATGCAAAGTTGTTTAGACACACCGACGACCGTGAGCAAAAGCTCGTCCCGGTCCAGTTATAATTCCGTAAGAAGCTTTCCAACTCGAAACTACCCCCTGTAACTAACTAATCTTTCATTACTCTGTTGTACCTCGCGTACGCACTAAATCCTTTTCTTTCACTCCATTTTCTGCTCGAAATTGCCCTAATTTTTTTTGCCGTTATTCTACATCGCACTTAACTGCCAGGGTTATTTCGTGACGGGACCTACAGTTTTTATAAGGTGGGCTCCGAACCTTGGGCACCACAGTTTAAATGGTCGGTCTAACCCTTTGCACTCGGTTGTCCCCTCTGAGTCACCGCTAAAAATTGCTGTACCATTATTGAAAATATTGTTTACATTATTAGATATATCGGTATCTTATCAATTACTAAACATTTAGGTACTGTATGTAAATGTAAAAAATCACTGGGAATGAAATTATTCCAGATCGGAAAGAAAGTTTAATCTTCCAGTTAAAATAGCTCCGAGTGCAAAGGGCTAAATTTCACAACTGCATTAGATACGCCTGTGTTGCTGGAAGAATTCTGAGACCAGGGGAATTGAGGGGAATACAGATAGCCCCTCTCTGCCAGTACTGGACTAGTCATGTGACATTTTTTTTACCATGCTTATATTAGCTTGCTGAGAAAAAGACTAAAAAGTTGAAAATAACAAAAATATATAAAAAGAAGACTACATACGTCATGTGGTTGGGCGTACCCTATATGCTTTTGGGTTGAGCCTTTGGAAATTTCGTTATTTTTGCGGTAGGACGCACCGTTCCCGAGATACAGCCATTTTTTATTTAAGACTAGCTCGGCTAACCATCCCGACCACTCCCGTTACGCATTTTCGTGTCGCGAATTAGGCTTACACCCTGCCAAAAGAAGTTTCGCTTCGAAAAACTCTGTAAAACCCACGCTTATATTAAATTGCAGTAAAAAGGAGAAAATAATTTTATTAGGCATTAGTGACTGTAAATAACGTAATAATAATAATTACGTAAATATAGTTTAACGCTCCAGGCTTTTATTTATAGTCACTAATGCCTGAAAAAGATATTTTCTCCTTTTTAGTGCATTTTATAAGGGTGGTTTTTAAACAGTTTCTTTTTTATATATTTCTTAATCGAATCGACACGAATTGATTCGAACTGAGGGGAACACAGTTACCCCCTCTCTCTGCCAGAGTATGCGGACTAGTCATGATCTGGTTCAAGCTACTCCCCTTTGGCTCTGCTAACAAGAAACAGAAGAGAACAGAAGAGACCAGACTGCAGTATAGCATCCGACAAGGGGGTTTTAAAAACGTTAAAAAGCGGAAGGAATATCACAGGAGTCGTCTGTGCGATCGTCTCTCATTATTATAAGGAAGTCGATGAAATCCTTCGGCATACATTCGTTAATGGACGCCGGTGGCAACAGGGAGTTCATTCTTCGTAGGCGCATTACAGCCTAGAACGATACACGAAGAAGTCTCTCGCGTTCGGAAGAAGCTTTTTCCGTTCGTATCGAATGTAGGGTGAGTTGAAAAGTGGTGGAACAAGGAAGAATAGATGGGGACGGAGAGAGAACCGGAAGAAACGGAGTCGAAGATGCCAAGGGTATCTGCATCCTTCCGTAATTGTTCGCGAGATGACGGGGAGTAATGGCAACCCTCCCCTCCCCCCGATCAAAGGAAGTATATATTATTGCTTGGGGACTCGTTAGGAGGAATTTGCACGGGGGGTGGGAGCGGGGAACGAGCGACAAAGAGGAGAACAGGCAGAAGAAATCGGTCGGAGAATAATAAGCTTTGACTCTCGCGTGCACGCGGCCCAGGTTCGCTTATTAATTCCAGGCCAGCGACACGAGAATGTCTGTTTGCTCTGGTCTCTCCCTCTCTTTCTCTCTCTCTCTCTCTCTCTCTCGCGAGAGAAATCCGGTTGCCGGCTTCGTAACTTCCCGCTGAAAAATTGGACCGTTCGAGGCAAGTCCCCGATCGATTTGCGTAATTTGCTACGTTGTTAGTCACGCGACCGAGTGCGACACTCGGGAACTTAGGCTAACTTTTCAGTAGGCTCTGTTTCAGCAGTAGGACCTTGTTCTAAACACTTAGCGTCGCGGAAGGGGAAGCTAGAACGTCCTCAAAGTGAATTTTGGTTACGCTACGAATTCCCGAAGTTTCGTAACTTTTTGAATTTTCTTTTTCCCTTTTGTGGAAGAACCCTCCATCAGTGTCCCTGTGATCCCGGTTCACTTCAACTAACTCGTAAGTCTCGTTCTCGATGCACGAATGACTTGGGGGTGGATGCGAGCGCCGTCGAATCCGACGAAGACGAATGAAACGCGTGATAGAGGGCGTCGAACGAACAGAGCAGGATCGAAGCCGGGAGACGAAACGAGAGAGGAAGAGAGAGAGAGAGAGAGAGAGAGGGGGGGACAGAGGAGAGACGAACCTCGTCCCATTCGTCTGACTGACTTTATGACGATGGCTGCCACGGGGAAACATAAAACAGAGAAAGGTGGAGGATGGAGACATTTCTTCCTGACGCATACCCGAATCTGTTTGTCCTTCATTTGCCGTGCAACGGCCCCTCGCTTCCCTTCGATCGTGAATCAAGACTACGATCCCGGAATTATGCACACTAAAATCGTACCGGAACACGCTGGAAAAACCCCGACACGTATTACTATAGCATCGCTTAATGTGTCTTTGAACCCGAACAAAAATCACATTTTGTGCCAGGACTTCTTCGTCTTTAATGTTTTATTTATGAAAAAAATAGTAACACGTCCGTGACGTTTTCCTGATTAAAACGATACCAAGCACGATAGGATTCGGACCATATTTGGCAGTGTAATCCACGATTTTGTAGAACCTCGCTTAACCGAACCACCAAGAGGGACGTCGCTACGATATTTCAAATGTGCAAATCTGTCGCGAATGACGTCGTGTTCGGACTCGTTTTAATCGGCAAAATGTCAGGATTACGTTGGTACAAATGTTGCAAAGAAATATGTTGTCGGATGTTAGAAGGAACACGAGTGAAAACCCGTTTAATTCGCGAGGACCATGCAATTTTGCGAAAGGCCGAACCCTTGCCGAGAAAATAATTCTGGCAGTTAATACGTACGTGTCGGTGTATGTGTGTGCGCGCGCGCTATATCACGTTATTTTACATTACAAGGCGACCCCCACTTTCATTATACGGAATTTGCTATTCAAATGGTCGCGGTCCGTTCCAAGGTAGCGGTTTCTTAATAAGTGCGACGCGGTCCTTTGTGCGAGGCGCGCGGCAATTTTCAAAAGGATCTAAGTTTTCCTCCGGTTACGCTGTTATGTTCTATTTTTCACTTCCGAAACTCTTCGGCATTTTTCATCTATTTTGAATCAGGTTCGATTTTACGTCTCATAGCCAATCATGTCTAGACTACGGATCTTTATGCAACAAAAAATAAATAAAAAAAACTTTTTAAACTTTACAAGAAGAAAATAATTTTTTTTTAGACATTAGTGACTATAAGTGAAAGCGTGGAGCGCTAAACTATATTGATGTAATATTCGTGGGCGCTCCACGCTTTTATTTACAGTCACTAATGCCTAAAAAAATTATTTTCTCCTTTTTAGTACATTTCAATATAATGCTTGGCTTTTAAAAAGTTTTTTTAATATACTTTTTTATTTTCTACGTTTTAGTCTTTTGTAGATACTGCTATGAATACTGGTAATATTGGTATGAAATAGTAAGATATAGCAACGCAAGATATGGAAATACGCGAGATAGAATGAGGGGATGACTCCGAGAGACGACGTCTCTTGATGGAGTCCGGCATTGTACGAAATGGAACTGAATGAACGGAACACCACAACCACACTGAGCTCTTCCAGTGCGAAATGGGTCGGTGGAGTGGGGATGAGTCGGAGTGGGAGCGCGTAGTGGAGTAGGGAGCGCTGGCGCGCGGAGTGGGGATCGCTGAACGCGTTGACGTACTATCGATATTAAAATTTTTTTCTCCTGAACGCACAGTTTGTTTTAAAATTTCTTTTTTAATATCGCATTGTCATCCAGTTCTGAGCTATGTTTAAAGTTTCAAGTCTCTAGCTCATCGGAAAGTTGTTTAAAATACGATTACAAGATTTGACACAGTATGTACAACAACAACGACAACACGGCCAGTTAATATAAGTGTGGTAATAAAAAAATGTTTGCATTGATTGTGAGACACTGGAGCCAAATGAAACTGCCTTTCTTCCTTTAACTATCTTATTAAGATGAAACTAATACACAGGTGGCGTTAAATCTTTCAAATATGTCCACTGTTTTAGATCGTGCGTACCCGTTTTTGTCATAAATGCATAAAATCCGCAGTCTAATAATGACACTGTCTGTAGCCATTTAGATGGTATACTAACGGGGTCAGAGGATTTCCACGTTGGATTCCAGAAATATGCCTCCTCATTATAGCCATTCGACAACCATTGCCGAGCTTAGGCGAGTCGAGGACTTTGGCAAACAACACTTTGAATTGGATTCAGTGTAATACCTTAGACCATTAGATTACCGAACTTCATGCTAATTCTAGATGGTAGTCTAAGAAAGATGATCCGACAGAGAATTTCGTTCTTCGCATGGAAATAAATTGCCTCGATGAAACTTGAAAACCAGTTGGACAATGCTAGTCTTAGTATTCTAACGGTGTCCCAACCCCTTCAGCTAGAATCGAGAAGCCTCGGGGCCATGAAGCTCGGGGAATCACAATAATTGTACTATTATCTAAAATACCATCGGAATGGACGGGTTCGATGGTTTCAACACCACTGTACCGCAGAAGATTATGCAAATGATCACTCTTAAAGAGGAGGGAGACAGAGAGAGAGAGAGGTCTCTTGAGACACTTTAGTTTCACTTAGAACCCGACAAACGTTTCTCGTCGACTGTTTCACATTCTCGGTAATTCTTTCTCGATTGCCTCTTCCACTGACAAATGCTTTCGCCCAAAAAATACGGAGGAACAAATACAAACATGATTTTCTCGTTCAAGGTCGCGTGAAGGTCAACATACACATACATCGTTGAATTTGTGCTTTTAAAAGCTGTAGGACGGTTCTAATAAAAACATGTTGTCCAATTACCCGCTTGCCGTATCTTCTCTTTTACAGTTACGGTGATTAGAATGTCTTAGAACGTCGTAGAAACGGTTTTGATTTTGTTAATACACAGTGAAGTCGCTTTTACTGTCCAACACAGTGATCTCGTATCCACATTATTATTTTTATGTCTGCGTATACCGCGCCGGGAGTTCAAAATAAATTCGAACGTAGAAAAGGACAGCGTGACAGTGGAGTGGGTAGGCACTGGACAGTGATCGTGTATCCGATTCGCGGACAGTAAACGCGACTTTACTGTGTATACAGCTATTGGATAACATACAGGGTGAACAGTATAAAGCGTCAGACGAATATCTCAAAAAATATTGATTGTACGCAAAAATGTTTCAGATGAAAGTTGTTCAGTACCGAGGGGGATATCGTGTGGTGGGTTCTTTATTTTTCCCTGGATGGACACTCCAAGGTGAGGAGAAGGTCACCTTGATATTTTAAAATGGAAACACCTACTTTCTATATCATGAATCGATAGACTATCGAATTCTGAATAAAAATGTATTGACCTCTATATGTTTAAATCTAATAGTTAACGAGATATTATCGAAACAATTTTCTTTCTTCTTTGGATAATATCTCGTTAACTATTAGGTTTAGAGCATATGAAGGTCAACACTTTCATACTGAGAATTTGATACTCTACCTATCTATCTATCTATCTACTCTTATCTATGGTATAAAAAATGGGACATTCCATTTGAAAAAATCAAGGTGACCTTTACCTCACCTTGGAGTGTTTACCGGTAAAAATGAAAGCCCCACCGCATGATATCCCCCTCGTTACTTAACAACTTCCATCTGAAACATTTTTGCGTATAATCAATATTTTTGAAGATATTCGTCTGTAACGCTTTATAATATTCAGCCTCTGTATAGGCATACAATTTATATGAATGTTCTCCTGTTTTTAGGATATTACGATCTACAAAATAGAGTTCTAGTCACTGAAACCGTAAAATAATTCGTGAGGCGAGGGGTTAAGGTGGTCCAGTTAGGTGAAATGTTGTGCGACAAATAGAAATAATTTCCATTAGGTTTTCCATAAACATTTTCAATAATAAATTGTTCGTGAACGAGCTCTCGATGGCACAAACTCGACCGGTCCGAATATTAACAATCTTACGAATAATCGACTGGTCGAGAGATTGAGAAAGTTGAACGGTTAAACGTTTTCCGATCCCCCCACCCCCGATCGTCCCTCTTTTTCTTATCGGCGAGCAATAATCTAATATTGTAATATCGGATTATGGTTCGTCGGTGCGACAAGGACGCTTAATCCTTAGTAACTATTTTTCTCGTTGGTGATCCGATTAACGGTTTGTCCCAAGACGGGTCCAAGAGGGTTCCGACGTTTCGCTCGGCCGCGCGCCGAGCTTCCCCGCGTTATGTCGATTATCGATCACCGCGAATTCTGGGACAATGGAGGCGTTTACAGTGGCGGCAGCCCGTCCACAAATTGGCGAGCCCCGTTCCAACGCGTAAGGTCCCCACACCGACGGAGATGTTCCGTAATTTCTAATCCCGGTTTAGGCGAATTGATAAACCGAAAGCTGTCGCGCGCCGTTTTGCACGTTTTGCCACGCCCGACATTTGCGAAGTTAATTGTCGAGGTTGAAAAGATTATATCGTAGTTGCCCGAAGCTTTGTGAGTAAATCAGAAAAAGATTTAGCTCGATCGGACAGACAGTTGCCCAGATAAAAGTTCGTAAGTGAGGCCGAAATTCTAAGCAATTTTTGTCGGCAAATGTTAAGAAATTGGAATCCTGCAAAATGTTATTTTCTAAAAAGATTCTTTAAAATCTTCTTCATCTTCTTCATCTAGAGGAGAATCGACGATGGCGACGTGAAAAAACTGATCGATTTGGATCGACCCGAAGACAAAATTTGATCTCCAGCGTGGCCGTAGTTTCCACTTGAGAATCTCTCGCCATTCGAATGCGGTATACGCTTATAAAACCGGTGTTACAATAATTCGACGGTGTATTAGTTCACGGTGGAGTGGAGGTCGTATCTCAACGTTGTCTGCGGATGCAAAATACAGCGTCTAGCCGCCCGGTACGATGGGTGGAACGTGTTAACCTCGTTTCCCGCTATCTCCTCGGCCATACTTTTCACGGTATCAGCAGCGCGCCAGAAGAAAACGCCGAACGCATCATCCTCTTCCGCTTAATAACATTTAATTTACCGCGTGAATCTTCTAATCGGCCGTTACACACGTATTCGCATAAATCCCGTTACTGCGACGAGAGGCTTTTTGCGCGACGCACGTTGCTACCGTACAAAGCTCCGTCGACCCTTCGCAGACTACATTATAGGAATTTTCCGGCCGGGAACCTTGCTGGCGGCGGCTGCGGATATTTCACGATCGATCGATTATCGAGGGACACGAGAAAGAGAGAGAGAGAGACAGAGAGAGAGAAAGAGAGAGAGAGAGACTGCACAAAGGGCAGCAAGAAAAAAATCTCCGAGCCCTGCGTTAGGCCAGGTCAGTGAAACACTTTCAAAGAAGATAATGGGGAAGGCAGACTAGCGTGACTTCTACTTAACCGCACGTGGCTAAATATGAATCGACCGATCGATCGATTCTATTTTCTTCTTTTTATCCTTCGCGATATTCGGCCCTGCGAAATCTACGGTTGCATTCATCGGAACGCATCTACAATTAGTTTTTATTCCCCTAAAGTCCACTTAAGAAACGAAGTTCGAATAAAATCGATCTTTGTCATTTCTATAGTGGAATTTAGTTAAAATATTTACTCACAGGATTAACAAATAAATATTATTAAGACTTATATCTGCTTATAACTGTTTTGCACCATGTCTCCATCTGAGTCACTCGGAGTCACCGTCTAATCTCCGTCGAGAAATGTTATAAACTATCCCGAAACGAATTTATTCTCTGAAGCTGGACAATTTCGCATAACTCCAAGCTTCCAGTTGATTTTATTAAGTTTCGGAAACGGTGGACAATTTCCCCCGTATTTTTTTTACAGGATCGCGAAGGAACCTCGCGGAATTGCAAGCAAAACCGTGTAGATTGGTCGGTTCACGAGGAGCGGAGCGGCTTGTTTAAATTCGTCTTCTGCTCTGTCTCTCCTCGATTTTTTTTTCCTTTTTTATACGTCCAAGTATATACGAACGAGCGAGGGAGAACCTTGCGACAAGTTCCTCGGGTTTAAACGAGCGTTTTATGTAATTGCGGGGACCGACCGAGCTGAACGAAATGCAAGACCGTAAGATACATAGACAATTATTGCATGTCGAGAAGAGAGAGAGAGAGAGAGAGAGAGAGAGAGAGAGAGAGAGGTATGTCCGTGTATTTTCTTCGCTTCTCCGACCGCCGACGAGATTGTTTTTATTGCGACCAATGACGTCTCGGAAAAATTGAGGCGTGTACTATCTTCCTCGAGGCGCGAGTTATCTACCTTCGAATCCCATTCCAATTGCTGTTGCAGTACCGAAATCATTTTTATCAATATTCAAAACCATTCTCAGTTTATTCATGAAACTCCAGATCTCCTGTACCTCAACCTCTAAAACCCCCCAAATCCTCCAGAACCATCACATCCGATCATCACCCATCGATCCTCCTCGGGCATCGATCCCTGTCCCTCTGCAAGATCTCAAAGGTGTCAGAGCGTACATCAAAGAGCAAGAGACAAGAACGAAGGTGGGCATAGCAAAGAGGAAGAAAAACCACCGAAACAGAAAAGAAGAAGCTAAGAAAGCGACCAGCCAAGAGCTTGGAACGCGCTCAACGTTGAAGGCACGGGAGGGACACAACTGAAGAGAGGAAATTCCAGGAGGGGTGTCTGCTAACGGCTGTTAGATGAAGAGAGGATTCCAGAGAAAGAGGGAGACAGGAAAGGCACCTCTCCGCAAAGGGGTAACTTTCCGCGAGATGATCTTGTTTACGTACCGGGTATCGATTTACCGAGATCGAGGTACTCCCGCACAGAGGGGCTGAGGAATCCGGGCGGCACGGCCGGTGCCTCGTTCGTCGGATTGTTTCTTTCATCCACGTCGTCGTAGTAGTAGTCGTCGTTGTCGTGCTCGTTCTCGTCCGGGTTCAGGGGTTTCGCTCTCTTCGACACCTTGCCAGGTCGGTAATGATCCCCTCTCTCGTCGCCTCCGGTGTCCCGCACGCTCTCTGAAACACGACCGATGCCATTTAAAACGTGAATCGATCCCCCCGAACCCCACCGCTACCCTCTCTACAACCCGATCTTTTTTCTCTCACTCTCTGGAAGGAAACGGTTCGAGTGTCGCGTGTCCTTTCACCTGGACGATGCTCTTATCCGAGGGGAAGTTGATTGCCGGAAGTTGGGGAACGTCGCGAGACTCTCCCCTCTATCTCCCGACGGAAACTTTGCCCGCGAGTTTCCTCGGACAACTAGATACCCGCCAGCTAGCCTGCTGGTGAGCTGCCCCGACGTTAACGTCATTAACTGGATGCTTACCTGGAGTGGTGCGAGGATGTGTGCGGAGTTGGGTCAGAGGCTCTCGAATTTTTTTCTGTGCTAGTCAAGATCCAGTCTGCTGACTACCTTCTATGTTAGCAGTTCTGTACCTCGAGCTTTTGTGTCCCAACCTCCTGTGCCCTAACTTCCTGTACCCCGACCTCCTCACCTCAAACCTTCAGGTTCCCAACCTCATAGCCCTAACCCTTCGGATCATTAACCTCCTCTCCCCCAACTTCCTGTACTTCAACCTCTTGTTCCCCAATCACCTGTACCCCAACTTTCTGTGCACCAACGTCATCACCCCAAACCTTCAGATCTGC
>CM052284.1:3071802-3103704 GCA_028455765.1 Lasioglossum oenotherae | reverse complement strand
ATAATTGTTTACAATTTACAATTTTAGTAGCCACGCGTCGCGAACTGCTGACAACCCTAATCTTCGCAAGTAAAAAGTAACGCGGGATGGTCCAGCGGCCCTGGTTATAATTTTTATCAGTATTGCGTGGAAAACTATGGTTTTAGGTCGGAAGGTAATCCCTAAAATTTTAGGTGGCTAACCCTTCATATAAGGATAATATGAGGGTAAATACCCTAAACTGTATCATTTTTTTTCTCGGTTGTTAATTAAGATATTCAGATGGAAAAAACACGAAAATCCTCGAACTTACCTCCTTCATGTCATATATTTTTTTTACAATTGTGGCCAAATTATTAAGGGTAGAAAAAATAATTTTATTTTTTAGGGGAAAGGCTTGCAAGCAACCCTTGTGTTATTTCCAATTAGGAAAAATCTGTTTTTCTATAATTAATAATTGTTTACAATTTACAATTCCACTAGCCACGTGCCGAGGAGTGAGAACTCTGATCTTCCGAATGAAAAATAGATCGAAATATTAAATATGTCTTTCGTTCAATTTCGGAGGAGGGTACATTTAAACATTAACCAATATTCGCACTGGAATATTTCTATGGAAGAAGAAATGGCGAGATTGCCACGGTAATTCAAGGGACCATCCCGAATTCAAAATTCAATTATCCCACGTTTCGTTACTGTTTGCACGCCACATGACAGGCGATCGATACACCTCGGGGAAAAAACGAGAGAGCGAGAGAGAGAGGAGGGAGAAGGTTATCGTTCCACCAGCGGCGTCCCGAAATTAGTCAAAAACACGCGTTTCATTCCCCGTTTTCCGAAGTATTCCCAACGTAAGCTGAGTGCCGTTCCGCGTTTCCTTTGTTAATTAACGATCGTTTAATTACCCGGCTGAAATTGGGTTGCCGGCGGAGAACGATGATTCGTAAATTGCCCAATTTTTCGAGCGACCACGTGGAACGCGTTCCGTGTACCGCACGGTGTATTTCCTCCATCGAATATCATGATAATTAGGATACCCGATGAAAATTACCGAGACCCCGCGGATTCGTAGATCGCCGTTTCTTATTGACTCGATACTTCACCGCGAGCCATGAAAAACATACGCTGATGGACAAAATGATAAGGCACCGTTGTACACACACAAAATTTGACCAAAACTGAGACCATTTCAAGCGACATTTTCCTTTGCAAAAATGTTATCCGCGGCTTTGTTTAGGAGTTATTAACGAAAAACACGGACCAATCAGAGCGCGTCTTGGCACAGTCGGCCTGGCGCGCCAACTGTCAATTGGCCGACTGTGCCAACTCGCGTCTAGGTCGCGCTCTGATTGGTCTGTACAGTACAGTACAGTATCCGAATTGAAATCAGCAATTTTAGAAACTTCGGAAAGCATATATCAAAATGATATAAAAAATCTATATAGAAGTTTACTAAGAAGAATGATCGAAGTGGTACAACGTACAAGGGCAGTCCACGCATTACCAAAACTGCCAAAAATTGTGTAATTCTGTTGAATTCTAATATTTTTGTTATTTTATATTCGAAGTGCTTGATCTTTTTGTCCACACTAAACGTCCATTTTTGTAGAAATAATAAATGGTTTGAACGAGTTATTTAATTTTTAGTTCTATTAGTACTTTTAGTAATTCTATATAGGTTAGTAACTTATTTTGTTGTATATTCACTTTCTGTCGATTGCTAAAAACATTGAGGTGTCTTATCATTTTGACCACCAGTGTATACACATGGATCATTCATTCATAAAACACTCGAATAACGAAGAATTTGTAGATTATACCGATTCGAATAGCAGAGGCTCCCCAAAATGTGCACCACAGTAGTGATGGGCATACAATAGCCTGTCTTGCAAAGTTTTCGAACAAATCGATCACCACAGAGTTTCGAATCAATTCGATTTTTATTCGACATCAGAAATTCTTGAAACTCTTGAAAGTCTTGGAGTCTTGATAATCATAATAAATGTTATACTTTTTATAATATTGGTAAGTTCATGCTGTTATTCATCCCAATGCTGACATGACGTAATCATTGTTTCGTGATAGTTTTAAGGCTTTCAAGATTTTCAAGACAATTAAGACTTTCAAGACGTCCAAGAGTTTCAAGAGTTCTAAGCTTCGAACTATCTTGCAAGTGATACGAATTTTTTGTCGTAAACATTGAATCGAAGCGATTCGAAGTGATTCAGATCCCATCACTACACCACAGTCGCAATCATGCTCCGAATCGTGCCGTGTTGGGCATCGTTTTAATCGGAAAAGCGCCAGGAATACGTCAGCAACAGTCCGGTAAAATAATAATGAAAATGAAAAAAGTTCTGCCAAATTTTCCGGAAATGCCATGCAGACCTGTTTTCTAAAATCGAGAAGAACACGATCATTCTTAAAGTCCCCGATTTGTCGCGATGCTCCACATCATATGAGATTGTACATCGTCTAAATTTGTTGCAAACTGTTAGATAAAAAATGGCGGGTAATGTTGGCGGGGGAATATGGAGGGTGTCGATCGCGGTGAATGCGTTAAGCCAATCGCGCGCGGCACGGTATGCAACGTACGACAAGCTGTTTTGATTCGTACGCGGCAGGGAACGATGCACGGTTTTTCGGCTCCCACCATTCCATTCGCGTTCGATTTATCCTTCGGTTGTTGTCCTCTTCCAGCGGGCGCTCTCTCGCGGGCCGCGCCAATATCGTTGCGCTTCGCCTACCAAATTTCATAAAACACGCGCGAGTAAGTAGAGACGCGAAATCAAATAATACTTGCTGTATTAAATGCCACGAACAAACAGGTGTAATTATTCGGCAGCCAGGCGAATACCAAATAATTATCAATGATTCGCTGCGCTCCCAACGGCGAAAGTATCAGGCCGACCACCCGCCTCCCCCGGACGCCCGAACTGAATTAACCCGTGTAATAATAATTTTCTGCGGCCATCTTGTAATTCATTCCAAAATATTGCTCAATCATTAACGTCTGAAATTATTGGAGGCGTGTTCCTGACGTTTTTCTGATTGAAACGAGTCCAAACACGACGTCATTCGCAGCAGATTTGCTCCCGTAAAATTAGTATAGTAGTTGTTCACTATCGGTTCGGTTATGCGAGGTTCTACAAACCCGTGGATTACTCGAACGAATCTGATGCGAATAGGGTCGTGTTGGGTGTCATTTTAATCAGCGTAACGTCGCGCACGTGTTGGTGGTAAATCTCGACAAAATGGCGGATCCTGATTTTTCACAGTGGTAACTTTCCGATGAATTTCGCGAGTTTTTCCGGGGGGGTTTTTGCGAGAAGAATGCAGAGCTGGATCGAGGCAGTGTAGCAGGTTCTCACCGAGCTAAAATTCGAAGCTGACTCCGCTAAAAGACGTCTCCTCGGAAACGAGACTCGAAAGATCGAGGAGAGCCGTTCGCGAGGAAATTCTTCGAGCGTACGAGCAAGTTCGTTTCGTCTGGCGCGGGGGCGGGTGGGTGGGTGGGTGCGGTTGGGGGGAATGGAAAAGCGCGGGACAACAGAGGGAACGTGGAAAATCCAGGGAAATAATCGCGCCGGTGAAATGAAGGAGAACCGACGGACGACGATAATCTGGCGAAGAGTTTGTAAAGGGTGGATCCAATTTTGTAGGAAAAGCAACACGAACACGAAAACGAAATAGAAAGATTCGAAGGACGCTCTGGAGACGTTTCTCACCCCTCCCCCCCCCACCTTCCCCAAGCTGAGTGGTCTCTTTATTTTAACAGATTAGCATCTTTTTCTCTCAACCGACGTCTTTAATCCAGCTGAGAGACAGATCTAGAAATCGTGAAATATTTTCTTGTCGCTCTGAAAGAAAAGACTTTTACGTGAAATAAAGAATAAATAGAACTGGAGGAAAAATGTTTTTGCAATTCGCTATTTTTCCGGTAGATCTGGGATTATTTAAGACCGTAAAATAAATATTTGAGGCCTCGCAGTTCAGGTTTCGGTTCACGGTGGAGGCTGTATATTTAAGTAAATGGAACTGGAAGAATTTCAGCAACATGATGAAAGTATAACAAAAATATGTGCTCCGTTCCGGATTAATTAATCCCACCCGTTTCCATATTAAAAATGCCGAAAGATCAGTTTGTTCAAATAGAACAATTTCACAGTGGACAGAAGCGAATGAAAGATTCTATTTAGCAACAAATGTTCGTTAGACCAACTTGAATTTTTAGCGAAGGAAACGCAAATACCGGCCGCGTGTTTGTGGTAACTAGAACAACAAGAAACGCGAAACAATGGTGGTGGTAAACGGTGTTCTCCCCGACGTTCTTTTCGCGTCTGTGATTGTTGTGAATAATGAAATATGCTAGCGTGTACTGTTTATTTGTACGCGAAATGGAGCCGTTCTACGTAAAATTGTTTGCGTCCCGCTCTGTCACAGGTCGTCTAAAATGTCCGATTTTTTTGGTCGATCTATCGAATTTTGAATGCGGGATGGAGTACATTGAAACGTCTTCAGGATCGTTAATAAATTTTTCCGGCCAATGATTCCAATGGAGCTTTAAAGACTGAATCTTCCTCATTGCAATGAGACCTTAAACGTTCATCTACGATTTTTGCTAGTCGATTTATCGAATTTTGAACGGAACGTTGGTCCGGATCACTGCTCCAGACTAGCTACAGGAGAAAATGAAAAGACGAAAATGCTGCGAATTCAAACGTCTGTAACAAAGATAAAAAATTTCTTTGGTGGATGAATTCGACATGGATTTGAAGATTGAACCTTCCTCTTTGCAACGACACCTTGAAACTTGATATGCAATTTTTTTCGGCCGAGTTATCGATCTTTGAACGAAGGACGTGCGGAATACTGCGAGCGGCGTATCAGTTAGGTCCACTAATTCGGCTAGGTCCTCGTTTTTGTTTATAAACCAGTGAAAAAAAATCGCACATCAATTTTTAAGAACTCGTTGCAAAGAGGAAGCTTCAATCTTCAAATTCATGGTGGATTCAACGTCGAGAAAAATTGTTTTCGGTACTTTTACAAACGTTTGAATTTGAAAGTGTCTCTTCAACTTTTTAAGAAAAATATTTGAAAGATGTTCTACGTGAAATTATTTGCATCCCAGTGGTACACAGGTCGTCTAAAATGTCCCAATAGATGCGAGGAAGCAACCGAGTCGGTTGCATACTTAAATGACTGATCCGCGCCATTGCCATGCGGAAACTCATAGAATAGCTGCTGTTTCGGCAAAGAACCGAGGGAAACGTTGTCGGTAGAATGGTCGAATCGTTTCGCAGTTTCCCCTACCGCTTCCGGGTCCGGTATCGCGCGATTTCACCTTTGAACCTTCCCGTTGACGTCGCCGAAAGGGAGGTGGAGGGGGTGAGCACAGGGGTGTACGAGAGAAACCTCAGAAAGCGCAACGTTTGTGCGAACTGCGAGAGAATGGAAAGGAATCCTCGACAGCGAAGGCCGGAGCTACGGATCGATTAATTATTTAACGAAGCTCTCGGCACCCGTTCCCCCATCTCCGCAACCTTCCTCCCCTCGCGATCCACCCCCGCGGAATCCTCTCTCTCCGCCCTCTCTCTCTCTCTCTCTCATCGTACTGTTTAGCCCCGAAGCAACGTCCGTTCGTTCCGTCTGTATTTCCACCCGTTGCACATCCTTCCACCACCCCGGCAGCTTCTCCGTTAACCGGACTCCCCCATCCCCCGACATCCTCTGCCCGATTCTATCAACCCCCTTGTTCGCACCAACCCTCCCTCTCCCACACCCCCTTCATCCCTCACCAACGGCGGTGAGGGGGCCCTCTTCTCTCTATCGCAGCCTGAAATTTCATCGTGAACCGGGAGAAATTCGTAACCGGGAACGCTGGACGCATCACGGGGTAGAAGGGGGTGGCAGGAGGCCCGGCAATTCTGGAGCCCAGGATACCTACGTAATTAGTTCGCCTTTGATGAGAAAACACTTGCGATCCACACGCACACGGGGCTCACGCAACGATCCAGGATGACTCCCCGTCGATCTTCCAACCGGGCTCAGGATCCCGCGAACCCTTACAACGAGAAACACCGGAGCTACCCTACTAGTTGGGGGTGCGGTGTTTAGGGGATCTTTGCAACACGATTTCGATCGAAAATGCTACGACTTCAATCGTCCGTCGAATCATGAAAAAATTTTTTTCGAGAATGAATCTACCATGACTTCGAAGACTGAACATTTCTCTTTGCAATGAGACCTTAAACGTTCGTCCACGATTTTTTCTAGTCGATTTATCGAATTTTGAACGGAACGTTGGTCCGGAACACTGGTCCGGACTAACTACGGGAGAAAATGAAGACACGAAAGTGCTGCGAATTCAAACGTCTGTAACAAAGATAAAAAATTTCTTTGGTGGATGAATTCGACATGGATTTGAAGATTGAACCTTCCTCTTTGTAACGAGACCTTGAAACTTGATATGCGATGTTTTTCGGCAGAGTTATCGATTTTTGTACGAAGGGTGTACGGACAACTACGAGCGGCGTATTAGTTAGCCCCACTCGTTCGAACTAGTTCCTCGTGTTTCTTCCGTAAAACAGTGAAGAAAAATCGTACACTAATGTTTAAGGTCTCGTTGGAAAGAGGAAGCTTCAATCTTCAAATCCATTATGGGCCCATTCACGAGAAAAATTTCGTAACGTTTTTACAGACGATACAATATACCATAGTTTGTCTCACCTCCACGTTCCATTCGAAATTCGATAAGTCGATTAAAAAAAAAATCGCAGATCGATTTTCGTGGTCTCGTTGTGAAGAGGAAGGTTCAATCTTGAAATCCATAGTTGATTTATTCTCGAAAAGAAAGAAATATTTTCCCCAGCAAAAGCGCAAGTACTTTTAGATCCACTGCACGAGGTATGAAGCCGGATTCGTTGGAATCGTACAATTCCGCGTAGCGACGAGCAGAAAATTAAGTGGACGCAGCTTTAATCGAAGGTTAGGCATCGAGGGTACGTAGACGTCCGGAGGAGACGTAGAGGTTGAGTTTTGCGGTGGACCGTATCGTTTCCGGTGTGCTAGAGCGCATCCGAGGGGGGGGGGGTGACCCTTTGTGAAAATAGTTGAAGAGCAATGTGTCTTTCGCAAACGAAACGTGTAGAGCGGGAATAATTTTATCCGTGGAATTTCTGCCGCTCGATTTTAATTATGATTTCCTTACCGCAGAGAATTTCTGCGGAATAGAAAGAGCCCCGGTCGAAACGAGATTGCCCGTTACGGGAATACAGCTCCCTCCGTTCGTCGTTATCGCTCATCGTTTTCCCCCGGAACGGACGGATGGACGGACGGACGAGCGACGGGCGGTTTTCGCTTATTTTTCTCAAGAATTTCGTCACGTTTTATTTATACCCGAAGCCCTGAACTACCTACGCCCGAGGAATCCGCGAATCCTTTATTACGAGCCGTTTCATCCGCCACCTCCATCAGCTTGCAGGAGCTCGCGGGGGAAAGCCTGTTGTTCGCGCACGGGAATTGGCTACGACGTAAAATTTCGGAATCACTTTCGAAAGGAATGGCCATTTGTTGTTATCGCTCATCTCGCAGCCGCGTGTCTGGTCTCCATCTGGCTGTCTGCGCGCACAAATCCAAGGAATAAGTGGAAGGAAAACTGTCGGGTATTGAAACGACTGCAGGAACCGTGAGAAATTCACGAATCCACTGGGGTTTCGAAGACTGAACATTTTTCATTATAACGAGACCTTAAACGTTCATCTACGATTTTTTCCAGTCGATTTATCGAATTTTGAACGAGAGCTGTACCGTCCACTTTCCGGTCCGGACTTGGTTCTAGTTTTTGTTCCATAAAACAGTGAAATAATATCGTAGATCATGTTTCAAGGTCTCGTTGCAAAGAGGAAGCTACTATCTTCAAATCTGTGGTGGATTCATTTAGGTAAACCTGTGTACTGGCAAGATGCAAATAATTTCATGTAGAACATCTTTCAAATCTTTTCCCTGAAGAATTGAAGACACACTTTAAAGTTCAAACGTCTGTGAAAGTATCAAACAATTTTTCTCGACGTTGAATCCACCATGAATTTGAAGATTGAAGCTTCCTCTTTACAACGAGTTCTTAAAAATTGATGTGCGATTTTTTTCACTGTTTTGTGGTGGAAAAACGAGGAACTAGCCGAACTAGTGGACCTAACTGACACGCCGCTCGTAGTACTCGGCATGCCCTTCGCTCAAAGATCGATAACTCGACTGAAAAAAATCGTAGATAAACGCTTAAGGTCTCATTGCAAAGAGGAAGGTTCAATCTTCAAATCAGTGGTGGATTCTGTCATGAGAAAAATTCATTCAGGTTTTTTCAGACGTGTTTGAACCTGGAGATATTTTCGTCCTGCACGGTCGTGCAAGAAACTGCAATGATCTTTGTGTAATTGGAGCGATCGGTTCAAGATCGTTGGAGAGGTTGGAAATTTTTATAGACTCGCGATTTCCCGAAATTTTCGCGTTGAAACAGGTTTTGGGTGCGGTGTATCGTGAATAACGCAGCGCGAGCGCGTTCTACCCGCTCATTATACTCGACCCCGGCTATTACAATATTTTCATTCTTCGTAACCACGGTATATTACCTACGTTCCGCGAGATTAATCGTTCTATTTGAAAGTCGACTCCCAGACTGTCGGGCTCCCATATAAAAGGAAGGAAACGGATGGTGAAACGAAAAATGGAGAGAGAGAAAAAAAAACGATCCGCAGCGTGTACTTTACGCGGCGGCGGCTGTTGGCTCGAGGGTGTTCTTTGGATCTGTCTTCGTCGGGTAGCACTTGTGTATTTAAAATCGCTTTTGTTCGGTAGTTTAACGGTAATTTCGTTTAATTAGTGTGTTGAAACGGTTAAACGCGGCCATTTTTACTCTCGCAGAGTACCCACGCGTACGTGCGCCTCTGCTGAGGGGATGTATGTGTGCGTCTGTACTTCTCGCGATATAATATTAGGTGTAGAAATTACTTCGACCGATGCCTTTTCGAAGTAAATTTGGGCGAGTAACCTCACCGACGAGATCAATCCGCGAACAACTCGACCATTATTTCCGACGACTTTCAACCATAATCTCGCCCCGGTTATTTCTCGCGAACTTCGTGGACACGTGTGTTGACACAAGCGTTCTCATTAGGGGGCCCGCAATTATACAATCGTTCTCCACCCTGCGGAATCTCGTCGCATTTTATTCCGGAATTTTCGGTTCTTCCGGCGAGAACCAAAAGTGGAATATTATTTTTACTTTTATACATATGTACAGGGTGAGCCACCTAACGTCTTACCACCTCAAATATCTTTGTTGTTTTTGAAGACACGTCGAATATCTGAAGGACGAAGTTGAATGGTAAAATCGGGCTCATGCGATACCAAAAAGTTTTTGTGTTTGTGTAACTTTTTATTAGAGATATGAAGGCAACCTTCATTTTTTTTTTTAATGGAATGTCCTATTTTTTATGCTATACATCGATAGAGTATCAAATTCTCAGTATAAAAGCGTTGACCTTCATATGTCGTAAACGATTTATTGCCGAAAATCTTGAAAATCTGCAATTTTTGCCATCTTCAAACGTTTGTAGCTCATTGCAACGACGACCGATTTTGGCGAAACTTTCAGAATATGTTTAATTGACACAGATCTACAAAACGTATTTTTTAAAATTTTCAATATAGGCCGACATACAAAAGTTAAGAATTCAACTTTTAGTATTTTTTCAACAATTCCGATCAATTGCAATTTTTGAAGAAATTTCTTTTCACACCCTTTAGTAAACTAATTGCTCTAGCTTCCCAAAAAAGTTCAAATCGTGTAGTATAATATTAAAAAAGTTATAGTCTTCTTTAGAGCGGTCTTAAACTTTTGTCCGCTACTGTATATTTTAAATTTTCATCAAGGGCTCTAATACTTTCTCATTTCATTCTTAGCAATTGCAAGTTTCTCAAAATCTTTTTCGCATGTCATTTGGTAAATCAATTGTTCTAATTGCTCGAAAAGAGTCAGGTCGTTTGGTCCGATCATGAAGAAGTTATACCGTTTTGAAGTGCGATCAAATAGTTTCGTTGTTCACTGTATGCAACCGCTGAAAAACGGCACAAACTTATGGGATGACCTAATACTTCCGATAAAGCATTAAACAGCTTCCGAAAACGTATATAGAACTATGATTGGGTGGCTCCGGGAGCGATGTGTGAATATATCCAAAAAAAACTCCAACAATATCCACCAAAATTCAAACACCAATATAGTTACAGTTAAAAATATGAATCGTTTAGAAAATAATTTGTTGTTGTTGTAACAATGTTGTAATAATGTTGTTGTAGTTAGTGCAGTTTAAAGTAACGTAATATTTTGAGTAATTATTTTCGCGACCTAAATTTAGTCGTGCATGCAATTACTTGAACGAATCCTTTCTACTGTAAATTCTTAAAAATACAACAACATATAAATTGTTAAAAAAATTATTTCTTGTTGTGTTAAAAATATATTGAAATATAAATTGGTAAAAAGGATAATTTGTCGTGGTTGTGCCTAGTGCAGTTTAGAGGAAGATACCATTCTGATTAATTAATAAATCACTTGATCGAATCCTTTCGAAAATCAATCGTTAAAAATATGAATTGTTAAAGAAATAATATGATGTTGTTGCACTTAGTGCAGTTTAAAGTAACGTAATATTTTGAGTAATTATTTTCGCGACCTAAATTGAGTCATGCATGCAATTACTTGAACAAATCCTTTCTACGGTAAATTCTTAAAAATATAACATATAAATTGTTAAAATTATTTCTTGTTGTGTTAAAAATATATTGAAATATAAATTGGTAAGAAGAATAATTTGTCGTGGTTGTGCCTAGTGCAGTTTAGAGGAACATAACATTCTGATTAATTAATAAAGCACTTGATCGAATCCTTTCGAAAATCAATCGTTAAAAATATGAATTGTTAAAGAAATAATATGATGTTGTTGCAGTTAGTGCAGTTTAAAGTAACGTAATATTTTGAGTAATTATTTTCGCGACCTAAATTGAGTCGTGCATGCAATTACTTGAACGAATCCTTTCTACTGTAAATTCTTAAAAATACAACAACATATAAATTGTTAAAAAAATTATTTCTTGTTGTGTTAAAAATATATTGAAATATAAATCGGTAAGAAGAATAATTTGTCGTGGTTGTGCCCAGTGCAGTTTAGAGGAACATAACATTTTGATTAATTATTAAAGCAAATCGCTTTTGAAGTGCGATCAAATACTTTCGTCGTTTACTGTATGCAACCGCTGAAAAACGGCACAAACTCATGAGATGACCTAATACTTCCGATAAAGCATTAAGCAGCTTCCGAAGACGTATATAGAACTATGACTGGGTGGCTCGGGGAGCGATGTGTGAATATATCCAAAAAAAAAAAACTCCAACAATATCCACCAAAATTCAAACACCAATTTCCATAGATAGCCGCGCAGCGCGGCGGCGTCAAAAAAGCAGCTGTTCGAAAATTGGATTTCGGCCAGGGTCGTCTCTGTCGAGAGTAGACGTCGCCGCGTGTGTCTGTCTGTGCGCTGGGTAACCAGGGCTCGCTCGTTCCTCTTTGCGTACGGCGAAATTTTCCCGCGGAGCCGCACGATATTAAAGTGCCGTTTCCTTGGGATATTTGCGCGTCGCGAAACGCAGGAAATAGCTGCGCGGCTCTTTTTCTTTCGTCGGTCTTTTTGCTCGTTTCCACGGGTGGCATCGAGCGGGTAAGAAGAACGAACCGGTGGTCGTCGTCGTCTCCCTCCCCCGGCCCCCTCTATCATTCTCTCTCGCTCCCCTTTATGATGTTTTACAAAATATGCGCGCGTATCCGAGCGTGTTCGCGCATCCAGCGAATGTCGTTTAGACCCCGGCACGGTTCGCGGCTTAATTTCACCGGAAATAATGGAGAATGCGTGTGTAAATAGGCAGGGCAAAGAAGTATCATTTCGCGAGGCAATTGAGAGAGAGAGAGAGAGAGAGAGAGAGAGGGAGAGAAAGAGAAGTATACACGTATAGAGAGGATACCTACCAACGGAGGCTAAAAAATTGGCTGCTCAGGCTACAGGCAGGAGCATACTGCGAGTTTTTATTTAGACCGCTCTCTGCTGCGGCACCGAAGGAGCCGTGAATTCTTGTTTTATAACGGCCAGAGACACCGGCTGCCTCTCTGTGTTTTCTTGCGGAATGCGCGACCAGGAGAAAGACAGCGAGAAACACTGCCAGAGGGTGGAGAACGATTGTATACTTCATGATTCGTGCTACTCAGTAAAATTTGGAAATCAGTTTCCAAAGGTATGGCCATTTGTTGTTGTCGCTCATCTCGCAGTCCCGTATTCAAACGGCCGCAGGAACCGTGAACAATTTTTCCCGCGAATGAATCCACCACGAATTTGAAGATTGAATAATTCTCTTTAAAACGAGACATCAAACGTTCATCTACGATTTTTTCTAGTCGATTTATCCAATTTTGAACGGAACGTTGGTCCGGATCACTGGTCCGGACTAGCTACAGGAGAAAATGAAGACACGAAAATGCTGCGAATTCAAACGTCTGTAACAAAGGTAAAAACTTTCTTTGGTGGATGAATTCGACATGGATTTGAAGATTGAACCTTCCTCTTTGCAACGAGACCTTGAAACTTGATATGCGATGTTTTTCGGCAGAGTTATCGATCTTTGAACGAAGGGCATGCGGAGTACTACGAGCGGCGTATCAGTTAGGTCCACTAATTCGGCTAGTTCCTCGTTTTTCTTCCGTAAAAGAGTGAAAAAAAATCGCACATCAATTTTTAAGAACTCGCTGTAAAGAGGAAGCTTCAATCTTCAAATTCATGGTGGATTCAACGTCGAAAAAAATTTATTAACAATTCTACAGACGTTCGAACTTGAAAATGTGTCTGCAACGTTTTAAGAAAAAGATTTGAAAAATGTATCGTAGCTTTTTACTTTTCAAGAAACGAACAATTCATTGAACCGTACAACTTTGTCTGTTCCAGGTAAGAACGCAATCGATGTATATCCTCGCAAACCGGATGTGTATCCTCGAAAACCGGAAGTAAGTAAAATTCACAGAAGTTTCTGCAACAGTTTCTCCTCAACAATTTCGCTGACGTCGGTTTTTTTCCCGCCGAATTATTAATATAGCTCGAAAACTTTCGCAGAGATTTCGAAAATATTCGACCGTCGAGAATGGTGACGCGCACCGTGAACCGCTTAAAGTATCCCTTTAGAATTCGCGAAACTTCTAACAAACCGGGGGCATTTCGTCCGGATCCAGTTCAAAGTTAGGCACTTGCCGTTTCTTCGGGCGCCCGTGTCCTTTATCGCGGTACCGTTTGCTCGAGTTTATTGCGCACCGTCACGATTCAATCGTTGACTTTTCCGAACGAGAAAGGCCCGGGCGCGCTGCGTCCACTCTCGAATTTCACATGCTAGCCAAGCCATTCGACCTGTCACGACGATTTTTTCGCACGGAAAAAATTTTCTCCCCGAACGAATTCCGCGCGGTCGACTCTCCCGCGAATGGAACGAAAGCAATTTTTCTTTCGGAGGCAGCTCGATCAACCCGGGGGATCTTTGTGACGGAGCTGCGACACTTTGCCGAATTTTTCCAGCCACGTTCAATATCCTTGCTCTCCCCCAGACAATCTGATTTAACTCCTTACAGTATTTTAACGAGTCACACTCGTGCTGAAGATGTTAAATAAACTTTAATAAATATAAAGGGTAAACTTTACTTTACCGGACTCAAAAAATTTGTACCTTTCTCCTATAAATTATGATGATATTTGGTATGTAATCCAGTAGATTCGTATCCGGGGCAGCTGCAGATCGAAGTGTCGATCCTGTAGGATCAATGGTTCAGGAGTTATGCTTGCTTAAAGTTGAGCAATCTGCAGTGCTTTTGACAGGTAAGGCCGCCGCCATATTGGTTTGTAGTGACGACTAAAATTATTCTGCTCGGTAAGCGGCGCGCGACCGTCACTACCAACCAATATGGCGGCGCCCTTACCTGTCAAAAACACTGCAGATTGCTCAACTTTAAGCAACCATAACTCCCGAACTATTGATCCTACAGGATCGAAACTTCCAATCTACTGAATTACATACCAAATACATCATAATTTATAGGAAAAAGGCACAAGTTTTGAGTCCGGTAAAGTAAAGGCAGCCAAGCAGCCTCTGTTTTTAAATGAAATCAAATTTGATTCGTTTGTAATCATTAGACTGCGGATTTTATGCATTTGTGACGAAAATGGGTAGATGTAATTTGAAACAGTAAAAATATTAAGGCAATTCAGGAACGTCCATATGTCATTTTGTATTTATTAATATTGTTGAAAATAGGAAGACGTTTTTATATGGTTTCAGTGGTTTATAATTGACAAAGCAAATCTTTATTTTACATAAATATCCGCAGTCTAGTAATCAATATTTAAGCATTAAAATAAATGTAGCCGTATAAGAAATATAAATTTTCTTTTCTCTTCCACGACATTTTTTGGGATGCCGACGCTTTAATATGTGTAACTGGAAAGGAAGTGATACGGCAAGGGGTTAATGTCCTCAAGTTGAGGCACTTAAAAATATGAATTGTTCAGAAAATAATATGATGTTGTTGTAACTAGTGCAGATTAAAGGAAGATACCATTTTGATTAAATAATAAAGCACTTGATCGAATCCTTTCTAAATTCAATCGTTAATAATATGAATTGTTAAAGAAATAATATGATGTTGTTGCAGTTAGTGCAGTTTAAAGTAACGTAATATTTTGAGTAATTATTTTCGCGACCTAAATTGAGTCGTGCATGTAATCACTTGAACGAATCCTTTCTACGATAAATTCTTAAAAATACAACAACATATAAATTGTTAAAAAAATTATTTCTTGTTGTGTTAAAAATATATTGAAATATAAATTGGTAAAAAGAATAATTTGTCGTGGTTGTGCCCAGTGCAGTTTAGAGGAACATAACATTTTGATTAATTATTAAAGCACTTGATCGAATGCTTTCTAAATTCAATCGTTAATAATATGAATTGTTAAAGAAATAATATGATGTTGTTGTAGTTAGTGCAGTTTAAAGTAACGTAATATTTTGAGTAATTATTTTCGCGACCTAAATTGAGTCGTGCATGCAATTACTTGAACGAATCCTTTCTACGATAAATTCTTAAAAATACAACAACATATAAATTGTTAAAAAAATTATTTCTTGTTGTGTTAAAAATATATTGAAATATAAATCGGTAAAAAGAATAATTTGTCGTGGTTGTGCCCAGTGCAGTTTAGAGGAACATAACATTTTGATTAATTATTAAAGCACTTGAACGAATCCTTCCTAACCTAAATTGCTGAAAACACAACAGCATACATATAAATTGTTCAAAAAATTATTTCCTGTTGCGTTAAAAAAATCTGGGAATGCATGTGCAGCGTAATAAAATGTTCGAGGGCAGGTTTGTCCCCGGCTCCGCGACAAATCACGATAAGACGATTCTATCGAGCGATTCCCTGGCCAGCGAGGAAGGGTGTTCCAATTCCAGCAATTCCGTTTTCAAGCTTGAACAGAGGCAAAGTGAAATATCCGCATTATCAGACATTACGCGAGAAGTAAAGCAGGCGGTTATCTGGCAAAAGGAAAAAGCTGGGTAAGGGAAAGGTCCGGGGTAAAAGAAAGGAAGGAAGGAAGGAAGGAAAGGAAAGGAAAGGAAGACTTTGTGCGATCTGTTGGGCGATACGACTCGTCACTGTCAATGTAAATCAGCCCCCCATTCCATGGCGGACTCTGGTTTCGTTTATTTTTCCGAGCAGCCGGGCATTTTTGCCAGACGCGTGGGATCGCGATGCTGCTTTTTTTCAAACACACCGCGCTGCCTTATTGATTTCTACGTCAAATGGCTTATTCTCCCTTTTCCCGTCCCTCCGCGCTGGCAGCGGCAGATCCTCTGCTCTCTTTACTCTCTTCCCTGTAGACTCGCGCGCGCGCTCCATTTCCATGGAAACCACAAATGAAGTACTCGCGCGGTATAACAGCGAGCGCCCGGCCCCCGATGTGTATTCTCATTTTCATCAAAATTAGCACCCGCTGCTCGTCTTCCAGATGTCACGGTTCAACCCTGACAATGCCACCGCTCAACGTTTACACGCGCAGCACCACCGCTGTCTTTCACGAGCGAACCCGCTTCGGACGGGTTTCACTAGCCGCCGAGGCCCGAATCGCCAATTCCACTGGACAAAAGCCGTTTCTCGCCAACCCTCTCTCCTTGAGCTTACTCGTGAGTTACCTGGGAATGTCCAGGACCACGCCCGCCACCTCTTCCAACGCTAATCTTCCTCGCACAGCCTCGGAACCACGAACATTTTCGCTCCAAACGCTCACATCAACTCACATTTTCGGCTTTACTCGGGTTCTCCTGCGTGATTTTTTAACGAAACTCATGGGGGATTGTCCGCCACTCTTTTCCGGTTAAAACGATACCAAACACGACAGGATTCGATCTGTATTTCACCGAGTAATACGCGGTAATTTGGAACCTCTGCTATCCGAACTCTGTTCTAGCTAGAGAAACAATCATCTGGGTGAAATTTTGAGTTAGTTGCGTACCGAATAGCGTTGCTCGAATACCAAATACGTAATTTATTCAATTGGGAAAATGTGGAAAACTTAATTCTGATTAATATGAACGATGTCAAGAATTTTCTTTCCTTTTTCATTTGATGCAATTTAAATCTCAAGGTGGAGATTATTTTGCCGTGCGTCATTTTTCAATACATATTATGATACTTTATATAATACTGAAGTACTTTCAAATACTTCATATTAATAATAAAGTTCTAAAAGTTCTTAAATCTCACGATGGGACGAGTTTTTATTAATATATTTGGATTCTGTTCGAACAGAATGTCCGTTCCAACAATTTCCGAATCGCGCCAACACCGGGGAAATGTTCCGTTCCGATGGACGTCCGTAAAATTTTTATAAGCGCCCGAGAAAAATGGCTGAGACTGACGGGTCCCATTAGAAACGGCTAGACTTCGGTTCGCGCGTTTTGCTCTGTAAAGTAATGAAACGTTTCGTCGAAATTCTGGAATAATAGCAACACGGTCGCTCTGGTTTTATCGATCCCGACCCCTCGGCTGGTTCCGAACATTCATGTGCGTATAATAATGGTAATTAGTGTCAAAACGGGGAGATCGTACCTGCAAATAAATTCGAACCTATCGAGCGAAGGAAATACTTTCGCGAAGGAAAATATACGAAAATCATTTTCTCTAAATTCAATGCAGGGGAGACCGGGGCTGGTTGACTATCTTCTGTATTCAGAGCAAGAGCAGGGTTTCAAACACTTAAATCCAGATCTACATATGGATTAATTAATCATATATATATATATATATAAATCGCATTAATTGCAGACTCTAACACTCTACAGGGTGAACATTATAAAGACGAATATCTCCGAAAATATTGATTGCACGCAAAAATGTTTCAGATGAAAGTTGTTCCGTACCGAGGAGGGCATCATGCGGCGGAATTTTTATTTTTCCCGATGGTCACCCCAAGGTGAGGTGGAGGTCACCTTGATTTTTTAAAATGGTAAAACCTACTTTCTATACCACGAATCGATTGACTATCGAATTCTGAGTAAAAATGTATTGACCTTCATATATCCTGAGTCTAATAGTTAACGAGATATTATCGAAACAATTTTCTTTCTTCTTTGGATAATATCTCGTGAACTGTTAGGTTTAGGACATACGAAGGTCAACAGTTTTATACTCAGAATTTGATACTCTGTCGATCCATGGCATAAAAAATGGGTCATTCCATTAAAAAAAATCAAGCTGACCTTGAAATGCCCTCCACCGCTCCACCCAGAAGAAAACAATTAATACTACGTAATGTAGCCCGTCATACCAAACCACGTTCGTTGGAACACTTTTTTGATAACGACAACGTCTTTCGAGATATCCTGCTGATCTGATCCGATATTCATATACCGCATAAAAAATGTCGCACAAAAAATATCGCATAAAAAAAAGACCGTACAAAAACAGGTTTGGCAGTACTCATTAGGCAAATGGCCCCGGTCTCCCCTACTGTTTTTCAGGCAAAAATTAGTGGAAATTGAAAGGACAAACGATGCGAGACGAACATCGAATCACCGTGAAAGCGCGTGAGGATGGTTGCTTAAGCGCGGCGTATGACATGAACGTGTTAATCATGCCGATCATGGTTCGGCCATTGATTTTCGTTTCGCGCCGCCTCAAGGTTCGTTTTCACTCTCGCGGTTAAGGAGCGGCGATTAGCATGCGTGCCACGCTTTAGAAAGGTGACGTACATAAAAGAGCATGCCGAGCGTTTAAAATGCGCGATGGGTCGGTTCGGAGTCGTCAGATTAGGACTTGTCCCACCACGACGCAGTCCCCCCCCCCCACCGTTCCGCCGCGCACCGGTCACGTGACGCGCTCCGTCTCCGTCTCGCCTGTGGGTATAATGGCATTCCCCTCAATTCGTGCGTCCCCACCTCTACTATTTTGTAATTTCATTTACCACCGACCCGAGTTAATTAATCTGGGCAATATTTTATTTTCCGAATCGTTTAAGAAGATTATTTTATTTTTTAAATTTTATAAATTTTATGTTTTATTTTATTTTTTTTTTTTAAAGAAGATTTCTTTTATTTATTATTCAAGTGAACTTTCTACCCAATTTTTTAATAAAGATCCCAGCGAATATTGTACGTCTCAGTTTTTCATCCAGCGGATCTAGCTGTCGTTATTCAGACGGCACGTGTCGGGAGAAGACGGAACTTAGGCGACTTAAACGGCATAATGCGCAATATTCGTGACAGACGATCGCCGCGGGCAATAACGCGACAGCTACGTGAACCGACTTTGTTTTCCATTCGGTGTCAGCCACGTCGTCGCCGCCGAAAAACGGAAACGCGTTTTCTTGTCGCATTTTTACAACGTGTACAGAACACGAACGGGAGAGAGGTGGCGAGGGGCGCGAGTGTGGACACGTGACAAGCTCCTTTCTTGCGCCGCCGAGTCAGCCGGCCCCGGCGAGTGAAATTTCGCGGAAAACGAGCAAGAAAAGCTTTTTACGCGGAACTCATTCTATTTGCGAGCAAATACGGAGCCGGCACCGTATCCGTTCGGCTCTCTCTCTCTCTCTCTCTCTCTCTCTCTCTCTCTCTCTCTCTCTCTCTCTCTCTCTCTCTCTCTCTCTCTCTCTCTCTCCTGGTTTTGTCGTGCAGAGGTTCTCGTCGATTTCGCGGACCTTTTAATCTGGGGCCACTTCGCCTTTCATCTCTTCCGCGAGGCTCCACCCACGCGGGGACGTCTCGAATCCGCGGATACGTGTCCCTCTCGATTCTTCGGCGTTTCGACGACGATACTAATAGAGGAACTATAATACTCCTTCACAGCGATCAAAGAAGCGTGCCCCCCTTTCCTCCGCTTCCGGAACAGTTTCCCCAAGGATATTTTGCAACAAGAAAACTACTTCTGAACATTTTTTACAATACAATTTGTGATATTGGCGCACTGGTTCGATCAATTGTAAAAATATAGCAAGTTTGCAAAATATTACATGAAATTTCATTCAACGTTTCGGTCTAAAATACAGACCATTTTCAAGAATATACAAATCTCCGTATTGCGTCTGTAAGAATTAATCAAAAATATATTTTCTATTGTTAACTGAAACTATTTTCTCAAGTAAGATTTTGAAATTCGTAAGACTTACATTTTTAAAAATGTTGAGATAGCTGACAAAATGGCCCGGATCACCTCAAGATCATTCCAAGGACCAAATACGCTTCCTTTCTGTATTTTTATAATACCGGAACAAACATATGGCATTCCGTGTGCAAAACACAAAGTGAACTTCAAGCGACCTTGGGAAAAATTCTTAATCCTCTAATAACTGATGAGGTCCCTGGGGACCTATGACGTCTTGAACGATGCGGCATTTCAATACGGTTCGATCGAACAGCCGCAGCCTACGTGACTTATACAGGCTCATCCGTTTTTAAACGGCCAAACGTTAACCAGCTATAGAGGACCCCAAGTGGAACAACTTTTACCCCTATCACTTTTTTTGTTTCGGCCTTGATTTCCAGATAATTGCAAAAAACCATCATTTTTTGAGTTTACATAAAATTAAATATCTCAGGACCCCAATGATGAATCTTGATGGTTTTTCCTTTGTTTAGTTTAAAATAAGTAGGGGCATCTTTTTGATTGAATAAACTTTTTTGTATGACCTTCGGATCATGGTTTTCTGGCGTGGGGCACACCGCCACTTTCCGATTTATTTCTTTCAGGCTCCACGGTGTGCCCGGAGCGATATCTGCAATGTTGGGTCACCTCAAGGTCATTCCAAGGACGTATGCCGAATACGTTTAATTTCTGTGTTATCGTAATTTTAATACAGAAATTGGTAGAAGACCTTGTAGACCAGTCAACGAAGAGTTGTAGAGGGAAATGGAAGGAACACAATTTTTAACTTTGGGACTTTGTTTGGACTAGTTAGGTGGTAAACACACTAAAAGTCCCCACTCCTAGGAGGTGAGCACGAGGTGCAGGAGGGCACGTAGAAGATCCTTTTTTTCGCTTTTCCGCTTATATCTCGGAAACTATGCGTCCTAGCGATAAGACCAATCTATACAAAATTAAAGCTGACAAAATGTGCTACAAGATTGATTCGACTCAGTTTTTCGCTATCTCGCATAGTTTCCGAGATATCCGCGCTCGAAGTTCACTAATTGTGCTGAACAGCTAGCTAGTCAACGAAGGCAAAAATTTCTTTTTCACAATTAGTGAACTTTGAGCGCGGATATCTCGGAAACTATGCGAGATAGCGAAAAACTGAATGCAATCAATCTTGTAGCACATTTTGTCAGCTTTAATTTTGTATAGAATGGTCTTATCGCTAGGACACATACTTTCCGAGATATAAGCGGAAAACCGAAAACGGTTTTGTCCTCGCCTCCGAAGAGTAGGGCCTTTTAGTATGTTTACCTTACCAGTCCAAACAAAGTCCCAAAGTTAAAAATTGTGTTCCTTCCTTTTCTCTCTACACACCCCTTACGAGCATTCATTGACTATTGGAAGAATAAAACAAATGTTGTTCGCCGTGGCGAATCATTTTAATCAAACCGAAGAATGTTGGTGGTAGATTCTGGGGGTTGGTTCGACTCGAGGCCTCAAGGAGACGTAGGAGAATGATTAGGCTAGGGTTTACGCAACAGGTAAACGGTGGATTATTGACTCGTCGGTTCGACATGGAGTCACAGGATCAGGATGTGCGTGTGGGTGGCCGCAAAGTGCACGCACGTGCAGCTACCCATTCCGCCCTGCTTTCTCCTGCCCCCACTCCCTCCCATGAACTCGAACCGTACACCCAACCCCCCATTGCACAGGGGCGGTCTTCGTCGAACCATAGAGAAAGAGGGGAGGGGGTTAGTTCGACGCGGCTCTGTGTGTACACAGCATGGGAATCAAATGTAGCCGCAATGATTGCGATGTGTATTCTCATTTCGAACGTATTCCCACATTCTGCTTGCACAGGAGTGCATTAATGCATGCAAAGGATTCCATTGAGCCTGGGCTGCAGTCTAATTTCGCGGTGTCCTTTATCCGGCCCCCGTACTTGTTGGCCGCTTTATTAGCGGAATAGAGATCGTCGCGCGGAATTTATGGAATCCAGAACGATCATCGACCGCGATATACGTGCGGGTACACCCTTAGCTTCGACAACGGCGCGAGCCTCGTTCTCTTACGTCACAGTCTCCTAATTCACTGAAACATTTAGGTGAAACTTTCACTCGGGGGACCAAAAATATTCAACTTCTCTGAATTATTATGTATGTATAATGATATGAGGTTATAATGGTTATAACGAAAATAATGAAAAATGGGTTATAATGATATAAGCTCCCGAATTTAGTTGCCAATCTAATAATTAACCCTCATTTGATTAAAAAAAAAAATTAACCCTCACAAGATAAGGTCTAATAACCAGGGATCATAACTGTTATAACCAAAAAGGAAAAAGTCATAGAATAACAAGTATTTCATCGACTAAAATCGTATTGGTTACAGATAAGGATTATAAGTAACAGAGAAAGTTTTTTCCGAGACCCCACATTACCTTGCGAAGGTTAAGTTTGTTAAAAGTTGATTCAGTAATATTATAAAATTTAACGTTTTATCATTTTGTTTTATCGAATTGTTTGTATCAACCCTTAGCTCTCGGAGCCATTTTCACTGGAAAATTAAACATTTAATCTCCTCGTTCCGCGGAGACCCATCGCCGCCATATTTTATTGAACAGTTTAAAACATGGAGGCTAATACCTACACCTGGAGGCTGTATTAAACTGTTATGCATTCTTACGAAACTTATCAAATCATTTATTTGTACCAAAAATCGAAGTTGCGAAAGTTCTTCGGTATCGGGAGGGGGGGATGAAATGAGATTAGTTTAATAAGAATTCACGACCGCACCGCGTGCCCCGGAGCGGCGGAAAATATTTGAAAAACCTGTGGTTTTTTTAACCGACGGATTAAACTGATCGATTAAATGCAAAAGAATCAAAGGGTAAACCGTACAATGATTGGCACCCTAAGTCAAAATCGTAGGAAAAATATTTTCATTGTTTTCTGGAAATGTTTATTATTAGATAACAAATTAATAAATTAAATGTTTATTGTTAAAAACTCATAGGGAATGAAAATATTCTAGATCGGAAGAAATGTTTCATTTTCCAATCAAAATAGCTCCGAGTGCAAACGTTTAACATTTGCCGTTTAAATCGAAAGTGCCGGTAACTGTTGCAGTGCCAGCAGTCGTACACAGTTTACCATACTTGGAGTATAAAGGATTCAAAAAATAGGAAAGAGTACAACTGGTTACTGTCGCAGCGTTCCGGCACACAACGTTTCCCTCGATATTCTTCGTTCTCGCGGGGGGTGGGGGGTTGAGGGGTGGGTTTCGACCATAAAGAGGTTCAGGAGTTGCGCCAAGGGAAGCGGTTTGATCCCAGAACTCCTCACCGCTGGCTTGTGTGTGCAGTTCACCTTGCACTCGAAGAAATGGCCCGTCGCTGGAACGAATAAATGCGGTCCGAATTCATGCGAGTTTATACGATCCCCTGCAGGGAAGGAAGCTACACCGATCGTCTCTCTCCCTCTCTCTCTCTCTCTCTATCAGCACGCGAACCGGGGATCTGTGGCGCGCAGAGAACCATATACGTGTGTATGCAGAAAACGGCGCAGAGCGTCGGACACTTTTTCAACCGGAGTCCGCGATATTTCAATCTCTCCTTGCGCGCAGAAAGGGAGATCCCCGGGAACACGGTTATTTTGCCTCGCGACTCAAAGCAACGCTTTTCCTGTTCACAATCCGCGATCATTCTCGTATACTGATTCGCGGGGACATAGAGGAAAAGTGTTTCCCTCACTATCCTCCACCCCTCCCCTCTCTGCCGCAGGTTGCTTTGCTGGAAACCTCGCTCCTTATTTCCTTATTCAGTTTCTCGTTCCGTTTGAGGGACACGATAACTTGTTTATTTCGTAGCGGTAACAAAGAATGCCGATTGCGAGTATTCTTGACTTTCGACGCGCCCCTTCCAAGGTTATTGCAAGGTTTTATTGCGGGCAGAAGAACGCGATCATGCGCTTGTTGCGCTCGCCGATAAGCATTTGACGCACACATCGTTCTCGAAAATGCCACTGTAGGTTATTCGAAAACGATCACATGTTGAAACGCCTTTGGAATGTTCGGAAAGTTTTTCTCGCCAATGAGCCTGCGATAGATTTCAAGATTGAACCTTCTCCTTTCCAACGAGCCCGTAGAAAATGATCTACGATTATTTTTCGGAAAGTTATCGTATTTTGAACGAACGGTGTACCGTCACCTTTCTAATACACCGGCAGCGGCGTATTGCGAGGCGGAGAGCGTCACGTGACCGGGCGGAAGCGTGGGGGAATAGCGTCGTAGAAGGGGGAAGGTAGAGTGGGAGAATATTCTCTTAACCCGGCGTTAGTTAGGTGGGGGATCACAGACCCCAGAGATTTTGGATTGATCGTAACATTGTAACAACGCGTGACAGTTGTTAAGTATTTTTGAATAATAAAAATATAATTTCGTGGATCTGCGTTTTTACTCTGATAAATTACAAGCCCCTTAAGCAATACCTAATCTTATATTTATGAAAAAGGTATTTATTTCTATAATACAATATATTATTTCGGGGCCTTACCACTTACGATACATTTTCCCACCTTACCAACGCCGGGTTAACAATTTTTTAACTATATTTAACAATTCCACTAAAAAGATATTTTATCGTAACAAAGTACAGTAAATCCTCTATAGTCGCGAAATCCTCGAGGGGGGGGGGGCGGAGCCCGTTTGCAAAGTTCGTGGACGGACACTGTTTCTTTTTTAGCTTCAAAGCAGTGTTGTTAGATTGGGCGAAGTACAAAGTTGGGGTACCTTGGTCACCCCGCATAATTTCACAAAATGTTTTTTTTTTATGGAAAGGTCCCAGATGCACAGGGTTTTTGGGGAAGAGCAATTACAGTGGTCGGTATTACTGTAAACTACAAAGACAGAGAAGCAGATATGTTTCTCGCAGGAAAGACACTGACAGAGAATATGAAACGGCTTGATTTTTTCGATCACGCGGATGGGCTGCATTTCGCGAAGAAGCAATATTTTTCATGCTCTTTGCGTTGACTTATTCTCTGCATTATTGCGGACTCCCGTACAAATCGTCGACAAATGTCTCCATCGACACGGATTGGCCGACACTGACACGGTCAAATCGTCAATTGAAAACAGTGTCGGTCAAATGAGTTGTCGACCAACCCAGGGTAACCCGAGAAGGACAGAGCGCGTGTAAAGAGAGACCGCGCGCGGCCGACTCTCCGCGTTTCTTTCTTTCCCGTACGCTGTCCTACCTTGCGCCCGAAACGTTCATCGTTAATTAAATAATCGCACGGGCCTCTGAACTGTGCCGACGACTGCGACTCTCCACGTCGCAATAGTAGTGGTTCACACCGATATACCCGAGCCGAGATCAGATTACTACAGTGAAGGGGATATTTTATTTTGCGATTATCGTGTACGGCCTTTTTCCGACTATATAGAGGATTTACGGTGTCCTCTAAAATCAGAAACAGCAAAATCGCCATTTTCGAAAGTGGTGTGATAATTGCCATATTCCACAGCTGACGGGGTTTGGAGGGTGGGGGAACGAACGGCTGGAAAGAATCGATGGATCGAACCGGCCCGCGAAAGCCCGCGAACCGGACGGTGAATTTCAAATTCGATTCGCACGCGAAAACCCGATTCCCTGTTTTCGTACGTTTTTTATTTTCCTTTTTCGATTTACTTCTGCGCGCGGGATCATCAATTACTCCGGCCGGCACCGCTAATTGCGGCGATACAGTGGCGTTGCGCTCGCGCGTTCTTAATCAATTTTTAAAATTAATTTCGCCGATACACAGTTACAGCACCGGTGGCGCGTGGGGGTGGGCGATACTGTTTGACAAAAACCGGCGAAAAATAACGGGCGCACGCCGATCATCGTGTACGGGACGGGGGAGAGAAACGGTCGTGCGCGGCACACGGCTCTCGTGGTGCTCGCTCGACCGAATATCGGTCGTCGAAAAAAAACGAAAAAAAAAGTCCCGGGTGAAAAAAAATTCAATTTTCTATTTACCGTATCGATAGGCGGGTACCGTTTTTCATTTAACGTTCCGACCGGGCGGCGGCGGGGAGGGGACCGGGTTGGCCGTTTTATGCAACGGTTAACTAAAGTGTATGACTTTCCATAAAGCGAAATTTTTACTTTTTCTCGCTCGCGGTTTAAACGCTTTCGACAGAGCGAGGGAGCGAGAGAGAGAGAGAGAAACGAGGAGGAGTGGTGGGGGATGAGCAATACATTGCGATGTTCTGTTCTGCAACTTTTTTTTTTCAATGGAAAATATTCGCCATTGTTAGCCGACCCTGGCTACCGATTTGACAAGCAATTTTGCGGTTAAATACAGATTTGTAGTAACATTTAAAACCGGTCGTACGGTCCCCGCAGATATTCTATGAGGCTTTTGTCGGCGGTTTTCAATGAGAGCCGAATACGCACGCGTCTCTCTCTCTCTCTCTCTCTCTCTCTCTCTCTGTCTCTCGCAGGATCCTGACAATGCGGAAATAAATTTTCGCCGAACGAATGGGCTTGTTCCTACTTACCGGGAGACTCGTGTCAAGTTATACAAGCCGCGAGGCAAAATTCCAAATTATTTCTTTTGTTTCGGTGCAGGTGAGTGGCGGGGGAAGAGGAGGGGGGGGGCGGGCGGGCGGGCGTTTGGCCCCGCAATTGGCCTTTTATTGGCCTCCCCTCGGTATTACGCGTTTCACTTGAATCTGTTATTCATTTCCGCAGGAATGTTCATGAAATGTCTTTTATGATTCGAAACGTCGCTGAAATCACGAATGAAAATGATACACGTCGGTTTTATAATATACCATCGAGACAATGGATTTATCAATATTCATGGGTGCACAGAAAGTCGGGCCGCGGCTATCGATCCTGTCTTCGTGTTGCTGTTGCTGTTTTTCGCGCGGCAATTGATATTTGATTCTGAAGCGACGACCCTCGCCCAGTTAATAAACTGACGATTCTCTTTGAATATGGAGGACCCCCGATGCTCATTATTATCCGGACTTTGTGAAACGTTACAGGTGAAAAATGAAATTATTCTGTACACCGGCGGTGATTATTGTCCGTATACGAAACGCGTCGATTATTGCTCCCGGAAACCGTTTTGTTCGAGTGCTCGTTCTCGTATGAATCGATCAGCCCTCCCCCCCCCCCCCTCACCCCCTCCAACCCCATGGTGTATCCACCATAAGCCATTTAGCAGTTTCCTTTTTCAAATAAAGCACCGAGAAATCGATAAGCTAAGAATGAAATTCGAAAATTCTCCCCCCTATGAGCCATCGTGAAAATAGAGAAAATTTAACAATAAAAGTGTTCGATTGTTCCCTACATTTTTATGAAGAAATTCGCAATTTTTATTCGCAGAGGGTTTATACGAATTTTATAATGTGAAGTAAAATTCAATGAAATCGTATGCAGAGAGCTGGGTGAAAATGTTGAGCAAATAAAAATTTCGAGTAAAATGGGTTTTACACCCACTTTGTTCGAAACGTTTATTTACGTAACATTTTTGCCCATTTCCGATCGTACGCATATTTTATATAATACGTACTGTAACTCACGAAACAGATTATTTTTGTTCTCAGCCGTAAAATTTCGTTGGACGAACATTTTTCGCTTCTGTCGCGAAAATTTATCGATCCAGTTGTTTTAACATTATCCTGATAGTGGGGACACGGCGCATAGTGATTTACCGTGATACGCAAATATAGTGGGGACATTTAACTTACATGTGCAGAAACGTTAGAATGTAGAAAATGGCGCGAAGGGTTAGAGGTAATCCGCGATAAATATCGCCGCGGGGAAAAATTCGGAAAACCGGTTAAAGGCTCGGAGCCATATTTAAAAAGGCCGGGGGCTCGCGAGGAGATTTTTTTTTTTTAGTACAGACAAAGGGTCTGGTGTAATTAATGACCGGCACTGGAGGCCAACGATTTATACGCGCGCATGACAGTCGAGTAGTCACGTATTAAAAAGGCAGCAAAAAAGCGCGCCGGTCCGTGTCCACTTGTATGCATGTATGTTGTTTTTTTCTTTTTTTTTTGTTTACATTTTTTATTTTTATCGATGCTCCGTTTCGAAACTCTTTCGCCCCTCCGCCCCCTCTGTACACGATTTCTATACATCACGCGAGCGCGCGGGAAGGGTGGACATTGTTTAACACTATTGTTTGTTTCGATATCGTATTTCGCGCCGCGCGGTGTCATAAAAGCGAACGCACCCCACTCCTACACCGTGCTACGGGCGCGAAAACGCGGAGCGTAATTCGCGAAAAAACATTACAAAATACCCGTGCAAATATCGTCGCGAAAGCTCTTTTCCGGCGAGCGCGTCGACGGGCGCGCGAAAAAATATGATTAGCGGAAACGAATGGCCGCGACCCGTGCGTCGGCAAAGACACAATCATAATTCCCGGATCAAATGAAACCGTACGAGGCTGAATATTCCTTTATTTTTCCTGCGATCGACGAATCGCGTTTGTTAACAATAACCAATTTTCAAACGATTCTGCTGCGACGAACGCGGCCTCGAAAATCACTTTTCACATTTCAATCCCGAAAGTAATTGCTGAACCGCGTTATTTATTTTTTAAAAGTGGATTCGGTTAGATCTCTCAGTAGTCACGTGACGATGTGAGTCACGCTCGACGGAGAGGGGGCGCGTCACGTGACCGGGCGGGAGAGTGGGGAGCAGCGTCGTAGCACGAACTATGTTACTCGCGATTCACAGTACTGAATGAATAGTGTGTGAATGTTCTTCAGGCCTGCAAACGTCTTGTCACTTTGTCAGTAAGTGTCAAAATTTTGAAAATACTGTCATATTATTTCCAACCTATTAACGATATTAACAGAGAAAATCAATTTCTATGTCATTCCAGTTTATTGCAATTCGGGTAGAAAGTTTTTATTTTGCATAAAGGACCGCTGTCTGGTGATAAACAATAGTAAAAGTTGATTTTCACGACTTTGTTAGCTGGACCAATAACGAACATTTAAAAGATGTGTTTTGTAAACTCGTATGAATAGGTTCTGTAAATTTCATTGAAATTGATTAATTGCTTTACGAATTATAAACGATCAAAAGTGGTAAAAATTGCAATTCATAATTCTCGGTCTTTTTACCACTTTTGGTCGTTTATAATTCGCAAACCAATTAACCAATTTCAATGAAATTTTCGGTACGTATAGAATTCATATGACTTTACAAAATACATCTTTTAAATTTTTGTTATTGGTCCAACTATAGAGGTTGCAGAAATTAATTTATACTATTGTATTTCACAATTCCGACCAAGTGCATTTTTACTACTTATTTATTAGATGTCAGTCACTAAACTAATTCTTCTAGCCTTACGAAAAAATTGAAGTCGTTTGGTCCATTCATAAAAAAGTTATTCTGGTTTAAAGTGTCTCAAAATTCCTTCAACATCCAGAAATAGGAGGTTCCAGAGATCATTTGAGGCAGCATTTTCCCTTGGAAAAATGGCGTCCGCGGCTTTGTTAAGGAGTTATTCACGAAAAACACGGGCCAATCAGAGCGCGACCTAGACGCGTGTTGGCAAAGTCGTGTTTTTCGTTAATAACTCCTTAACAAAGCCGCGGACGCCATTTTTGCAAAGGAAAAAGTTGCTGCAAATGATCTCAGGAACCTCCCATTTCTGGATGTCGAAGGAATTTCGAGACACCATGTAGAATAAATATAATAATAAAGGAAGCCTTATCGTTCAGCTCATTCGGTCTCTCGGCTGTCATTAGAATTACAAATCCTCCCGGATTCCAGCAATATTTTCCCGGTCTCGATCGCCGGGAATTCTTAGGGTCGTCTGTCGTTCCCCGTTTCGAGGCGACTCGACTTCCGGAGCAATTCCCAGCTCGCCACCTTTTCCTCTCGCTTTTCCCTCGGCCTTCCCTCGACAGGATCGCTAACGATCATCGCAATTTCTCCCGAAAACCTCTGGGGAAAGCGTCGTGTGTCCCCTCGGTACAGGACTGTTAAGATCGCCCCTCTGTCTCTCTTTCGGCCGGTTTACAGGTCGGTACACGCGCGAAAGATGGATGAGCCGGTTTATAGACAGAATCGTGCCGCGCGCCAGCTTACGTAAACCTCGCTTTTACGTAATCCCGTGGCAAGGGTGGAGTTAGAACGTAGAAAGAGAGAGAGAGAGAGAGAGAGATATCTCCGGCCATGCTCTTTGTAACCCGCCGAGTGTCAGAAAATCGTTCTCGCTTTGACCTAACTGATTCCCTCCCGCGGGACCATCAACAGCATTCCGGGATGAAGACTTATCAAACAAGCCTACGACACTTCTTCATTCTCTTAATAATCTCGAAGACCTCGAAGGCACCACAATCGTACTTTTAAATTCCTAACATTCATTCATCAATTTACAATTATTGGGATTGTAAAGCTGCATTTATAGGAAAATGATTGAACACATTTATTGGTCATTGCACGGGTTCTTAACCGATGTTCCGCGAAATATATTAAATATATTTAATAATATACAGGGTGTCCCAAAATTCGTGAACTTCCCGAAAGGGGGTGTGGTTCCTGAGACCATTTCAAGCGACATTTTCCTTTGCAAAAATGTTATTCGTGGCTTTGTTTAGGAGTTATTAACGAAAAGCAGGGACCAATCAGAGCGCGACCTAGACGCGTGTTGGCAAAGTCGTGTTTTTCGTTAATAACTCCTTAACAAAGCCGCGGATAACATTTTTGCAAAGGAACATGTCGCTTGAAATGGTCTCAGGAACCACCCCCTTTCGGGATTTTCACGAATTTTGGAACACCCTGTATATCTATTTCAACGCGGATGTTTCAGTTTGTTTACTGGATCATTAATTTTGGATCTTCCGCAAATATTTTTCATATAATCAAACGTGTCCCCTGACTTGAAGAAGGTTATTGGAACGGAAATATGGAGCGGGAGTCTTAATTTCCGAGGCTCCTCTGGCGAGCACCTAAGTGGTCCCAGTAATAAAATCATGATCATTCGGGTGACAAAGTATTTCACCTGGAAACACCTGCGATTGCGAACAAGGATCGGGAAAGTCCTCGGTAATCTGCGGGAAGGCGTCTACGTTGTCGATTCTCATTCCCCGTTAGGTCAGTCTCATGTTCGCCGGGTCTTTCGAGGATGACGATGGCGACGTTCCAGCTCCCTTTGGGAGTAACCGAGGCAACACGGCGTGGCATAGGAAAACAGTAATCACGGAGTAACTCGTAGCAAGCGGGGAGGACTCGGGAGAAGGTGTTGGATCGAGTTGGCTGTACTGTAATACGGGTCGCAATGCATACAAATGTCATTTCCACCTCTCGAAGATCCTCTTCCTTTTCTCATGTTCCTCTCTTCTCTCCCTACCTTCCTTCCTTCCTTCCTTCCTTCCTTCCGGTTGTTTCCCAGGCACATGGCTCTAGTCTGTATCTCTGGGCGTTTCGGTAATTTCGTTAGAAAAACGCGATTCTGCTTGTTGCGCTCGCCAATACCATTTAACCCCCATACTGTTCTCAAACATTGCGTTGCAGCTTATTCGACAACGATAACAGCATGATTTTTAAGCGTGTTGCAGAGGGAAAGGAAGGCACGAAAATGTTGCATATTGAATCACCAGTAAGAAGATTGGAACATTTTTTTCGTGACTGAATCCGCCATGGATTTCAAGATTGAAGCCTCTTCTTTCCAACAAGACCTTAAAAAGTGTCGTACCATTTTCTCTCACTGTTTTATGCTGGAAAAACGAGGAACTAGGCGAACTATTGGACCTAACTGATACGCCGCTCGTAGTACTCCGCATGCCCTTCGTTCAAAGATCGATAACTCGGCTGACAAAAATTGTAGATGAATTTTCAAGATCTCGTTGCAAAGAGGAAGGTTCAGGCTTCAAATCCATGGTAGATAGATTGTGAGATAAAATTTTTTTACCGTTTTTACTGAACTTTGAATTAGCAGTATTTTCGAGGCAAAATGGGTCTTCAGTTTTTCATGTGCTACATCTTGTAAAAATATTGTAGGAAAATGAACAATGGCGTGGGAAAAGTAGAATGTTCAGGCTTTAAAATGTGTCCAAGTTCATCGCTGTGCCGTTATTTTTAACGAAATGGTCGCGGTTCGAAAATCAAGTTTTTGCGAG
>CM052284.1:3051146-3071702 GCA_028455765.1 Lasioglossum oenotherae | reverse complement strand
AACGCAGCAGGAACCACGGGTCGAACCCCAATCAATCGTTCAAAAATCAACCTTGAACGTGAGGGTGAAAAGGTTAAACACTATTTTTAGCACATTGTATTCCACTCATCTTCAGGTTCTCCACGACCCGCACGTCTTAAGGGAGGAATTCAGCCCCAAACTTCGCACAGCTCGCATAAGGGCGAGTCTCAGTGGGCAGTGGCGTGCGATCACATAATCGCATTTCCCTTGACTGTAACTGGGAGGCGTTCACGTCGGGGGTGATGCTGGTGGTGGGGGGTTAAGCTCGCATTTATATTCCACGGTGGCCCGTAAAAATCCCGGGACGCATAATCGCGCGTAGCTTTGATCCAGGAATAAAATTCCCTGGCAAGGACTGTTCGAGCATAGTTCCCTTCGAGTGGGGGAGCTGAAATGCGCGTAACACGCACATGCACACACGACAGTATGCCGTTGTCGTCGTCGTCGTTCTCCGCAACGTAAGCAAAACAGTCACGTTGAAGGAGCACACGTACCCTGTCACGTGGCTGGAAAACGGAGAAAAAAAAATTCCACCAGCCCCCCTGCACAGCATGAGAATCACGAGTCACACGAACAAAAAGACACCCCCGCCCCCCGCGACTTCATTTTCCCGCGGACTTCTTCTTCTTTCACTCCGTCTCTGTGTAACTTTACAGAAACTTAGTTACTACTTCTGGCTCGCGACCGGAATACTTAAGGGTTACATGGGGGGGGGGGCTGTGTGTCACAGTTAGCCGAGTTACAGGGAGATGTAAGTTTGTTATAAAAATTCCTCTGAATTTTTAAGGATCATTTTAAACTTGATATTTTGTCTTTGGGAAAAATTTTTAGTTCAACTTCAGTGTCGGACGAGAGAATGGGGTGTCGATGAATTCTGAAAATTATCAGTAGGCAGCGGATCTTTATGCAAAATAAAAATGTTTTACCTGAATTATAACAAACTGGAGTGAAATGGAAATTGACTTTTTTTTCTTAGTATGTCTGATAGGTTGAACAGAATATAACAGAATTTTTTAGTTCTTCTAATGTTTTTAATATTTTAAATCACACCTGCCCATTTTCGTCATAAATGCATAAAATCCGCTGTCTAATTATAAGTTATAATTAGACTGCGGATCTCGATGCATTTATAGCAACATTCTGTCGATGAAATTGAAAATTGCTAGGAAACTATTAATGGAAGAAATTCGTAATATTGGATTTAATTCAAAATTTCGAAGTTTTTTTTATTGCAATGTATAGCCAATCGAAAACTGATCAATTTTTGTTGAAAATATTTTTTTGTCAGATTATATCTCATGTACTTGAAAAATCGTGGAAAGTATTAGTATCTTTTTCTTGCTCTACAAACCTATCTGCTTCAATTGTTCGAATTAATTGATTAAAATTAATTAATTCGAAAAATTAAAGCAGATAGGTTTTGAGAGCAAGAAAAAGACTTGCGAATGCATATACAGGGTGTTTCGTTTATCTGATAACGGAAATATCTTGTGAGGCACTGAAGTTACGAAAAAACTTTGTTTACAAAAATAGTTCGGTATGAAGGGTACAACCATATAGTCTAATTTTTTTGCGGACTAGAATGGTGGAGAGGGGGTATTTCGAAGTCAAATTAAGTTTTTTAAATGGAATGTCCTATTTTTCATACCATGGATCGATAGAGTATCAAATTCGGAGTATAATAGTGTTCACCATCATATATCCTAAACCTAATATTTAACGAGACATTATCGAAACAATTCTCTTTTTTCTTTGAATAATATCTCGTTAACTATTAGGTTTAGGACATATGAAGGTCAACACTTTTATACTTAGATTTTGATACTCTATCGATCTATGGTATAAAAAATAGGACATACCATTTGAAAAAATAAAGGTGACCTTGAAAACATGATGCAAATTTAAAATGGATACGACTGCTGCATCGGCCCCTCCTTGACTTAAACTTTTTATTGGAAATATTTTTTCCTCTGGAACTTAGTTTTCGAGATATTCCAGGTGGCGAGGATAAATTCCCCACTCTGTATACACTTTATCTGACGAAACACGAAATTTTGGGGAAAAAATGGAATACAAAGAACGCGGGAATTTATTACACAACCCAATAACACAGATGAGAGAAATGGTATCTGCAAATATTTGTATTAGGTGAAGTAAAAAGTTCTGAGCGTTTTTCGCTTTATTTATAAAGTGAAAAACGCTCAGAACTTTTTACTTCACTTAATATTTCCGAGTTGAAATATTTTTAGCCAGGTCTGATAAGTTTCTCATTGAAGAACTGCTACGCTTGTATTCGGAGGAACAGGCCTGGTTCGGTTAATGGAGGTTACGCGGAGCAAACAGAGAGAGAGAGAGAGAGAGAGCACCAGCTTATTATTGGCATTAATTTTAGAGGTAGCCCGGCCACGTGTATCCACAGTGGACCACGTAGACGTTTAATAACACTCGTATTACTTGGAAACGCATCCTACGGACTTGTTTACTCAGGATTTGTTAGCACATCCTTGCAATTCCAGCGCATATAAGGGTTCTCTCGCTACAGCAACGACGACTCGCGCTCGCTCGGCCACTGGCCTCGATACATGTTTTATCGTATCCCGTGTCGCTTTGATGGTATCCAGACATTTTCTAGCTTGAATAGAACGCGTTCGACGCTCGACGGAGATTTATTAATTTTCTCCGGGCGCAGAACTCTCGTCCGAGAAATTCCGCGTCGGGCTCCCGATAAATTGTTTTTTGGTAATTCTACCAGTACCATAAACTATTTCAATTTGTGGTCTTCGAACGCAGCTCGTCTTTGTGGAAAATGTTCGATATGGACAGATGAATAAGGTAGAGTGGGGCAAGTCCGTTATAATTGGTTATTTCGATTATAATATGAACGAAATTTCTCTAGCTTGTATTTATTAATATAGTATAAGTTAGTATGAACCATTCTACATACATGTCGCCCAAGAATAAATGTGTTTTCCTCGTTTAAATCAACCAATGCCAAACAGTCACGCGAACACACACGAACTTAAATACAATACAATCTTTTCGGAGGCGGCGCAAAATTGAAAATTTTCGACACTGGAAATTACGAAAAAATCCTTAAATTCTTCTAAATACTAATATATTTATATTTAAATAATATATTTGCGCCGCCTCCGGAAAGATTGTATTGTATATAAGTTCGTGTGTATTCACATAAATTAAATGGAAATTATTTTATACTTTTTAGTGCGTTTCTTTTCGAAGCCGGTTTAATTTCTTTTTAAAAAGTTCTTTTTTAATCGTAACGATCGCAAGCTAACGGTTTCAAGGATGAAATATTTATCTGCGAGCGACACTAATAACAATTCCAAAGTAGTATACGATCTCCTCGCATCAGCCCCGGCTATGTTCGCAGATTGCTCGGCGAGATAAATTATCATTTCTAACCCCTCATTTGTAAAATATTACAGTAATTGCCTTAATATCGTTTTGCCGCGAGATTCTAACGATGAGAGATCGCCTGCAAAATCGCGATAAGTGGTGAGAGAGAAAAAGAGAGAGAGAGAGAGAGAGAGAGAGAGAGAGAGAGACCCCGGAAAAGAGAAAACGAATTCACGCAGATGAAAGATCTATATACCGGTCGTAACAAAGACGGATATGCTGTTGAATATTTAATATTCTTCAATCTCTATAATCTCGCGATGACATATTTATTATTAGCGAAATTTCTCGTTGCAAAATAAGAAATGTACATTGTCGCTGTGTCGCACAAATATACTGAAAATTAATCGACATTGTTCTTGATCAAACAATTTAATCAGGGCTAAGCCGTGGCTACAGTCGGTGGACGCGTATTAGCGAATGATAGTATCGATAATTATGCGGCCGGGTTTAATCACTTGCGCGATTGTTGCGGTTGATGATCTTTTTGTCCCCGACGGTATTTTAATTGACTCGATGGATCGATTATTCCAGCAATCCTGTAAGAGTGCGTTCGAGAGCACGTCGCTTCACTGTAAATTAATTAGTGGGAGCATCACTTCGAAATACAAATTCTTTCAAATTAAACTGCAATTATATATATATATATATATATATATATATATATATATATATACACGTTTACTCGGATTAATATTCGGACGAATATTAAATATAAAAACGACGACAACTTTTTTAGGAGCCTAGAGCAATTAGTTTATTACAGGATGTGAAAAGAAATTTTTTCAAAAATTGCAATTGATCGGAATTGTAGAGAAAAATACTAAAAGTTATATTTTACGATTTTTTGATGTGGGCCTATATTGAAAATTGAAAAAATACGTTTTGTAGATCTGTGTGAATTAAACATATTCTGAAAATTTCGTCAAAATCTGTCGACGTTGCAATGAACTACGAACGTTTAAAGACGGTAAAAATGGCAGATTTTCACGATTTTCTTACATCTTTCAATGCCTGTCGTTTATTCCCGCATCAACCGATTTCGATGAAACTTTCACAGTGCATATAATTGACGCAATAATTAGAGCTAGGTGGATGTTGTGCATTGTTTAATTAGGTATTTCAGATATTTCAAGTGCGTTTCAGGTGATTTGCTTAAACAATCAATGAAAACGAAACACCAAAAGATCGATCTTTAAAAGAAATGTTTGAGAACGTCGTTGAATATCTCTTATAGAAATACAATTGATTAATATAATTAAATATAATTGTTTTTAAGTCCAAAAGTTGATGCTATCTGGCATAAAAAATCGATTCTTGTTTAGGCGCATTGATTCTCCACAGAAAATTTTATATGCTAAAATGATTGGGTGTCCGTTTTCATCCAGAACGAGAAACATTATTTGCACCAAGTCAACAAGAAACGAATATTCCGGGAAACAATTGACAGCGAATTCATGCGCGAAGATCCGAAGAGTTGATCTAATCATGGCTGCCATAAATAGCGAAAAAGTGCACCGCGCAGGGGTGGAAAATATGGCGGCGACTGGCACAACCGTGTGTCATCGGTAATCATGTTTCCATTGCAATATTTTCGCGCGACGCGCAAACAGTGAGTGAGGAAGAGAGAGAAAGTGAGAGAGAAAGAGAGAGTGAGATTGATGACAAGGGAGAATGAAAGAGGGGGAACTAGAGAGGGAGGGGGGCGTGATTCGCATTACAAGTGGCCGAGTCGATACAACGCGAGGCGCAAATAGATCCGATGGCAATCGTCGAATAACTAACTAGCTACTCGTGGTCTGCGTCTAGATAATTGCATACTCTTTCACTTAGTCTGGTCTCGTTCATAATTAGGCGGTCCCCGCGTTTCGACACACGGGCTTTAACCTCATTAACTATTACAAGAGCCCCCCCCCCCCCCCCCCCGGGGCACGATTCAATTTCGCAATTTCTTCTTTGTACGTATTAATCGCCGCGACTCGTCTTTCGTTTCTCTATTTTGTCACGAAACTCTGTGAACGCATCTTAAATTGACCCGAAATGAAATACGATATACATATGTATATATTTATTTCAGCAAGCCGGACAGGAATTATACAATTTTATTTCGCCTGTGTGGCCAGTCCGCGTCACGTGGAATAACAGAACGCGTGTTTATTCGCTGGCGAAACATTAGCTTGATTCATGAAGATTAGTTTTGCAGTGTGCTCGTCCCAGATGATTTCCAGCGAACGCATTAACGTTCCTAATGATTGGTTCATTTATTTTTGCAATTATCTAGGTCTCCGCATTTTACAAATTTTGTCGAGACACGTTGCTACGTAGAGGAACGATGATTTAATCGAACTTAACACAGTTTGAATATCTTCTGCACAAGACAATATTCGAACAAAGAAAGATTTATATTGTCGGCTCAAGAACAGCGTGCGCTAAAATTATTGGCAGAGTGTAATATTGTTACAGACACCGAGGGAACTTTATATTTTGCATAGATATCACATGGAAATGTTTATACGACGGGGCTCAGTGAAATTTAAGAGCGGCACGCGATCCTGACGTTCTTTGCTAAAAACTAAGGATATTGTTCGCCGAAGATTAGGCCAACCTTAGAAGAAGTTAGGGGTCTTTCTGATAAGGCGTTGAACGAGAAACCGCACGCGAGTTGCATCCCAGAAGTTTATAACTAGACTGCGTATTTTATACATTTATGACAAAAATGTGTCAAAAAGACTTAAGGACATGAATGTATTAGTTTCAGCATAACAAGATAATTGAAAGAAGTATGAAATTGTTATTTGACTCCCGTGTTTTGCAATTAACGCAAACATTTTTTGTAGGGTGTCTCAAAATTCCTCCAACATCCGGAAATGGGAGGTTCCTGAGATCAATTGGAGCAACATTTTCCTTTGCGAATTTGTTGTTCGCGGCTTTGTTAAGGAGTTATGAACGAAAAACACGGACCAATCAGAGCGCGACCTAGACGCGTGTTGGCACAGTCGTGTTTTTCGTTAATAACTCCTTAACAAAGCCGCGGACGGCATTTTCGCAAAGGCAAATGTTGCTTAAAATGATCTCAGGTACCTCCCACTATACTTCAGTTTCTCAGAAAACTGATGGACATGCATCGAGGCAGTTCTGTACTACTTTTAAATATTCGAGATTTCTTTGGGTGCGTAGGCGACCAGGGATTGAATATCCTCGGACCATTAATCAGTCCGTCGAATAAAATATAAAATGGGACCGGTGACACGTAAAAAAACTCGATCCTGCATCGGTCGCAGAATTTTTTTATCGTCGGCCGTCTCATTTTGGCGAATCGATTTAATTCGGGCTTTAAGGCCCATAAACGGCGGGCTCCTTCGACGTCTATAACGAAAGGAAAAACGAGAGAGAGAGAGAGAGAGAGAGAGAGAGAGAGAGAGAGAACGATGGAGGAAGAGGAAAAAGAAAACGATCACCGCCGCAGCAATTGCTCGCTCCAGTCACGGGAAGGGTTAATAGTGGCAGTTAGGTTTAATTGTTCGCGACAGGGGGAAAAACACTTGCTGACAGTCGTAAACCGAGCCATGAAAGAAGTCTCGAGGCTTGGGACACACGTCGCGGGATCGTGGCACCGGTGCGGTGGATATGCCCGCGACACTTATCGCGGATAAAGCCTTCCTCGTGTGCTCTCCCGCGAGGCTCGACGTTGCTTCCCATGAGGAATCTTTTCCCAGCCACGGCGAAGTATAAATATGGCTTTAACGCGAGAAAACCAGTCGATGCCGGCTCGACTCGAAACCGAGAACGTTGCACGCGATGCGTGTCACCGTGCCGTTCGGCAATACATGGCCGATAGGTCGGTGCACGATCATTTACAGCAATTGTGTATCTCTGAAATCGCGATTTCCGGCTTTCACAGCCGATTTCGACGAGCTCCCGTCACCACTGAATTCGAAAATTCTGGACGTTTTATTTCTTTTTATAATCATTTTTCACTGAAACTGTCGCCAACAGATTGCTGACATTTTTCCGATTAAAACGAGTCCAAACACGACCAAATTCGGACTTCATTTGCTCGTTTAATCCACGATACTGTGGAAGCCCGATTATGCGAATATACTCGATTATGCGAATAGTAAATGTGATCGGAATTGCGTCGTGTTTGGACTCTTTTTAATCGGGAAAACGCCAGGAATCTGTTAGTGCAGTTTTTATAAACAGATAATTGTTCATAATTTTTTGAATTTCATTCTGGTACAGTGGGAACTCTTAAGATTGCCATTTATTTACGCAATTGAAGGGAAATGGAAGAGAACGAGAGATCAGCAGAGCGGAAAATACTTCGCGGACGCCATTACGGCGGGTCATGTGAACTCTAATCAGATAACGCGAAGTCTTGATAATAATTACACCTGAGTACCGAATTCATTGATGTTCCTAATGGGGTGTTGGACGCGATCGATTGCATGACGGGTGTCCAAAAAGTACGGCGAGAGACCACCCGGCTCGAACAACGGAGTTCATGAGGGTTCCTGTTCCGGCACTTCTATCGCTAGATAGACACTCCGGATAAGAGAGGAATTTAATTGAGAGCCATTGTTTCCGCGTTCGCTCTTCCTCGTTTTGCTGGAAGGCCTCGTATTAACAACCGGTCGGAATTAACTATCATTACGTCACCGGTTGCGGGGTTCGAGGACCGAATGGCGGAACACACGCGATCAAGTGTTTAAAATTCTTCCCTCGAGTCTTCTCTCTCTCTCTCTCTCTCTCTCTGCCGTCTTCCACGGTAGCTCGTCATATTCCCTGTACAACACGCTTTCCTCGGGACTAATCCATTCGCTCGAGATTGATCAGCTCGCGTTTGTCTCTATTATGAACCGCACATGATTGTCTTTCAAATATACAATTTCAGAAGCTCAGCCAAGCTTGTTCGAATTGTTCCGACACGTTGCTCTTCATTTATTTATTGAGAATTTTTCAACTGTACGTCTGTGTCCTCTTAATTATTTCTTCATGAAACTTTCATGGAAGCACTCGTGGCATTTTTCTGAATAAAATGATACCAAACACGATGTAATTCGGAGCTGGTTTTCCCGAGTAATCCACGATTTAGTGAAACCTCGACTATCCGAACAGCTCCGTAGAGCACGAGTGTTCAGACGATAGAATGGCTACCTGGAACCGAAATATATCGTGCTTGGGCTCTTTTTAATCGGGAAAACGCCAGGAATCTGTTGGTATATTTCGTAATGATTAGAAACAAAAGAAATATGAATAAATAAACGAGACTGGCAGTGACTTCTCACGTTCAACGAGACAATATAAAGCTAGAAGTTAGTCGATCAGCCCGTTGTCTCTCGAAGCAAATAAAATTGTTTCGGCGAGCAGAATGTCTGGTTATACGGCGTCCTAAGAATCCGACGTGCAGGCAACCTTAAAATGACCAATGTTTCCTAACGGTACAAGGAGACACAACACAGTCCCGCCCGTATAAAATGTATAGAAAACACGTCAGAACAATTTTCGTTCGGGAACGAGTTCCGCAGAGGTGGTTCGTTCGCGTTCGCGTTTCCGTAACGCCATAATAACTCACGTCGGCTGGGCAAAATCGATAAAGACAAATAAGCTCTCGGTTTGCCGGGCGCTCTCGTATTACCAATAAAATTCTTTACTGTCCCGCGTTTGACATTCCTTAATGGACTGAGAAAGTTACAATGCGGCTAATCATTAGCTAAATAATCGATCCCCACCCTCCCATCGCCCTTTCCCCACCCTCTCGATTTTACATCGCGCGGCGACCGCACCTGAGCTTCCGAATCGAAACCCGCTTCATTATTTCCTGGGACCCCGATTAATCCCGATTGGATATTTCTATTAACCCCTCCCACCGCCACGATCAGTCGCAATGCACACAGTTCCTTTAAACATTAATAATTATTTAAATGAAAATAAATTTTTAAAAAATACCACGTTTTTAAAACGGACTAAAAAGTATAAAATAAATTTTTTTAGAACACCACGTTTAAAAAACGGACCGAAAAGTATAAAATAATTTTTCCTAGCCCCATACAGACAGTCCTGAAAATTTGTGATTGTGAATTTTCAGTAGCTATGAAAATGCTTGTACGATTTAAAAGGAAAAACGTGTACCGAGCGTCGCACGTAGAGCTGTAACGGTTAAATTTAATAGTTTATATCTCCTAAGCGCATAGGCTTTTTAAAAAATTTTTTTTTTTAATTGTTGTCATCCAGTTCTGAGCTACGTTTAAAATCTCAAGTCTCTAGCTCATCCGGAAGTTAGTTTAAAATCAACTGCAAAATTTGTACCGAACAGACAGACAGACAAGAAAACGAGCTAATAAAAACGTGGTGAAATACTTCTTGAAATACTTTCTTTCTCGGTGGATGGGGAACTTTAATCAGAATTTGTTAAGCTTTACATGTAAAAATTATTTAAAAAGTGAAACGTCTAGCTGGCTCTCGTTTATTGTGATTAGAAGTTCCCAGAGTTTGCTGCAAGAGCAAATTGAAGCTCGAGTAAAAATGATTTATACAAAAAAGAATTATTGAAGAAATAGAATGTCTAGCTAGCTCTCGTTTAGTTAGGCTCCTGTAAAAATTCTTTATGCAAAAGCAGTGCGGATAAAAATTATTTATAATAAAAAATAAAATGGCCACCTATCTCCCGTTTATAGTAATCAGAAAAGCTCGCAATCGCTCATCCCGCGGATTCTCGGGAAAAGTGGCGTTCCCCGGTTCGGATAGGGGAGGCTCCGGTATAGGAACAGTGTGGGGCGCGTCGGAAGCATCCTAAGGGTGTATTAAATTCTATCAAAGTTCGCGTTCGAGCCTCTTTGGGGAAGTTTTAGGGCCTATAAATTCGCGGTCAAGTACTAACCCTGTATTTATTATGATAGCGACGATAGCGGGAGTATTCGCGGTGCGAAATGGCGTGGGCCAAGCGCAACCGTCCATTTTTCTGCATATATTGTGGATGGGGGTGGAGGAGGCAGTTTTATCTGACGGAATTGGTCCCGCCGGCGAGAGAGAGAGAGAGAGAGAGAGAGGCGATGGAAGAGTTGTTCGCAAGTATGCCGTTCGCTAAACAATTTCCGAGTAGAGGCGAGCGAATTCGCGAAACGAAACTCTCTCGACACGCGGGCGTTACAATCGTCCCAGGAATCTTCTATGGCGTCGAATGTCGACGAGGAGAGAGGGGGAATAGTGTTCGGTCATAATTCTTCGACTGTGCGCCTTTCTTCGCTGGCTGAAGAAAGGAAAGCGAGAAGGAGACGGAGAATGTCCTCTGGACTCTCCCGGAGACGTTTGAAGAGAGAGAGAGAGAGAGAGAGAGAGAGAGAGAGAGAGAGAGAGAGAGAGGACATGGCTCGTATAACAGGACCTCTCGTTTCATACTGTTGCGAAATTCCGCGAGACGGGCGTGTGTCGCCTTTGTTGGCGAGCCTGTCGCGTTATTCCCGCGGCTTAATGAAATTTCTTTCCACTGTGATTGTTTCGCAATCGACCGACAACAGCGGCTACAGAAACTGCGCGATTCGCCGATCGATTAGCGACGATTTTCCACCCTCACGACTGAATTATTGTAGAAATTGTCCGGGACACTTCATTGATAAAGTGAATCCTCTTCATCGGACGAAGGTGGGATACGACAAAAATGGGAACTACACGATCTAAGAAAATTTTTGTCGTGGATGAATCTGGCATGGATTTGAAGACTGAACCCTACTCTTTACAACGAGACCTGAAAAATTAGTGTGCGATTTTGTTCATTGTTTTACGAAGCGAAAACCAGGACCTAGGGGACACCTAACTTACACGTCGCTTGTAGTTGTCCGTACACCATTCGTCCAAGTCTCGTTTGAAAGGGAAAGGTTCGATCTTCAAATCTACGGTGGATTCAGTCACGAGAAGAATTAAAGAACAAATTCTCTTCGGGTAGCGGGTGCAATTTGAAGACGAAAATGTCGAAACAAGTGACGGGGACTGTTTCGTCGCGGCAATTTTATTGCACCGCACATTAGGTATTGCTTTCGAGCGTTTCCTGCAATTCCCGCAATCTCGCGCCTTAATTCCCGATGATTAATCGCGCGGCACCGCGGAGAAAACCGTTCCCGAGATGATTGCAGGCGCTGCCTCCCGTCTTCGCGGGCGAACACCGGTTATCTTTACGAAATAATTTCACGACGATGTTCGCGTTTCGCTGGAACAGTGCCGCAGGATTCAGAGAAATTCCAGATAATCCGACCTCGGGGACAAAGACGAACTTCCAGCGGTTCGCACGACTGCAATTGTTTTTTATTAGGTCCCTGTATCACCAAACAGGCTGTCCCAAAAATGTTCTACTTGAAAGAGGTCATTCTTGAGGTGATTCAAAGCAACTTTTTCCTTTACAAAAATCTTCTCCGAGGCTTGGTTCAGAAGTTATCAACGAAAAACACGTAAGTCACCTAGCGCTGACCTTGGGGGACCGAGAGTGGGCGGAGTCTGGTGCGGTCAGCCTCTCTCCACTGTCGCCCCGCCCATTGATCCTCGTTTTTGGTTGATAACTCCTTAACGAAGCCTCGTAGAACATTTTCGCAAAAGGAAAAAGTGACTTGAAATGACCACGGGCATCACCGCCTGCAAGGAGAAATTGTTTGGTCACCCTGTGTGCAACGTCCTGTATCGGGAAAATAAAATCCGTCAATGGACGGTAATTAACAGCGAGAATAAACGGTGATTAAGGTACTCCAGATTATTCGAATCGGTTACGGGAGCAAGCAAAGGGGTACTTCCCATCATTTACGAGGCGTCAAGCGTCATAATTTAATTGTGAAACAAACTCCAGCGCGCGCGAGCGCTTGTATAAAATTTATGTAATTCAATAGCACGGTTAATAAATCGGAGCCCGATACATCCCGGGCACTTATAAACGATCGGACGCAGTCATCCTTCACCGGAACATTTGTTCTATATATTATTTCAGATAATTGTTTCATTAAAACTCGTGCAAATAATTGCCCCGGACAAAAACAAATACCGGCCATATTTAGCGAGCTCGATTTGAAATGGAACGCGCGCGCGCTCCCCCCCCCCCCCCCCCCCCCCCCCCGCGACCGGGCGATATTACCGAACCATTCTCTAGAAAATCAATGACAAGTTGACATGCGTGTATTGTTTGCCCGTATATTGTTTAAATAAGAAGCAAGCATTCCGTGGACATTGCGCTTGTCTCGTAATACTCGGATATTTGTTTGCCCGGCTCGCAAAATTAACAACGAACTCGAAAAGTTCAACACACGGAACTAGATAGAATATTATTTATGCTAGTTACCGTGGTTGTAAACATTTCAAACATTTCCCGGGTGTTGTTTTAACATTTATCGATCACGAAATATTCACTCATTTAATTAACAGAGGACCATATATGTATACAGTGTGTTCATTTGAAAACTTTCCAGCCGCATATAAGTCGAAATGTATGGAAGATATTAAAAAAGTGTAAAACACGTGTCCAAGGATTTCGAGGGGGAAAGTGGGGGGGCAGTATCAGTTTTTTATTTAGGTGGCGTTTTCAAGGTATATAATGCTTCTTCTATATAGAAAATAAATTCTATTTAATTGTTTATGCTTTCGTCGGACGACTAGAAAAGTTACCAGAAAGAATTCCCCGCGCCCAGGAATGGCGTAGCCTCCGCTCGTTCGGCTCTAAAGCAAATACTTCGCGAGTTCGATAAACGTAACAGTAATCACTGTTTTCCCGAGCACTATGCGAACTTCACGGAATGAGATGCGATTGCTAGAGGCGACCGAAATTAAACTGAATTCCAAAGTACACAGCGATCCGCGAACTAATGCGCATCCTTTGACTCGGATTAGTGCGTGCGAACTGTTCCTCACGCCGCACTATGTCGATCTACACTAACTTTTTCCAGGAACATAACTATGGAAGATCGAACAAGCTCCAAAATAACTACTCTTCCATAAGTGTACTCGAGACGAAGCTTCTTCAAACGACTGTAGAAAAGTAAAAAAATTTTTCTCATTGATGATTTTTACACGGATTTGAAGATTGAACCTTCCTCTTTGCAACGAGACCTTGAAACTTGATTTGCGATTTTTGTCCGCCGAGTTATCGATCTTTGAACGAAGGGTGTACGGACAACTACAAGCGGCGTATTAGTTAGGCCCACTCGTTCGAACTAGTTCCTCGTTTTTCTTCCGTAAAACAGTGGGAAAAAATCGTACGACATTTTTTAAGGTCTCGTTGTAAAGATGAAGCTTCAGTCTTCAGATCGACGTCAGATTCATCCACGACAAAAATTTTTAGCCAATTCCATCGGTAAAACTAGAAATTTGAAATTCTGAAACGAGACCAGGATTACTTCTGTGCCATTTGTTTGAGCGCAAGATCATCGGGCCGTTAAATGAAACAGGATTCAGGGAACAAAGTGCCGGCGGCACGCGGAAAGCCGTGAAAAACAGGGATTTATCGAGCTCCGTGATTCCGAGCCGTCCCGACCAAGTATGGGTCACCGGCTCTCTCTCTCTTTCTCGAGTCATCTGTGTGTTTGTCACCGGTGTTGTTGGTCAGCTGGTTTCTATTATATGGCAGTGTTACACGGCAATTCCACCGTTGTTGCGTCACACGAGTCCCGCCTCGCTATCCGACTGAAAGAAACGAGAAAACATTCGCACGACATTGACCCCGTTGACGAATACTTCGCAATCGAGATCGATCACGGTATCGCAACGCGTTCGCGCATTCGATCCACGAACAATCTATCGTGCCAGAATCGCAATCTGAAACAATCGAGCATGATCCGTCATTTAACATTGCCGACACATGCTAACGCGTTTCATTGAGAACGATTAATCGAGGTCCTACTGTAATATGTTTTATTGTCATTTTATAAGTAGACAGGGGATCATAAAATCTTCAACGAACCTAATCGAAGACATTTCAAGTCCCTCCCGGAAAGCCCTTGCTCCGACGAACTTTACGACGGTCATAAACACACAGACTGTGCATTAATTAACCGCCTATGAGCTACACACGGAAGCTTCAAACAATTTCATTACGAACATGTAGACATAATTAAATATCCTTTCCCGGAGACGTACAGTGGACACGTCGGTAACAATTTACCTTAATTACTGGCCAGCATAACTCGAGGAATATTAGTGCGAGGTATAAACGAGAAGTGGCTACTCTAGGGTGGACCTTAGCTATATCTGCTGAAATTTTTTTTGCGAGATTTAAAAAGGTGCCATTGGGTAAGAAATAATTCCTGCAAAAGATGAAGTTGATCGGATAAGAGGCAGACGTGCCACATTTGGCTGGACCTAAGCTATACCTGGTGAAATATTTTTGGCGAGATTTTTTCACACCCTCACCCTTAAAATTGTACCATTGGCTAAGAAAATAATTCCTGCAAAAGATGAAGTTGATCGGATAAGAGGAAGACGTGCCACATTAGGCTGGACCTAAGCTATACCTGGTGAAATATTTTTGGCGGGATTATTTCACACCCCTCACCCCTAAAATTGTGCCATTGGGTAAGAAAATAATTCCTGCAAAAGATGAAGTTGATCGGATAACAGGGAGACGTGCCACATTTGGCTGGACCTAAGCTATACCTGGTGAAATATTTTTGGCGAGATTATTTCACACCCCTCACCCCTAAAATTGTACCATTGGGTAAGAAAATAATTCCTGCAAAAGATGAAGTTGATCGGATAAGAGAAAGACGTGCCACATTAGGGTGGACCTAAGCTATACCTGGTGAAATATTTTTGACGAGATTATTTCACGCCCCCCTCCCCTAAAATTGTGCCATTGGGTAAGGAAATAATTCCTGCAAAAGATGAAGTTGATCGGATAAGGGGAAGACGTGCCACATTAGGGTGGACCTCAGCTATACCAGGTGAAATTTCTTTTGCGAGATTTTTTCACGCCCCCTCCCCTAAAATTGTGCCATTGAGTAAGAAAATAATACCTGCAAAAGATGAAGTTGATCGGATAAGAGAAAGACGTGCCACATTAGGGTGGACCTCAGCTATACCTGGTGAAATATTTTTGGCGGGATTATTTCACACCCCTCACCCCTAAAATTGTGCCATTGGGTAAGAAAATAATTCCTGCAAAAGATGAAGTTGGTCGGATAAGAGAAAGACGTGCCACATTAGGGTGGACCTCAGCTATAACAGGTGAAATTTTTTCACCCCCCCCCACCCCCACCCTAATTTAAAGGAAAGACTTTTCATTATAACTAAACGTTCTTCTTGTTTAGTCATAATAAATAGTCTTTCCTTCCAATCTTCATATTCCTATAAAATTTCTCCCTTGAAAAGTCTTCCCCTTATCCGATGAACTTTATCTTTTGCAGGAATTATTTTCTTACCCAATGGCACAATTTTAGGGGTGAGAGGCGTGAAAAAATCTCGCAAAAGAAATTTCACCATATATAGCTTAGGTCCACCCTAATGTGACAGGTCTTCCCGACGTCCGATTGATCTAAAACTTTGGATATATCATTTTGTCATAAAATGGAACAATATGGCGGGCGTGGGTGCGTGCCCAAAATTTCATGGTCGAAAAATAAGGTCCACCCTTGGCTACACATGTGTAGCCATGGTGAAAAAAAGTGTACAATAGATGGAAACGAAAGTGTTTGATTTGGGAACTACAAGTGTTTTATTGTTTTTTTATTTTTTTTTTTGGTTTTGGTCGAACTATTGCTACCTGTCGATACCACGTTTTGCAGCAAACCGTCCCAATTTTCCGAGTTTTCCGGCGCAATTAGTCGCAGCTTGTCCTCGGGAAGTTCTTCGGCGTGCCGGTCCGAATTAAATTTTCACATTTCCCGAGTCTCGGTTTAACGTTACACGAATTTCCGTGTCGCGATACAACTTCCGCGATAAAGGATCGTGGAAACACGCCCCAGGGATTGGATTAAGTTCCGGGGGATCCACGGATTAGTGCAAATTGGGAGTGCTTGTAAACGCTGATTGAGGAACCAGGAATTTTTGTTCTTCGAATTTGTTCACGTTCAAGCTCGCAACCTCTACTTTCGCGTTACACCATTATTGTTCACCAAGTTATGATCGCAAGATGTGACAGAGTGAGTTTTGAATGTCTTGCACAGGGAAAAGTGGAGACACTAAAATGATGCATACTGAGTCGCCTGTAGAAACGTTGGAAAATTTTTCTCGTAAATAAATCCACCAAGGAATTGAAGATCGACGCTTCTTCTTTCCAACGCAACCTTAAAAAATGATCTGCGATTTTTTTCGGCCGAGTTATCGATCTTTGAACGAAGGGTGTACGGACAACTACAAGCGGCGTATTAGTTAGGCCCACTCGTTCGAACTAGTTCTTCGTTTTTGTGTCACAAAGCGGATAAAAAAAATTGTACACTACTTTTTAAGGTCTCGTTGGAAAGAGTGGGGTTCAGTCTTCAAATCCATGCCAGAATCATCCACGACAAGAACTTTCTTAGATCGTGTAGTTCCCTTTTTGTCATATTAAACCTTCGTCCGATGAAGAAGATTCACTTTTGAGGATCTCGTTGGAAAGAGGAGGCTTCAATCTTCAAATCCGTGGTGGATTCATCCACGAAATAAATTTATTAACGATGTCACAGAATTTTCAGTATACGTTAGTTTGTCTCGACTGTGGTTAGTTCAAGCTGACCTTTCATCAGTGAACCTGGACGAGTCAGCCAACAAAAATCGGAGGGATGTTTTTAGGGGTGGGTTGATTTGCGGGTTGTGTAAAATTTTTCCGAACGAACCAACGAGGTCCTTCGGAACTCTCCGAGCAATTAAGCAGCGTAAAGATCTTTCTCCGTAACGAGGCCATGAAAACGAATAAACGGAACGAACCACACGATCGATCAATTAACGAGATATGCACCTAGGAGTGGGTGTACCCGCGCAGAAAACACTCGACTCTCCGCATTATGGCTCATTCGACACTCACAGCCCGATGTTATGGGAACGATAGAATGTATATCGTACATCAGCCTCGAACTTTCACTTTCGCATGTGCGACTGACACACGACACATACACACTCGCGCGTCTACACTTACGTGCAGGCCATTCACGCACACCTGCGTCGGCCCCTAGAGTCGTGGATCACACGTGCCATCAGATTTTCGTTCGATCCGTTCATAGCGATTTATAGACATTTTACGGACTTTCTACATTCCACTGAAATTTACGAAATTCATTTCATCATGGAAACAAATTCTTTCAGACTTTTTCGTAAAAGTTCACAAGTAATTACGTTGGGAAAAAGTTAAAAAATTTTACTCGCGGATGAATCAGCCGGGGATTTGAAGGTTAAAGTTTCCTCTTTACCACCAGACCTTAAAAAGTGTCGTACCATTTTTTCACACTGTTTCATGGTGGAAAAACGAGGAACTAGCCGGACTAATGGACCTAACTAATACGCCGCTCGTAGTACTCCGCATGCCCTTCGTTCAAAGATCGATAACTCGGCCGAAAAAAATCATAGATGAATTTTCAAGATCTCGTTGCAAAGAGGAAGGTTCATTCTTCAAATTCTTGGTAAATTCGTTTGCGGAGAAAATTTTATAATGTTTCCGCAGAGGTATGAATTAACAGTATTTTCGAGGAAAAATGGGTCTTCAGTTTCTCATGTGCCACATCTTGTAAAGATATTGTAGGAAAATGAACAATGACGCGGGGGAAAGTAGAATGTTCAGGCTTCAAAATGAGTCCAAGATCATCGCTGTGCCGTTATTTTTAACAAAATGGTCGCGGTTCGAAAATCAAGTTTTTGCGAGTAGGGCGTTCCCAAGTTACAAGTACACTCAGGTATACCCTAATTCGAAGATCGATAACTCGGCTGACAAAAATTGTAGATGAACTTTCAAGATCTCGTTGCAAAGAGGAAGGTTCAATCTTTAAATCGGTGGTAGAAACATTGCGAGAAAAACTTTTTTACCAATTTTACAGAATTTTGCATGTATAGTCATTTTGAGGAAAAATGGGTCGTCGGATTCTGATCTGCTACGTCGCATAAAAACATTTCTAAGGAAAACGAACAACGGCGTGCGAAAGTAGAAGGTTCAAGCTGTAAAATGAGTCCAAGTTCATTGCTGTGCCATTATTTTTAACGGAATGGTCGCAGTTTGAAAATCTAGTTTTCACAAATGTGGTGACTAGGTTGGCTCGGGTGTGGGTCAAGCCTGATTCACAGGGTTCGCGTTTGCAGCATGCGAGAACCAGTACGCTCGTGACCGGTTCTAGCGGTAAAGAAAGGTGCGAGCGGTCGGTAAGTCGTGGCAGGGCCATTATCAGCTAATCGACGGCGGGAGTAGAAGGGTTGGCAAGAAAACGTGTAAAAACGTACGGCTGTCCGAAGAAAGCCGAAGGTTCCGGGCAAGACGGGGCTTGTCGCTAATCGGATTTGCTGGTCGTGATTTCGAAATTCGCCGGAATGAATTACTGATAAACTTATACGTCGGTTGGGGCCGGTAAAGAGGCTTAACCCAGACAAATTCAAGAATGGAGCAACAGGTTACAGAGCCGCTTCTCTCCCAGAGAGAAACGCCCATCCCTCAGACACACACACAAACACACATCCACACTTTACTCACACCGCCAGTTGTTTTCGCCGCCGACGATGGGAGACGGTGTCGTCGCTGACGACGTCGTAGTTGTCGTCGTCGTCGTCGACGTCGTTGTCCCATCGTGTTCGTTTTGCACAACCGTGCCACGGCCTTCGTTCATGGGAGGCCGACATAATGGAGGCAGAGGGAAAGGATGGCCGACACCTCTCTCATTCATACTGAAACGCACGGACGACTTCGGCGACGACTATGAGATTCGCTCCAATTCTTTTGTTAAAAACATCGGTAGCTACTCTGTCAATTGGATCTATAGGAATATCATTATTGTCATCGGATTCGTGACACTTTCCCGATTAAAATGAGCCCGAGCACGACTAATTCGGACCACAGTTACTCGTTCAATCCGCGAATTAGTAGAGCCTCTCTGAGCTGTTCGGATAATCGAGGCTCGAGTAAATCGTGGATTACACGGGCACCCGTGATCCGAAGTGTGTCGTGCTGGGTATCATTTTGTTTGGGAGAAAGACAGCAATCTTTCAGTGAAGCTTTCACACGAAACTAATTAACTATGAAACAGTTATGTAAACAAATAGACCCTGCAACACATCGAGACGGTAGTTAGAATGTCGGAACCAACTGGAAACTGTGGAATTCTTGCTGGGTGTCTTCCAACGAATGTTTCTGTAATGAAGGTTGTTAGTTCAAGTCGGTAGTTAATCATCAGCCAGATAGACGTATCGAGCGAAGGGTTGAAACGTTTCCAAGTCGACTTGAGCGTTTCCATGAAGATGACGCTGCGGGAGAATTGATTCTCCCTTCTTCCTCGAGTCATCCAGTTGGCACGCGCAATGACGAATTCGATCTCGGCACCGCCATAAACCGTGTCTCGCGCGGCGGTCCGGTCGTACCCGGTCCTCGTTACTCTTTCTCTTATTACGCGGGTCCTCCATCGAGAATAGATTAACCTGGAGATCGTTTTAAGATTCCCGGAGCGCATTGAAATTTCCCGGCGGACGATAAAGCCGCCGGTTATAAAGCGGCGGGGCGCGGACGACGACGGTGCAGCTACAGCGCTATCAAAAGTTGTAAAAATTAAACGAACGGGGTAGGATCGATCGATCCGATCCACCCCACCCGTCCTCGCCGAGCCACTATTCTTCTTCCTACGGTGAAATTCCGTGATTGAATTCTAGAAGTCCGCCCAGGATGGTACTTATTACTAGACTGCGGATCTTCATGCACTTGTAGGAGAATTGAGTAGATGAAATTTAAAATTTTGTTGGAAAATTTTAAAAAATCGAAGACGTCGATATACAGTAGAACCTCCTTGGTCCGAGACTCTGATGTTCGAATTCCTTAGCGTCTCAATACTTTCCACAGAGAATTAGTTCGCGTTAAACCAACCCATACGCTACACCAAAGTTTCGACATCTGTGTACACTGAGAAAAAAATCCTGTCGAAACAAAAAAAATATATGTTGATTGAATAAGATGTACTATTGAATAGTGCCAATATCATATGAACTTATTTT
>CM052284.1:3007965-3051046 GCA_028455765.1 Lasioglossum oenotherae | reverse complement strand
CGGTATTGAATCAAATACTATTTTCAATCATTTCATGATAGACAATTCAAATACATCACGATTTGCTTCTAAATTTCATACTATTGAAAAGAATACATTAATATCCATCGAAGTAAAAAATTACAATAACACGCGTGTTATTGAAGTAACTACTTTTTTTCTCAGTGTACCCCTTCTATATCTGTCGCGACACCGACAAGCGAAGGACCCCAAGTGTCCGACTTCGATTTTGATAATCTTTGGTGAGACGACGCTATACGGGTCCCTAATGATGTCTGCAAAATATTAGGTGTAGTTACTCAATAGTTTTGAAGATATAAACAATTAACGTTTCATAGCTTGTTGACGTACCACGTGATTTGAGCTGTAGCTTTCGAAGTTCTGAAACTTTAATTGTTTATATCTTTAAAACTATTGAGTGAGTACACCTAATATTTTGCATACGTAATTAGGGATCCATATACTATCGTCTCACAAAAAATGATCAAAATCGAAGTCACAAATCAAAATCGACACCTGGGTTCCTTCCCTTGCGAGTATCCCCCGTGAAGAACAATCCATACTAAGTAGCAGGCGTGTGCATCCTTTGCACACTATAGTAGACTCCCGCTGCACCAGAATAGTTGCGCTAGAATCAGTGAGTACCCCCTCCAAACTCTTCCTGTACCCTGAAACACTGCGCTACACGATTTACTGCACACTTCAATAAGGACAAAGTTCAGCACTTTTTTATTTTGTTTGTTTGTGAAGTTATGTAATTCTCGTATTATCCGAACAATCATGTTCCACCAATCAGCACGGATAATCGAAGAGCTACTGTACGATATATTTCTCCTCTGTTCAAACAATTTAGAGAAGAGGAACAACATTCAATTTAGTTTCCATTTCTTGTAATCGATGCAGACAATTTTTATTTTCCATAAAGATCCTCAGTCCATTTATTACTCGCGAAGAAAAGGGCAAGGGGGAGAGGGAGAAAGTAGAGTATAAGCGAGAGGGGAAGAAAGGAGAGACGGGGTCCGCATGACTGCGGAAACCGGTCGTCGACGAAGAACGCCAGCCGGAGGTTCGAAAGAGAGGAAACCGGGGTGAGGAGGAGGGTTCTGGCCGACGGCAGTAACCCACGGCTCTAAAACTAAAGCGGCAGCTCTGACAATTTCGATTTTACTGTCGCGCGTCCCCCTGATCCCTCTCGTCACTGGAAAAAGCCCGGCTGCTCGCCGACGTCAGGGATACTCACGTTCCGGCTGGCCCATTCGCATTCAATCGCTCGCCCAGATACAACTAAATGTACAGGGTGATTTTAGAAAGACCATCGAGAGAGAGAGAGAGAGCGACCACCGCGCCGAGCCGCGTCGCTGTGTCTTTCAGAGTCCTGCGCGAACATGTGACCGGTTATCAGCCGCTGATTGATTGCACCGGATGTGCCAGCCCGGCTCTATGGTACACTGCCCACTCCTCGGGGAAAAAGTAAGGCGAAAATCTGTCGTGGTACTTTCCCGGCTGTCGCAGGGCTCCTTTTCCAACGTGTTTCCAACGGCGTCGTCGCCATTTTAGTCTGATCTGGGTCCGGTCCAGCACGACATTTGGGTCCTGTACATTTTTCATCTTCTCTCAATTTTGTTGCACGAGAATTAATCACCAGACAACGGGTATTTATGTAAAATGAACAGTTTCTTGCCAAACTGCAGTCAAAATAATAGAAATCCTCTTTCTTTTATTGCCGAGATGTCGTTGTTGTATGCGTCAAATCTTGTAATCGAATTTTAGACCGCTTTCTGATGAGCTAGAGATTTGAAACTTTAAACATAGCTCAGAACTGGATGATATTCAAAAACAAATTTTTAAAAAAACTATGCGTTCAGAAGAAAAAAAAATCTTAATATTATAAGACGATCGCGTTCAGCGTTCCCCACTCCGCGCGCCAGCGCTCCCTACTCCACTACGGGTTCCCACTCCGACTCACTCCCACTCCACTGACCCATTTCGCACCGAAGGAGCTCGGTCAGTGTAGTGTTCCGTTCATTCAGTTCCATTTCGGACAATTTCGGACTCCATCAAGACACGTCGTCTCTCGGAGTCATCCCCTCATTTTGTCTCGCGTATTTCCATATCTTGCGTTTCTATATCTTACTGTTTCATACCAGTATTACTATATCTTGCGTTCCATTTAAAAAAGACAGAAAAGTAGAAAATAGAAAAATGTATAAAACAAAAACGTTTTAAAAACCACGCTTATATTAAAGTGCACTAAAATGGAGAAAATCCTTTTTTTAGACATTAGTGACTATAAATAAAAGCGTGGAGCGCCCACGAAGATTATGTCAATGTAGTTTAGCAGTCCACGCTTTTATTTATAGTCACTAATGTCTAAAAAAAATTATGTTCTCCTTTTCAGTGCATTTTAATAAAAAGTGTGGTTTTTAAAAAGTTTTTTTTTATATATATTCTTTAACACTAAACCTACCTAAACCTTATTATAAAAATAACAAGATTGAATTTATTTATATTTTGTGCGATTTTTACTAGAATATATACTGGAGTCAAAAAATGTATTGAATCAATTCCCATGTAAATTGTCAAATACAAAATCTAAAATGGGTCATTTGACCCCTCGTGGTATGTTCAGTGCTAATATGTTAACTTTTCTGATATTTTTACTGTTTTCAATTATAGCCACTTGGTATTGTCATAAATATATAATTAATATGTGTTCAGTAATTGTTAAACTAACGTAGCATGGCGAAGACAAGACAGAAATCGCAGTTCAGATTTTTATTGAACTTTGTAACGCAAAATTGAGATTACGATCTAGAAAAATCGCGAAATATATTGTATTATGTATTCATAGAGCGTGTCCTTTTTTTTGATCGCAGCGTGAAAAATTTCACTGCCGTATATTCTCCCGGTGAAAACCGCTCGATATATAATACGATATATATTTTATATACTATATATATAAAGTGACTAAGCTAGATTGAACATCTTTCCATATAAAAGAAATGATTTATAGATTAATGCCGACACGCCGGTGCGGTACACGTTCCCTCCTTAATCCTGGGTACATTATCTTCGAATAAATGTTTTACGTCCGTGGGCAGGCTTCCATTCGGTCACGATTTTTACTACCAGCAAAGAATCATGGCTTCCTTTCGGGATTTATGATCCGATCGCTTCGGTATCGTTTGCCTAGTCCGAAAAATGCAAATGAACGTCGAAAGACAAAACGGGAATAACGATCCCATTTCACCATGAATATCGACTCTTCTCTCTGATTAAACAATACCACGGGAAAGAAACTGTCTCTTCACACTTCTGATAATATTATACGTTTTCCTAATTCATGAAGGAGTTGCAATAATAAATATTCTTAAAAGTTATTTTTTAACGAGATTTGAATGTCGTCGGTATTTTTTTCCACGCCACCCTATATGTATTGTTCAATATTCTTGTGGGCCATGAAGAGACGAGTCCAACGAGTACCATGATCGTACCATTGGGATCATCCAATCTCAAGATATTCCGTCCGGAAGATAAGGCCTAACCTAACTACCTTCTTCATCTCGGGATTGAGTGATCGTAATGGTACGGTCATGGTACTCGTTGGACTCGTCTTTCCACGCTCTACAAGACTATCGAAGAAAGTCCCAAGATGAAGAAGGTAGCTAAGATAGACTAACCCAGACCATACCTGCCGGACGGAATATCTCGAGATTGGATGATCGCAATGGCACGTTCATGGTACTCGTTGGACTCGTCTTTCCACGCTCTACAAGACTATCGAAAAAAAATCGATAGGGTGTCGTGCAAATCCTGAGAAGTTATAACAATACTAAAAAATTGTTTAGCTCGAGGCTGCGCCAGTTTGTTCGTAGTTTGGGAAGTTATCCGAGTGATTTTCGAGCAGCCGTGAGCACAACGGCGTGCAATTAAGGTTCGGCCAATTCGGCCCGTTAATTCGTCCTAATTTCTGGCGGCAATAAACCGTTCCACACCGACCGGAAACGATTCGTAGGGAGAAGTGGGAGAGAAAGAGCGGGGTGGGGTGCACAGTTGGCAGCGTAGCTCGCGTCGCGTCACTATGAAGACTATGAACGGAAGGTCATAAAGCAAAGCTTTCCATCGACAAGTTCGGACGAGGCCAGTGGCGTACGGGCTCGGCCACGACGCGACGCTTTCAGCTAACTCTCCTTGTGCTCCTCTCACGGACACGGAACTGGTAGGTGTGCAGAAGGTTTTATAGTATTAACTGAAATTGCAAGAGTCCTCCTCCTATCCTACCTTACTCAGACCTACCTCCTCTCCATCCTTTCTCTTCGTAAACTACAGAGCTTTAGTACGTACGGCCCCGCGTGATGTACCTATAGGGTGGCTCCGCAGAAAACTACCCCTCTTCCTATGGACTTTTCCAACTTTATGACTCCCGGGCTTCGAGACCCTCTGACGTCTGTAATCGCGTCGGGTTAATATTCCCGGATCCCGGTCGGAGCCGTTCGCTTCCCAACGACGAACTCCGGCAAGTTAAAGCGGGAATACTTCTTCCTCATCGTCATTTTGTAGACAATCAACCCTTACTCGATCCACCTCCATCGCTTTTCATACGTACGAATGACAGCTCCGGTTTTAGCCAGTTGGCCACCCTCCACAACTTAATCATCTGACAAAAATCAATTACGCGGTTGTTACTCCCGTCTGTCCCGCGGTCTGGGTCTCCTTCTGACTCGGTTCAAGTAAAAGTACTCTCGAAACTACATTTTCAAAAATTGTTGAACAAGTCGGCCGACAGGGAATTCTTTTTCACTGTTTTATGGACGAAAAACGAAGTTGACACCTTTCGAGCTGCATGAAACGACTAAAGAATTTTTGTCAAGGATGAATCTGCTGGCGATTTGAAGACTGGACCTTCTTCTTTACAGCGAGATCTTCAACATTGATCTACAATTCTTTTTGGCCGAGTTTTCGAATTTTGAACGAAGGGTGTACGCACAACTACGAGCGATGTTATTCACTTGTTCGGCTAGATCCTTGTTTTTCCGTCATAGAACAGTGAAAACATTGTTTACCTTGATGAATCCACCAGGGATTTGAAGAATGAAGCTTCCTCTTTAAACCGAGATCTTAAAAATTTACGTGCGATTTTTTTTCACTGTTTCATGGAAGAAAAACGAGGAACTAGTTCGAACGAGTGGGCCTAACTAATACGCCGCTTGTAGTTGTCCGTACGCCTTTCGTTCAAAGATCGATAGCTCGGCCAAAAAAAGGCGCAGATCAAGTTTCAAGGTCTCGTTGTAAAGAGGAAGGTTCAATTTTCAAATCCATGTCGACTTCATCCACCAAAAAATTTTTTTAGCTTTGTTACAGACGTTTGAATTTGCTGCATTTTCGTGTCTTCATTTTTTCCTGTGGCTAGTCCGGCCCAGTGTTCCGGACCAACGTTCCGTTCAAAATTCGTTAAATCGACTAGAAAAAATCGTAGATGAACGTGTAAGGTCTCGTTGGAAAGAGGAAGGTTCAATCTTCAAATTCACGGCGGATTTAGTCACGACAAAAATTTATTAATATTTTTGCGACGAGTCAAAAAATACGTTTTAAAAGATTGTTGAACAAACGTTCCCGGCGGCTGAAGGATTCGTAATCGAATAATCAGCGACGCGTTCGTAAAGCAAATAATTAATGTGCAGGGAATTTAAACAAACACGTGCATTGTTTACGGGGAGATGGACAAAGGTAGACTTATCGCATTGTCCACGGTAAGAAAACGCATTATCGAGGTGCAAATTAAAAATTCCTATTCACACGCTCGTTACAATACCATTCGATATACAGCGGTGGCGGAGCAGTAGCAATGGCAGCCGCGTGCGATGAAAGAGTGTGTCGCGGGGAGTGACAAGAGCTGGGATTTTAAATACAATCGGCGCACTCGATACATTATTAGAGGCGACAGTTAGTGTATCGGTGAATGGGGCTGGTGTGCGCGCATCCGCGAGCTAGCGCGGAAAAATCGCGTTTCCAATGAACAAAACCGTCCCATTTCGACTAGTAAACGCAAAATGTCATTGTGCGCCGCGTCGATACAGGATCGGACCGTAAAAAGAACAATAATAAACGCTCCTGGGGACAGTGGATTACCTTCCAGCGATGCAGCACCGAGACACGGTTTTTAGCTGTCGGTGCTCGAACATCGGCCTCGGTTTGATTGAAAGTTTCGCGGATATCGGAGCGACGTTATATTGCCGAGCCTTACCTCGCTTTTAACCTGGCGCAACCTGTATCGCTCGACAAAAACCGGTTTTTTATGATGAACACATCACCCCCTCCGCTCGATGCATTTTTCAATCGGGTTTCCAGATCCTTTTATATCCCGAAAATCTGATTCATAACTTCACCTTCTCCGTCCACTACGCGCCATTCCCCTCCACCGCGGCCCGGTCACGTGACGCGTGACGTCTCCTGCGTACTGGCAGAGAGGGGGTTACGGCTTTGAATTTAGAACTCGATTGCAAGGAATGGAAGCTAAATTGAACGTTATTTCTTCCCTTAATGATTTGAATAGAAGAGAAATCGTATATCGACATCTTCGATTTTGAAAATTTTCCAACAATTTTCAAGTTTATCTTCTCAATTTTGCTATAAATCAAATTAAAGTAAACGTAGGTAGGTGAAATTGTCGAAGACAAAGAAGTTGTACTAATTGTAACCATGAAGAAAATCGTACGACAAGGGGTTAATTGCTCGTCGTTCAACGATTAATTGTCCGCGCCGCGAATAAATTTGGGAGAAATAATAACACAAGCGCGTGTTCGTTTAATTGTTCCTCAAGTGAGTGGGCGGGATAGTTTCTCGCGTTGAAATTCCAATCTCATATCGCACTCGATTTCTGTCGGCGGTAGTTGGTCCGTGCCCACGTAACAGCGTATCTCGTTGGCATATCCAGGCTGTCCGATTGGCTGGAAACGCGTGTGCACAAACAAATTTTCAACGTATTTCACAGGGGAGAGGAAAGGGAGGGAGGGTACGACGGCTGCCGCGAAACGAACTTTCGCACAGGCGTGTGTCGAACGAAAACCGAACTACCAGCGAAAAATGAACTACGCCAGCGAGGAAATATTCGGCGTTATATGCATCTATGTGTAGGTGTTGCATTCTCTATGCGCCCCACCTCGCGATATCGTCGATGCACCGACGACGCTGCTTCGCGTTTCTAGAATCGAGCGTGACGAAGGAGGTTCGCTCGAAGCCGAACTTCGAATATCCGTAGAAACTTTGGAAAATTTTTCTAGTGAATAAATCTTCCATGGATTTGAAGATCGAACCTTCTCCTTTACATCGAGACCTTGAACGTTCATCTACGATTTTTTCTAGTCGATTTATCGAATTTTGAACAGGAGAACATGAAGACACGAAAATACAGCAAATTCAAACGTCTGTAACAAAGCTACAAAATTTTTTTGGTAGATGAAGTCGACATGGATTTGAAGATCGAACCTTCTCCTTTACATCGAGACCTTGAAACTTGATCTATGATTTTTTTTGGCCGAGCTATCCATCTTTGAACGAAGGGTGTACGGACAACTACAAGCGGCGTATTAGTTAGGCCCACTCGTTCGAACTATTTCCTCGTTTTTCTTCTATAAAACAGTGGGAAAAAATCGTACGACATTTTTTAAGGTCTCGTTGTAAAGGGGAAGGTCCACTCTTCAAGCCTAATGTAGATTCGTTAAAGAGAAATATTTTTCAAGAAGAGGGGGAACACAAATGATCAACAACGGTAAGCTCGAGGTGAGCGTTCAGGGTAATCATCGGGAAGGCTGTTCGAGCCGGAAGCAATCATTTCAAGGAGATCCCGATCGAGAATCGAGGTACAATGGCGGAAGGAGAGTCCATGGGAGAGGAGAGTGCATGAAGAGAGAGTCGCGGCAACTTTAGATTAAATGTCCGAGCCGGGACGTTTATTTGAATTCTGTCGTAAAAGTTGATTTATCGCGGCCCGTCGCCGGTAATATTAATTTCGCAGAGTTCGTGCGAGCGGGCTCGTTACACGTACTTCACTTTTATAGCATTAATAAGAACATCATCCGCGGCAACTAGCTGCGAGAGCTTAATTGGATCAACCGGCGAACGGAATCACAGTCGAGGGTGTATGATGTGGCGGTAAACGGCCGAGCCGAGCCCACCTCTCACCCTCTCTAGAAAACAATTTAAGCAAAACATCGTCAATAATATTCTGATACGCGAGACCGGGAACGAATGAAAGGAAAGCTGATGCTGGATGCTGGCCGACCCCAATATTCAGAAACATTAATCCGGTTTAACGCGTTCCCTGGCCGAGCTAATAACCTTGAATTCATTCAGAAACTATTACTGTAACGCCTCGATATTATCCACGAAAATCTCGGGATCGAAATATTTCTTAGATCGCGTACAGACACTGTTCTTCGATCGGACACTGCTGGGACATTGTGGATTTTGCATTATAATTTTTTTGTTTTTAATTATTTATTTAGGATTGGGTTATTTGCATATGCGTGGCTGTTTTGCGAGTAAAATGATACCCAACACGATATGGTTTGCAATCTCATTTGTTTGTTTAATCCGCGATATAGTGGAACCTCGACTATCCGAACTGTGATCAGAGAGACTCTACTTTAATCGTGGATTTTTTGAAAATCCAATTGTCTGTCAGGGAATGTGAATGTTTTATTAATGAAAGCACTGATTGGAAATTGTGATAAACGTAGAAAAAAGGTTTATCAAGAAATATTTGATTATATGCTTTTTCCGTTCCCTTTCCGGAATATTGAAATTTCCTCCCGTAAATCCCGTCGCAATAACAAATCTGTATAGAAGACGTTAATGCTGTTTGATAACTTTTGTCGAGCGCGGATATTATCGTAAACTGCATTTAGCGACGTTTGAAAATTATTTTCATATGGATTTCGTAGTAAATTGCAGTAAATGAAATGTGCGCGGTATGAAAGGTGCTTTCAGGGGATCTCGGTGAACTATTTAACTCGCTTTATTCAAAATTGGTAGTTAATGACATTTGACAGCGCCGCGACATATTCAACCACCCCCCCCCCCCCCGCCCCGTAAATACTCGCAAACGAATGGGGTCATTGTTGTGTAAAAATCGTGCGCAAACTTTCCGTCTCTGGACTGTTAATAAAACGTTCAAATACTGTACAATCATCTTTCCCGAAAAAAGCAGCGAAAAACACACAATTTACCGTACTCGCAATTCCAATTAAAAAAACAACATTGTAACAATAAATAAAATAGTGTTCGCGTATTATCGAACGGTATTAATTTTTCTATCGAATGAACAATTTTTTTGATTTTTTTTAATTTTCTCAACATTTTCTCCAAAATTATATTTTTCAATGAATCAGCAAGATGACAATTTTTCGGTAATGGAAACTGTACTTCTCCGACAAACAATTACCTCGTAGAGAACAGCAGCAGCATGAAATATGAAAAATTACAAAATTGCGAAATTTTCAGCTGATTTATCGATTTCGAAAATTCGCCGCTGTATGATACGGTCGAAAATAAACGTAAGTCTCGGCCCGGGCCGATCATAAACGTATTTTATTCGCGCACGCAGCGCGTTTTCACGGAGATGAATGCGTGGACGCGAACGGGACCCGATTTTGCAGTAGGTGCCGGCCAAAATTGATCTCGTAAAATTTTATTCAAACAATCCCAACGAATTCTCGGCTTACCGGGGCTCGCGAAAAAACCGTGTTCCGATTCGTGTGGAAAACTAGCGTAACTTGTGTATGCACCGAGGAAAATGTACGGAAAATATACTCTACAGCATTCCTACAGGGTGTCCCAAAAAAGTTGCACTTCTATGGGATGATTCCTGAAGTGATTTCGAGTAACTTTTTCCTTTGCGAAAATGTTCTCGGAAGCTTCGTTACAGAGTTATTAAAGAAAAAGGCGGGCCAATCGGAGCGCGGTTGCAGCAAATGGACTCCGCCTCCTTCACCGAGTAGCCCCGCCCCAATTGATTCGTGTTTTTCGTTGATAACTCCTGAACGGAGCTTCGGAGAAGATTTTCGCAAAGGAAAAAGTTGCTTGAAATGACTCCAGGAATGACTTCAAGGAAGTACAACATTTTTGTAAATTTATGAATGTCGATTACGGGATTTAAATGACGAATTCTAGGAATAAATGTAAAACTGGGAAGAGAGATGGGAGAGAGAGAGAGAGAGATGCCTTAGCTAGCTAGATGGAATTATAATTTTGTGTCCCGGGAAGTTCGACGGTAGCTACTTACAAGTTAGGGTGCGTTATATGTAGGTTGCACAATGCTCCCCTGTGCTAGCAGGGAGTTCGCGATACGAAGGGTATTATCGTACGACACCCCGAACTCGATAATTGGCTGCTAACAACGCAATGTATTAGTTTCTGTCTTTAGGCGCTTATACGTACAAATTCTGATAACGAACGTTAATTCAATTCCCAGTTATAGTTGGTGTATCGAGACCCGACAGACCCGGAGACACCCGGCTCACTGAAAAGTTCTGACTTCACGGTAAGGATCGGCGAGACTGATCGATTGCTATGTGAACGATCTAATTGGACCCTCCTTCGGGCTGGGCTTCCGTATCAAGTTTACAATAAACAGAGCGAAAACAATGCACTCGTATTTAATCATTTGACAAAATATAAAAATTGTTGTTTACGACCCGGTGATGAATTAATAATTCTTGGCCACGCCCTTCCAAACATTCTGTCAATTAGTTTTCATTTGGATTAATCTCCGAACTCTGATGCATTCATTAGGAGTGTTACGTCAACGTGTAAGTAAGATTGATCTATGGAGAGTGAAAGAGAGAGAGAGAGAGAGAGAGAGAGAGAGGGAGAGAGAGAGAGAGAGAGAGTACAATGGACGTGGTGAAATTGAAAAAAAGGGTGGAGACAGCATAATGGAAAACGGATCGCCCGCGACCAGAGGCACAGCGTGTACCAGTTTGTCAAAAATTTTCGACAAAATTTTGTATTTACATGTTTATACTTTTCATCAAATATTATTAATCTCTATAGTAAATTCAATTTTATTAAATAGCTCCGTTGACGATAGAATAAAATGTTTAGGAAAAAAGTTGTACTATCAAACGAGGCAAATATGGTGTTATAAAAGACACGGTGTTATAAAATTGTTGTCTTTTTCAAGGTGTTTTGAAGGTCACCGATGATTTTTACCCGGCACCGTAAATTTTTCACATCCTAGTGTTTTCGCTGACGTCAACACGAGTTCAATAATGTGCTACACTATGACCTTCGAATGACCTCGAGGAAAAGAAAGTCAATTTATCTGAATTAAATTGAATCATTATGATTTAAATTGAATTTTTTCGTACTGTGGCTGTAAGAATGTTTCAAATGGCGATTAGAGCTTATGGAAAATATAGTCTCGACAACAATCGACCGATGTACAAACAAGTCGGTCACGACAGATGTAATCGATCTGTGTCTCGCAAGCGATATTTAAGCCTTCTTTCCCTCTTGAACAAGATCGATCATTGCAAAATCTCGCTCGAGGGCAGATCCGGGGGATTTAAACGAGCAAACGGATTACGTAATTACGTGACAGGATATTTGGCGGTCTCCTTTCCAAAGCCGATGTAATATCCTTGTAAGCCGGCGCTGAATTATTGTACGAGAATACGGATCTGACGCTGCCAATCACATAGAAATTGACGGTGATGGGTTGCCATAAAAATCACGCAAACCATAGCCGCCCAATAAGCTGACCTTTCTGCTCGAAACACTAAATCCGTAATATATCATGCTTGAATTTCGATAATTTATATATATGACGCAACGAGGTTAATGCAAAGAGCAATTTGCAGTGATCTGGATAATTTATTGAGCAAAAAGTTGCTCCCGGATATGACAATAATTATGTTTTTGTCAATTAGAGATCGCGCGGCACGCTATCAATATGTATGAACCGATAAGAAATTCATACCTATAATAAATTAATAATTACGCGCGCGGTGCGCTGCACTATCGATCAACAATTTACGTTAATTTTACATAACGCGATTGCGCTCGCTCATTGAAAAATTAAAAAATTCGTAGAAAGTAGAGTTGAAGACCAATAGAATTCAGTGGTTCTCTAATTGTGCGGACGAGGACAGTTACGGAAAATTCCGGATTTTACATTAACACATGGCGTTGGCTCGTTGAAAAATTAGAGAGTTCGTAGAAAATACAGTTGAAGACCAATAGAATTCAGTGGTTCTCTAATTGTGCGGACGAGGACAGTTACGGAAAATTCCGGATTTTACATTAACACGATGGCATTGGCTCGTTGAAAAATTAGAGAGTTCGTAGAAAATACAGTTGAAGACCAATAGAATTCAGTGGTTCTCTAACTGTGCGGACGAGGACAGTTACGGAAAATTCCGGATTTGACATTAACACGATGGCTGTTGGCTCGTTGAAAAATTAGAAAGTTCGTAGAAAGTAGAGTTGGAGACCAATATAATTCAGTGGTTCTCTAATTGCACGTCGAGAACAGTTACGAAAAATACCGGAGGGGACGTCTAAGAATTGATTTTCGGCGAGGAATAACAAGATTATAGATCGCGCATCGAATGGGACACGCATGTCCGCAGGATCCATCATGCTCTTTGACGTCCACTCGCTCGGCAAAATGATTCGAGCAAAATGAATGTAACGAGCGGGCGCGGGGGCTCGGATAACGTCAGAGAGAGGCTTGTGTGAGCGGTGTCTCGTCTGGTGGCCACGATTATTCGGTATAATCGTATTATTCGAGATAACACGGCTTTCCGCAGCCCCGACACAATCCGTGGCTTCGGATTCGAGCGTACGAGTGCACGTAGCCCGAGGATGCTTGTCGTCACTTACCTCCTCAAGGGAATGTAAACAGGCGACAGCAGTTGAATCGAGACCCCGCCGTTCTGTGTCGAAAACAACTGAAAGATCCCCCCCTGATCCAATATTCGGGTGGACGTCGCGCCGGGGACGTTACCGAAGCGATTCTTTTGACCGATCGCTCGAACAGAACAAAACAACCACGGTAATGAATTATCAAGCTCGAGAAACAGTATTAATTACTGGAAAAGCATTTTGTATATCAATAATTTTTTAACGAGACTTTACCATCGTATTCGTGGCCCTTTTCCGGTTAAAAAGAGTCCAAACACGATATACTTTGAATTAGATTTGTCCGAGTAATCCACCATTTAGTAGAACCTCGCTTATCCGAACCAGCCACGTCTTTGTTCGAAGTGCATCGTGTTTGGGCTCTTTTTAATCGGCAAAATGTGGCGAACGTGTCGGTAATAGTTTCAGTGAGAAATGGTTAAACACAAACCGTTTTTAATAACATTTCCCGAGACAGTAATGGGTCTGATCCGCACGAATCACGATCGCGGGAGGTACACACAGCGATGGCGGTCGGGAAAGAAGGAAAATTATTTCGGGGGCAGAAACATCGAATTTAAAAGGCTCCGGGTGCGCGCACGTGACCAGTCAGACAGTGTCAGAGTTAACGTTATTCCCGCGGAAAACGCATGGCTGTTGTTCCTGCTTGCCCCAGCTGTTCGTATGTTTTTCATCGGCGGCGATGCGTCGTCCTTTATGCTGCGCACAGCAACAATCCCCTCCCCTTTGCCCCGATAGGTTCGCCGCGTCGCGTTGCTTAAGACCAAAGTCACGTGCCGGCGATACAGACATGTGTGTTTACGGTATACCTGTGGAACAAACCCGAAACTGATGATCGACGGCGAGTGGACCCCACGTTTCTCTATCCCCGGGATCTCTTAACTTCGTTCGCGAATATAGCGGTAAATAGAAAGGCTCGTTCGGGTCTACGGTTTTCTAATCGAGTCAGCCGAATCTAATTTACCGATGGTTTTTCGGACGCCGATGCTTGCCGATGGATATAAACGAGTTTACGGCCACGGAAAAGATAATGGACACGAAGACACCGCCCCGGGGAATACCAAGTCTCGCGAATGTTGCTCCGGTATTCTCCAGATGCTGCAAATATTCTACCGAAGTTCTGTCCGAAACAGCGGAAGTGTAGATCGTGTATAGATATTCTTCTTTCTTCTGTTATCGCCCAGACAGCAAATATTTCCTGCTGTAACTTGTTTATTGTTGACGATTTTTTAATGAAACTTTCGCCTGCACATGCGCGACGTTTTGCCGATTAAAACGATACCCAACACGATACCATTTGGATCGTTCTTGTTTGTTTAATCCAAGATATGGCGGAGCCTCTACTATCCGAACTGAGCAAATGTGGTCCAAATTGATCGTGCTTGGGCTCTTTTTAATCGGAAAAATGCAACGAATACACCAGCAAAGGGTTCATGAAAAATAATAATTGAAAATGAAAGAAGAAATTGTCATTGTACACTGAGAAAGAAAGTAGTTACTTCAATAACACGCGTGTTATTGTAATTTTTTACTTCGATGAATATCAATGTATTCTTTTCAATAGTATGAAATTTAGAAGCAAATCGTGATGTATTTGAATTGTCTATCATGAAATGATTGAAAATAGTATTTGATTCAATACCGTATATTATTATTCGTAATATTTCTTTTTTTCCTTCAATCAGATATATTGTTAAAAAATTTTGAAAAATGTATTCATTTATACTGGAATTGGTTTGAGGCCATATCTTTTTTTTTTAAACATTGATGGTCAAGCTATTGGCTTATATGATTGGCGGAAGTGAGTTTTGCTATTGAAATTCAATAGTATTAAATATTAAAATAAGTTCATATGATATTGGCACTATTCAATAGTACATCTTATTGAATCAACACATATTTTTTTTGTTTCGACAGGATTTTTTTCTCAGTGTATTAATATAGTTATGTTGGTATTCTCCTGCTGAGATTTCACGCGCTAACCATCCTCGTCTTTCTGTTTCAGGTAAGCCGCAGTGCGAGACACAATTCAATGCTAATTCCGTAAGTACATGATCCGATACTCATCGCCAACAAACAGTATAATGCTCGCGATGTGTTTTACAAGCGTGGCGGAGTCATCGTCGAGCGTGTTCAACTTCCTCTCGCGATTAAATAAAATTGACGCTCCCGTCCGCAAGAAGCTGTTTCACCTTCTTTTTTTTTTTTTGTTTTTCGACGAAGTGAATCGACGCGCTGTGGAATAAGTTTCACCACCACCCCACCCCACGACTCCACCTTCCCCCGCTCGATGAAACCTTTTGTCTCAAAGAAAACCCGGAGGCTGGGCATCGATCCCTAGTAACAGGACGAAGAGGCATGTAGCAAATTGTAGTAGAAACTACTAAAAAACTTTTCCAATTAAGGAAAAAATCGGAGCCTTTGAGGAGTTAGCTAACTTAAACTATGCGTTGCACCTTTGATTCGGCGAATACCGATTTACATACCTTCGTTCCACGGGCAAATAATTCCTCCATGTCCTCGGTCCAATTGTCATTTAAATAATATTTTTACGAGATTGAACAATTCTTCTTTACATAAGAATCAAAGTTCACTTCGAGTTTAAATGTTTCAACATTTTCCCAATTTTCCTGTTACACGGGCTTGTCTCCAGATTTGTAAAATTGATTAGTAGAAACCCAGCTTCGAATAACGAGTTAGGCACTTCGGACCGAAAAATAACATGTCTCGACAGCGCCGGGGTTCCATCACGTGTTCCGAAAGGAGATATACTCGTATAGCGAGTAGAATGTCGTTAACCAGACCGGGACGGATGTCTTCATGCAAACAATAATTTCATCCGAAATCACATTACGCGTACTGTGTATTATGTCAAAAGTTTCGGGAGTTTTCGTCACGCGGCCCCCGGAAAGTTGCTCTCCTCTTCGCCCGCTCGACTGAGATATTCATCCCCAACGTAACAAAGTTTCAAAGATAGTGAACGACCCGTGGTGGCTGCACCGCGGAACACATCCGCGGGATCGATTTTAAATTACATTCATTACTGGGCTCTCCCCGGCCGCCTCGTTGTTCCATCCTGGCATAGCGGAGGAATAAACCGATGACTACTCGATTATACAGTAGAAGAAGCGAAGTCGGGTTCGCTTTCGCAAAAGTTCGCCGAATGTTGTTGCTCGGAGAGGGAAGTTCGCAGATGATGATGGACGTAAATTAATCTCCTGTATACCTTCCCCGACTTATTGCACGGTCGATAGTTGCGTATCGAAAACACTCCTCGATACACTCCGAACTTTCGATATAGAAATTATCTGCAAATAGCTGGCTGTACAAATTACCTGCGATCGAAAATTACACGATCTAAGAAATGTGACGAACCCGACGGTTTTTCTTAGCTCGCTGTTCTCTAAAACAACCTCCAAGAAAAACCCTCCAGTTCGTCCTATTTCTTAGATCGTGCAGTTCTATTATTCGCGTAATTTTTCTTCGTCAGAGGTTGCATAACAATTCGAACAAATCGTAAATTAATCTCCTGTATACCTTCCCCGACTTATTGCACGGTCGATAGTTGCGTATCGAAACACTCTTCGATACACTCCGAACTTTCGATATAGAAATTATCTGCAAATAGCTGGCTGTACAAATTACTTGCGATCGAAAATTACACGATCTAAGAAATGGGACGAACCCGACGGTTTTTCTTAGCTCGCTGTTCTCTAAAACAACCTCCAAGAAAAACCCTCCAGTTCGTCCTATTTCTTAGATCGTGCAGTTCTATTATTCGCGTAATTTTTCTTCGTCAGAGGTTGCATAACAATTCGAACAAATCGTAAATTAATCTCGTGTAAACCGTCCCTGACTTATTGCACGGTCGATAGTTGCGTATCGAAAACACTCTTCGATACACTCCGAACTTTCGATATAGAAATTATCTACAAATAGCTGGCTGTACAAATTACCTGCGATCGAAAATTACACGATCTAAGAAATGGGACGAACCCGACGGTTTTTCTTAGCTCGCTGTTGTCTAAAACAACCTCCAAGAAAAACCCTCCAGTTCGTCCTATTTCTTAGATCGTGCAGTTCTATTATTCGCGTAATTTTTCTTCGTCAGCGGTTGCATAAAAATTCGAACAAATCCGAAAAGTTTACACGTGGTAACGCGTAATCGCGACAAGCTTTGTCCCGGGCAGATTGCGCAAAGAATTCATTAGCGAGTGTTGCGTTCAATGAAAGAGGAATGTGTACTCTGAAAGCTTTACTTTTAATCGTATCCCAGGCATCAAAGACTCCGAAGGATGTTGTTAAAAGCTTCGACGTTCCGGCTTTAGATATTTAATGAAAATAAGCTATGGTCCCGGCGCGATTTCATAACAGAAGTAATTAATTGCTGCTTCGGTTCGAAGATTAAGAAGTTCAACGGTAAATATGTAGCCGGATAGAGAGGTAATACTGTAGCTCCTCGTAAATTTAATTCATTCATTGTTGCACGGCTAAAGGGGGCCAATTACAGTGCTTCAATTGCTTCTGTAATAAATTTACAGCATATTCATATTCTAATTATTGTGTTTTATTTGTTGTTTAATTATTGACTGATATGATGGGGATAATATGGGATTTCTATCGGCGCCGACTGAATGGGGGTAGCGAACGAGGCTACAGACGATCAATGGTGTCTTCGGTAATCAAGTTTCTCGAGGCCACCCTGTAGAACCGTAGCGCGACCAGGCGTTTTCCCTCATTGAAAGTTTATCTCGGAGTGGCGGTCTAACAGGCGAAAGGCAGATTGCGAATTACTAGGCCCCGAACTAAATGAATCCACTGAATTGTATTTCAATCTTCGCTGGTGGCTGTCCGGCTAATTGCATTTCTTCGAGACGATCGCTTCTTAATTCGTCCCTCACCGCGAACACGTTGAACAAGAATGACTTTGGCCGGAATTAGTCGTTTCAATAAGTGAGTCAAGTTAAAGTTTAAAACAGAGATTTCAAGATTGCCAATATTTTCTTTACTTACAATATTTATACGGACACCCTATATATATTTTTGGATATTCTCCTAGATCGTAAAAAGACGAATCCAACGAGTACCATGACCATACCATTACGATCATTTAATCTCGAGATATTCGTGTCTGAAGGGACAAACCTAATCCACAGCTTCTATATCAGATACGAATAACTAGGGATTGAACGATCATAATGGTATGCTCATGGTACTCGTTGGATTCGTTTTTTCACGCTCTACAACGATATCGGAGAAAAAATATCAAATTTCATTTTAAAAAATTTCGATTGTGTGCAGATGGATAGGTGTTAAACAGAGATTTCAAGATTGTCAATATCTGTTTATGCGGACACCCTATATATATTTTTGGATATTCTCCTAGATCATAAAAAGACGAATCCAACGAGTACCATGACCGTACCATTACGATCATTTAATCTCGAGATATTCGAGTCTGAAGGGACAAACCTAATCCAAAGCTTATACTTCAGATGCGAATAACTAGAGATTGAACGATCGTAATGGGACGGTCATGGTACTCGTTCGATTCGTTTTTTCACGCTCTACAACGATCTCGGAGAATAAAATATGAAATTTCATTTTAAAAAATTTCGATTGTGTGCAGATGGATAGTTGTTACAATGTAGAATGTGATCGGTCTTGCTCGCGTGTCTCAAAGGTTCTCTCCAGTCGGAAACGCGCGCGTGACACGGCAGCAATGCATTCTTTTCCTGCGTCAACGAACGGCTCGCTCTCAGTAGTCATTGTTCATTGTTCGACGATGTACGCGCGCGTTGCGATAATCTACGCAACTTCCCTTTCAACTGTTTTTACCTTGTCGACACGGCTCCTACCGTTTCAGGCGCCGAAAGGTGTTCGGAGCTCGATGGTCGGTAATGATTACACTATTTCGAAAATATTGTATCTTATCCCGTCTTTAATCTAGCCCATGGCCCACTTCGCATCGTAAAAGTGTTGCTCGTTTTCTCCGCGGTACCTTTTCCCGCAGAATCGATGTAAAAAATGTATCGATAGCTCGGAACGAGTTGTTCACGTTTCCCTCGACGCCGCTCGAGTGTCGTAAGTGGAGGAGAAACGGATTTCCGTGGGCAGCCGGGAAAGTAAGTGTTTTCCGATGCAAATATCCGATACGTTCGACGGAAACCAGCCTGCTCAAGGCCACCGGCGAAACCGTCGAGTCAAGGTTACGCGATCATAAGTCCACAGATCGATGGACGGAGACCAACAAGGATTTCCAGCTGTCGAAAGTGGACTTTCGACTTCATTTTACGAGTCTCGTTTCCGAATGAAATATCTATCTTCCGGCCATTCCGGGACTTTAGAGGCTCGAAAGAAGCCTGAAGCGACCAAAAAGGCGTCGGACAAGCATCCGTTTTGTTGGAAACCACACTACAAAACTACCACATTACGTAGAAGAACATCACTTGAAACCATGTTCCAAATTTCGTGGTTCTCCGGAAGACTCTTCAGCAGCGATTCGGATAGCAGAGGCTCCACTAAATCGTGGATTAAACGGGTAAACGGAATGCGAATCGTATCGTGCTTGGACTCGTTTTAATCGGCAGCGTATCGCGCATGTGCTGGTAGATGTTTCATCAGAAAATCATTAACAATACCGGAGGTTTGTTGCAAAATTAGCCTTGCCTCTGTGGAACGTCGATGTTTTATGGAAATAGCGACGGTGAAGGGCAAAGCCTGTTGTCTCGGGATCAACAGTGGACGGCTCCGAGGTAATCTGCCCGAGTAGATGATAGAAGCGCAACCTTCCGAGTTTCTGGGTCTCACCTACTCGCCACGGATGAACGGATTTCCACGCGTCGTCGTTCGAATTCCAACGTTCATTCAGCGCAGACGGTGAAAGGCAAAATGCGCCCTGTGACGTAGGTTTCCGCGCGTACACGCCGGCATGCGAATAAAATTAATCTAATCTGATCACTCGGAGTAATTGCTCGGTCGAGATCGATTTAAAAAGACTCCGACAAACAACAAATCGGCTGGATACTTCTCGAGATCGCATCCTAGACTTTTAATAACATTTTAACGCGCGGACAACATCTGGATAAATAATTTCGATGCTTATGGCTAAAATCCTCGTGTCAACAAATGAAAACGGAATGTTCAGAGATCCATTCGCGAACGGTCGGGAAATGCGACGGAAAAATGGCGAAACGATTTTCACATAATAATCGTTGCAGCGGATGCAAACATTCCCCGATTAAACTTTGTATAATTTCGACGCATTAAATTTATAATTTTACTTTGAAACGGCGTATATCGGGCGGGAGGGGAGCCGTTACAGTTGGTTAATTAATACGTTTGCTTCTGACCGCACCGGATCGTATTATTCTCGCAAAAATAAATTATTAACGCGCAACATATTGCCGAGCATAATGCATTCATACTCAAAGAAGAGTAAAACGACTCCAGTGGAACGTGCGCATATCGCCTGTATAATTATTAGAACGGAGATGAAAACGGCGGGACGAGAGCTGTTAGGGGAACAGTGTCGACGATGGACACGTACGACCGTCATTTTGTCTGTCTACAAATTCTAATTGCTTAAATCGTTGTGAAATAAATTCGTTCGGTTTTGTAACTGTATCTTTATGAAACTTCCATCAATATATCCGCGACGTCCTTACGGTTAAAACGAGTCCAAACACGATACCATTCTGATCGCATTTAAGCGTGTAATCCACGATTTTGTAGAACCTCGCTTATGCGAACCGCTAAGAGGGGTCTCGCTGCAGTGTTCTTAATTGAGCAAATCTGGAGCGAATCACATCGTGTTTGGGCTCGTTTTAATCAGAGAAACGTCAGGAATATGGCACTGGAACTTTTACAACAAAGTAATCTAACAACAAAGAGATATCTCAACTTGTTAACGATCGATCACGGCTTCCCCTTTAAAATAAACAATCCTTCGTTTCAGCGACACTGTCGAACGAATAAAAAAGGGAGACACGTGGAAGCGTACAAAAAAAAATGACACATGCGGAAAAAGGATGCAACGGCGGCGGGAAGGGGGGGAGGGGCTCTGTAGGATGCACAAGTTGCGCGGTGCATCCCACCGGTGTCCGTTCGCACGATGTGTACAAGTGTACCGACCGGATCGGTGCATTCACGCGGCGCGTAGGAGTCGCGGATTATGCACCTATGCATTATTGTCACCGTTGGTTTGCCCGCGCGACGTCGAAATGGAATTTATCGTGGCAGGCTTCGAACGACGACGAGTCACGCGTCGCTCCCGCGAGCAGATTTATTTGCCCGGGACTGGACACCGCCAGGTAACGTCCAAAATAAATTCCGCAATATAAAAATAAATCGACGCTGCATACTCGAGAGCCAGCCCGCGGTCCATTCCTGTTTAATTCTGATCCGCGAACTGTCGCGCCCCCCGGCTGGACTCGAAACCATAGCCGGCCGTTCATCTTAAGCAAATTTGTCGCGAGAATCAGCCCAGATTCCCCAGGAGCCACGTCCATCCATACGACGGTCACAAACTTGCACTTTAAGCTGCTCAACAACTGAATGTTTATTTTCTATTTTTAACTATTTGTTCATGAAACATACACTAATATGTCCGTGACGTTCTTCTGGTTAAAACGAGCCCAAGCATGATACCATTCGGTTCGTGTATGACTGCGTAATCCACGGAATGGTGGAGCCTCGATTATGCGAACTGGTATGCGCTGGAACTGTTGCGGTCCGAATTGTGTCGTGTTTGGGCTCGTTTTAAACAGAAAAACGTCGGGAATCTTTTTCAATGGATCATCCTGCGTGATCCATCTTCCTGAAGTCTAACCAAGGGACAATTGATTTGGGGAAGAGATTTCGAATCAGGAGGGAACGACTGGCGATATCGAGAGAGCCAACGGAGCAGGATCTCCAGTCCGTTCGTTTTTCGGTTTTAGTTATTGTTTTCGGACGATGCTATCTTTTTGCGGCGCGTGTCGTCGAAACGAACGGAAAAACCACATCGAAGGAAGTAGGGGTAGGGACGTTCCGTAGGAAACAGTGGCCACGAATGTTTCCGTCGCTAACGACGAAACAAAAGCAACCGATCGGGGTTGTTTCTTTCGTGCGAAATACCGGGGGCGGAACACGGTGGTTTGGCAAATATATATTGTATTTTCGTGATGTGCGCGAGCCGCCACGCCGAGCGTCGACTTCGTCCGAGAGAGAAATCGACGGGTTTAATCTTTTTACGGGGAGAGCCCCGGCCTTTGTACGTTATCGAACGATGACCACGGAACAGAAAATCTGACAGACCGGAAACGGGCTCGCCCCGCGACTCGTGTTTCTCTCTGTGTGTTTTGATCACTATAGCTCCACTATCCAGAGCCAACGTTCGCCAAGGACGTGAGAGAATCTAGGAAATTCCGCCGTGCTGATATCATACACGGAGATTTATTAATAGCGGTTCTCGTATCGGTATCGAGCGATCGCGAATCGCAACTGTTACACGTGAACGCGCCGAACACGTGCGCGTACCGTTACTGAGCCCTGCATATCATCTCGTTGTGAAATTTCTGCTAAACAAGCTACAATGTTCCTTCTTTCAGCAATATTTCTTTGTTGTTAGATTATTTTGTTGGGGAAGTTCTACTGGCACGTTCGCGACGTTTGTCTGATTAAAACGAGCCCAAACACGGTGTCATTCGCTCCAGATTTGCTCATTTAAAAGCACTATAGCGACGCCGCTCTTAGCGGTTCGCATAAGCGAGGTTCTACAAAAACGTGGATTACACGCTTAAATCCGATCCAAATGGTATCGTGTTTGGGCTCGTTTGAATCGGAGAAACGTCGCGGATATACTAGTATATGTTTCATAAATAAATAATTGAAAATATAAATGTTTTGCCAACAAATGAAACACAAGCGATTGTGCTTGGATATTTGACTGGAGAATCGTTTTCAATTGCTGCCTTCGTATCGGAATTGGAATATTTGTTGAGGAAATTTTGATTCGGCAAAATCTCTATTCGATCTTCATAGTAACACCGGATATCGAGTTGCGGACAGTTACTGAATCATCCTGTATCACTTATCGTCGGCGAGCATTCGATAAGGGGTATTATCAGCACGCTACACGCCGAGCACGATTCCATCGATTTCCTCAAACCGGCGCGATAACAACCAACAGCAACAATTAGGACAACGTTAATGTTATTCCTGCCATTCGGGTCTAATGGTCTGCTGATAATTAGGTTATGCAGATATTACGAAATTTTGGGTCGCTCGGAATCGACAAAAGCGCATGTTGCAAACGGAGAATTCTTACTTTTATAAATTATATTGCAAGTATTACCAGCTACGAAGTTGTACAGGAATTCGGAGATAACATCGATCACCTATTATTGTTCGATGCGTACGATAAATGTTGAAACAAGTGCTGGTCAATCGTGGACACCTTTTAAAACGGGCGAAACGGAAATGCGGACAACCATTAGCTCGGCAACGTTAATTATTCATGGAGACGCGAAATCCATATAAATACGGTGTACTCTCCCCTCTCTAGTTTTTGTTTAAATAAAACGTTTCGATTTGTTTGTTAAAAGGAGATCAATAGAAAAACTAATCCTTTGCGCCGGATAAAAGTTTTGAATGGATGTCCCGCGCAGTTGACGCAGCTGACGGATGAAAACAAAATGGCATCCGAGCAAGCTCTCTAGAGAAACTTTCGACCATTCCAGATACGTATAAAATGCGTTAATACCCGCGAACAATCGAACGTGGTATTTATGCATTTGTAACAATGATCTATTTACCGCGATTCAAACAGAAAATGTTTATTTTGCGCAATGATTCGTCGATTCAAATCCGGAAGAATGACGTTAACGTGCCTCGGCTGCCATTTCTTTCTCACCGACCGATTAATTGTAACATTCCTTCGACACTTCAAAAGTATAGCAGTGTGCGTGCGTGTGTTATTTTTTCGCCATTCGCGACTGATCCCACGAATCGGAATCGATCGTTTATAGAAGCGTTTAAAGACACCGACGACGTGAGCGGTCGCGCAGCTCGTGTAACGATTTCTTCATTAAATTTAATGATGTCGCAGAATCGAGACACTCGCGCGCAGTTAGCGTGCGGCTAATAATTTTACGCGGCAGCGGCTAAATCGTGCTCGTTCCATACGCCTCGTTACGGGTTATACGTGTAAACGTCGTTCACCGTACGCCAGAGAATTCGAGGTATAATTAGAATCTACATGCGGCCGTGTAAAAGGTGTGCAAAACGCGCGGATATGTAACGCTGGAAGACAAGTCTTTTTGCTAATGACGTCGCCAGGAAATTCTATTAAACACCGCGTTAAATGCCGTTCATACGGCTTATCCTGCGTTCCTTTCGCATTGTTACACTTCTCTACATCAATTTTCACAGTGGAAAGTCCCGAACATCTTTTACGAAAATAAATCTGACACGGATTTGACGATTGGACCTTCTTCTTTACTACGAGATCTTCAAAATTGATCTACGATATTCTTCGGCCGAGTTATCGATCTTTGAACGAAGGGCATGCGGAGTACTACGAGCGGCGTGTCAGTTAGGTCCACTAGTTCGGCTAGTTCCTCGTTTTTCCGTCGTAGAACAGTGAAAACATTTTTTACCTTAATGAATCCACCAGGGATTTGAAGAATGAAGCTTCCTCTTTAAAACGAGACCTTGAAAATTAGTGTACGATTTTTTTTCACTGTTTTATGAGGGAAAAACGAGGACCTAGCCGAACTAGTGGACCTAACTGATACGCCGCTCGTAGTACTCCGCATGCCTTTCGTTCAAAGATCGATAACTCGGCCGAAAAAAATCGTAGATGAATTTTCAAGATCTCGCTTTAAAGAGAAAGGTTCATTCTTCAAATCCTTGGTAAATTCGTTTCCGGAGAAAATTTTTTAATGTTTTCACAGAGGTTTGAATTAACAGTATTTTTGAGGAAAAATAGGTCTTAGTTTTTCGTGTGCTACATCTGGTAAAAATATTGCAGGAATATGAACAATGGCGTGGGGGAAAGTAGAATGTTCAGGCTTAAAAATGAGTCCAGGTTCATTGCTGTGCCATTATTTTTAACAAAATGGTCGCAGTTCGAATATCAAGATTTCACTAGGTTGGATCGGGTGGTAGATAGTTGTCCGTATACCCTTCGTTCAAAGATCGACAACTCGGCCGAAAAAAATCGTAGATCAATTGTCAAGGTCTCCTTGGAAAGAGGAAAGTTCGATCTTCAATTCCCTGGTGGATTTATTCGCGAGAAAAATTTTCCAAAAAAGTTATGCAGAAATTCGTTGCTCGAGCACTTCCTGAATGTGTTACGTGTCTGAAGACATTGTTTAGGGACTGTCGACACGTTCTTTGAATTGTTCCGAACAGAGGAATGGTAGATGCGGACAGGAGCAGGCAGTCTAAGTTGGTCATAAGTAGGGTGCTCGAGGGAAAATAACGGCATGGAAATCACGAGGAGCAAGTTACCGGGCATAAAACGGTCCGAGGAAAGCAAACGGCCGGATACTACTAAGTATTTATCTTCGGAACGGTGCCGCATTCGAAATGCAAATTGGACAACCGTTGGTTGAGTGACGGCTCTCTGCGAAAGTGGCGCGTCTTAGGCTTTATCGAGTTTTCAGAGTCACGCGTTGGAAGCTGGAGAACAAACGGGATATTTTCTAACCCTCCCATTGTGCCCCTACTGTGTCTACCTTCTGCTGGCTGCTGCTTGGTCTGGGTTCGTGTCGATCGACGATTCGAAAGGCGTTCCACTTCGAGCCATTTGCTTGGTCTAGATCGAGAAATAATTTTCATTCAAGGATCGCTCTCGCAGCCTCGCTCTCTTTACGCCGGACGACCGGTTGAACCTCCGCAAACCATCCGCGCCTCGTACCTTATCGCTCTTTTATCTGAAGAATATTTATCGTCTCAATATGTATTTACCCCCAGGGACGATGCTCGGTCCGATTAAGATCCACAGGATCGTGGAACAATTATTCCTCATGGTGGAAAACCAAGACCAAGTGAAAAATCCTGAATCGAAAATTATTTACTACTTGTATCTTATGCTTTCCGATTTTCTGAAAAATCGAGTTTGCGACCAAGAATTCTGAAATAATTCACTGTCGTGTGTGCTACCAGGTAGAACGTTCATGAATTTTTTTTGAATTTTCTGTTGAGCAGAACGGGAGAAATACAGCAAATTTCATGAAGACAATTGGGCAGGACTTCTAAAGAAAACTAAATTTTATGCCTCGGGATTTTCTAAAAAATCTAGTTTGCGACCAAAAATTCTGAAATAATTCACTGTCGTGTGTGTGAACAGGTAGAACGTTCATGAATTTTTTTGGAATTTTCTGTTGAGCAGAAGGGGAGAAATACAGCATAATTCATTGAGACAATTGGACACGGCTCCCGAAGAAAACTCAATTTTAAGCTTCGGGATTTTCTGAAAAGTCGAGTTTGCGATCGAAAATTCTGAAATAATTCGCTGCCGTGTGTGCTATTAGTAGACTCCGGATGTTTGTGCAAAATAAAAAGTTTGTGCATCAATTGCAAGACGCAGGAACTATAATAACTTTAGTGTGGTGAAAATAATGTATTAACAGACTTGAAGTCGTTCAATATTTTCACTGTTTTAAATTGCAGTTGCTCATTTTTATTATAAACGCATAAAATCCGGAGTCTAGCTATTAGATAGAATGTTGATGAATTTTTTCGGTAATTTTCTGTTGAGGAGAAAACGGATCATTTTATTCTGATTTCAAAGGCGATCGGCGTGTTATCTTCGGCTCCAGGGTGTAAGCGATACGGTTTATTATAATTATTATCAGCCGCCCAAATGACAGAACACGTCACGGCCGCTGCCTCATTAATTCCGGCGGTGTAAACGTGCCGGGCCGCTTCATCGTGGAAACGCGTGTGTCGCTCGCTTTGTGAAACGCGCCGCTGTTATTACGAGTCCATTCGCTCCGCGTCTAGTGAATAGCGATGAGACCCCCAGTCGATTGCTTGATGGGAATATGATCACGTAACCGAATGTTTTTCGATGACTTCGGATTACGTGAGCCTTTGTGGACAGAACGCGTGTGCGCACGGACGACGATTTTCTCTATCCTGGCTCTCGGATTTTTTTTTATCGCGTACGCGAAAAATTCAACACGTTCGCATCGCGTTCGCCGCGCGCAAAATCCTGCAACTTGACTAATCGATGAGAATATAAAAATTGTTGCGCAAAGTATTGCTAAAAAGTGGCACATTAACACTAAATCTACCGAGACTTAAAAGTAACTGGTACGGGGTGTATAAAAAGTAATGGTCATCCGTCCTAGCTCTTTACTTTACCGGACTCAAATTTGTGCCTTTCTTCATAAATTATGATGTACTTGGTGTGTAATCCAGTAGATTTGCACTCGGGGCGGCTGCAGAACGAAGTTTCGATCCTGTAGGATCAATGGTTCAGGAGTTACGCTTGTTTAAAGTTGTGCATTTTTCAGTGTTTTTGACAAGTAAGGGCGCCGCCATATTGGTTTGTAGTGTCGCGCACCGCTTACAGAGCAGAGTCGCCAGGTGGTAGATGGTTGGTGATTAGGTCCGGGCGGTGGCAAGGTAAGCGGCTCGCGGTCGTCACTACAAACCAATATGATGACGCCCTTACCTGTCAAAAACACTGCAGATTGCTCAACTTTAAGCAAGCACAACTCCTGGACCATTGATCCTACAGGATCGAAACTTCGATCTGCAGTCACAAATTTTGAGGCCACCCGACTGTACGTGTAACTCCACACAATTGAATTTTGCAAATACTTTAACAGCTTATATCTCAATAACTATTTGTTTGCGACATGTGGCTCCTTTCAAACTTTTTCTTTTCTGGATGGGTGGAAAGTGTTGATGTAAAAAACAACAATTTTGCGGCAAGTTTCTCTTACAAATGTCCACCGATCCAGAGGTGACCATTACTTTTTGTACGCACTGTACATGTTCCCTTATAAAAATGACAAGATTTATTTCATGTAGCTCTACTATAGATATTTATACAATCAATTCTTACAAAATCATTTTCATTATTTCAATCATTGTAGAACAATAAATATGAAACCGGTCATTCTGACCGGTGTTGGTAGTTTCAGCGTTAACGGTTTAATTGAAGGTTAACGGAAAAACACAAACTGTAGTTACAGAATATCGGGTGGAAAGTGGTCGGGGATAATTGAATGAGTCATTGACAGGACCAAAAATGATAGCGTATTACGGAGAATATTTAATTGGCACGGTATAAATAGCCACGAGGATATTTATTTAGATCGTTATCGTTATCGATATGGCTTTATTCAGTGCGAACGTTCGGTATAATCAGTGGATCTCGGACGGAAGTGTTTTTCGCGTATCCGATAGCATCCATCATCATTATGCGGAACATCTATGACTCGACGAATCTCTTCGCCGTGATTAATTGACAGAGCGTTGTTTACAAAACATTACGCCGAAAAGTCGCCACCGAAATATTCTGCTCTGTAATACTTGCCAAAATTGTACTTGAACGCGTTCGATTCCTGACGTCATTCCAAGTCACTTTTCCCTTTGCGAAAATCTTCTGCGAGACTTGGTTACCGAGTTATTAACAAAAGAATACGGACCAACCAGAACGAGACTGGGCGTGGCTATCGGCCCGGGGCGGAGTCTGTTCGTAATTAATGCTCTTTTGTCAATAACTCGGTAAGCAAGCCCCGCAGGAGATTTTCGCAAAGGAAAAAGTTTCTTCAATCGACCTAAGGCGTTATCCTTTTCAAGCACAACATTTTTGGGACAGCCTGTAGATTGAGACCGAGAAATTCGCGATTAGAAACGCACGGATTAACAGATTCGACGCGCTTTCGTTTATTAACGGCGCTGATTGAATGTTCTTCTAGCCTGCCCGATCTTATTATCTCGGGAACTGTGATACTACTTTCACGTTATTACACTTTCGATCGTTTCTGCCAATTGTGGTCCACTTGCTCACGAGCCACGCCTAATTAACCACGATGCAGCACGTCTACTAAAATTCTTTTAGAAGTCGAGAAAATCGGTAAAACCGAAGGAGAAGAAGATACAAAACTGGGATCTCGATCGATCTCGCTAATTAAATCACGCCAGCCACCTCGGGGACAAGAGGGGTCTGGTGATGAAGATGGAGAGAGAGAGCGAGAGAGAGAGAGAGAGAGAGAGAGATGAAGGTGATGATGAAGACGGTAAACCACGGTATCGATCCCGATCTCGCGAGACCTTGTTCGACGCGACCGAACTCCTGGCTCTGGAGGATGAACTTAATTTTCGTGTGGCTCCAGCAGGCGAGGTCTTCCGGCAGCGACTTCCACTCGTTCCGCCTCCTTCGGGGCCTCCCTTTGACTGTTTACGCAGTATAATTAACGCTGTGCACTGCGAAGACGTTAAAGTGGATTCTCTGCGGCTGATTTAACAGAGTAAACAAGATTGCACCACACCGGGCTCCTGCTCCTGACTCCCCCCCTCCCTCTCGCCCTTCTCTCTTTCTCTCTATGTGAAAAACGTTCCGGGTGGACGAGGACGTGTACCATCGCGACGGTGATAAGTATCGAGCCCCTCTGTTCTTACCCTACCGACGTTACGGTTGTTCAGGGTGGAACTGTCTCTTGCCCCTTGCCACGAGAATTTGTATATTTATTTCATCATTTATTTATTCGTTGCATTTTCTATTGGGTGGGGACAAGATTTTGTGATCTGACAATGTTCATTCTTGATGGAGAGCAATTATTGGATAGCTATGACGTGGTTTTTGTGGTTGTTGAGGGTGGAACTGTTTCTTGCCCCTTCCCTTGCCACGAGAATTTGTATATTTATTTCATCATTTATTTACTCCTTGCATTTTCTATTGGGTGGGGACAGGATTTTGTGTCTGAGAATGTTCATTCTTGATGGAGAGCAATTATTGGATTAGCTATGACATGGTTTTTATGGTTGTTGAGGGTGGAACAGTTTCCTGCCCCTTCCCTTTCCACGAGAATTCATTTGTATATTTGTTTCATCATTTATTTATTCGTTGCATTTTCTATTGAGTGGGAACAAGATTTTGTGGTCTGAGAATGTTCATTCTTGATGGAGAGCACTTATTGGATAGCTATGACGTAGTTGTTATGGTTGGTCAGGGTGGAACTGTTCCTCGCCCCTCCCTTTGCCACCAAAATTTATTTATGTTGTTACTTGTACAATGTCACGTGACTAATAACTTTTCCCCTAATCTGGCGACTTTCCTATTGGGTTTCCGTCGGTTCTAGAAAATTTTCTGCCCTCTATCACAAGGATTTTAATTATTTTCATAATTTATAAATAGACGCTATTACTTATTAGTCTGATGCCATTCATCTATTGCGTTTCCACTGGTCCTAGAAAACTTTCTGGCCCTCTGTCACAAGAATTTTTATCATTCTCATCATTTATAGACGGACGAAATGAATCTGACGACACTGTGCTCGTTTCCCTAGCTTTATAGAAATGAACTAGTATTTAGCAACGATTTACGATTACTGAAGAGCATTTTTATTTTGCATAAAATTCCGCAGTCTAGTTACAAAGAGGACTGTATACGAGTACGGAAATAATTGATTTCGCGTGGTTAACGGTAACACGATCGTAATAATTGTTATCGCGGAATTAATTGAGGTCTCTCTCGCGAGCCTCCGTGCGCCGAGGGGTTCGGCATACACAGAGAAAGTACGGTATTAGGTGTCCATATTAGGTCCTGGCAGGCTCTGCTCGTGCGAATTTGTTATATATCGTCCGTTCGGAAAATAGGTCTACGTACTCTTGAGCGAGCGCGAGCGCGCAACGAGGAAAAGGTAATCAGAATGCCGGGCCCCGAGAGACAATGGCTTGCATCACTAATATTTCGCGGTACTTTCCTTTCTCGAAGCGCAACTCCGGGACGCGCAATTGCCGTCCACTCAGTCGACGAAGAGAACACTTCTTATCGTCGCGTGCACGCGTTTTCTACCTCGTTGATCGCGTAACGATATTTAATCGTGTTCGTCACGCTTCAGCTTCGGGCATCAATAAATAATAAGAATCCCAACTGTTTGAATTTTACACGTCTTTATCATAAAATCAGTGGAAGATTAACAGCACTCTTCCTGACAGAGAAATTTCTGTGATACCATCATTGACCCCCTTTTTCGCAATTTCTTTTCCACATGTGAACTGTCCATTAATAATGTAATAGGTTCATATGAAAATCGCCTTGCTCCAGTTGTTCGACGAAATTTCTCTCCTTCACATGATAGATTTCAACAGTTCTCTCGAACCTTTCAGGAAAACACAGTATCGTGAGTCACCGTCATAGTGACACCATAATCACTGATTGACAGATTGCGACATTCGCGCACTGACATGGTAATACATACGTCACTGTTCATAATTCAATATCACTGTTGACAATTCTGGGATAACAATTTTTAGGACACAGATTTCCAATTCCTGGGAGCACCCTTTCTGAAAATTGGCTCTTTCCCATTCTGGAAAATAGCCTAACTTATGGGCAGAAAAATCCACACTATCGGATCGGATGATCAGCATCTCAAATAAACTCACCAGCGATCGAGAAAAACGCAATGCAGACGAACAAGTAGGGAGAATCAAGGCACCTCATGGTCCTCTCCTGATCCTGATCCTTCGGCCCTTCCTGGAGGAACTAGCTGACGTCGTCGGTGGCTATAGATGCGTTCCAGAATCCTGAAGATCGAGCCACATCCTCGTAACGTTCCAGTCGACGATATCGTTAGGATACAGAGAGCGTAATGAACATGCAACACGGTAACACAGTAACTGCGGCGATGGTAACCGGTCCTCGAGACGTGAAAGACTGAGGAAAGGCGCGTTTGTTCGGTCGTTGGTCCGATGTCAAGCATAGGCTTCCACCTCTGTTCATTTGCTCCCTGCCATTCCCGATCTTTGCCGTTCCCTTCACGGAATCACTGTGTATTTCCCTTCACGGGGAATCCTCTCTCCGATGGAAAGCCGCTTGTCGATCGACCTTCATGGTGGCCACGAAGACGCTTCAACGATGGAGGACGTCCACTCCAGTCTCATATCAACATCATCAACGTGTTAGGTCGAACCAAATCAACATCATCATTGTTTTAGAGCCAACAAAATCAACAGCATCATTATTTTAGGTCCAACCATATCAGCATCATAATTGTTTTAGGGCCAACAAAATCAACAGCATCAATGTGTTAGGTCCAACGAAATCAACATCGTCATTGAGTTAGGTCCAACCACATCAACATCGTCATTATGTTAGGTCCATCCCAATCAACATCAAAATTGTTTTAGGGTGAACAAAATCAACAGCATCATTATTTTAGATCCAACCATATCAGAATCATCATCGTTTTAGGGCCAACGAAATCAACAGTATTAATGTGTTAGATCGAACCAAATCAAAATCGTAATTGAGTTAGATCCAATCAAATCAACATCGTCATTGTGTAAGGTCCAACCAAATCAATATCCTCATTGTGTTAGGTCCAACCAAGTTAACATCATCATTATATTAGATCATCATCATCGTTTTAAGGCCAACGAAATCAACAACATTAATGTGTTAGGTCCAACCAAATCAAAAATCGTAATTGAGTTAGATCCAACCAAATCAACATCGTCATTATGTTAGGTCCATCCTAATCAACAGCATCAATGTGTTAGGTCGAACCAAATCAAAATCGTCATCGAGTTAGATCCAACCAAATCAACATCGTCATTATGTTAGGTCCAACCACATCAACATCGTCATTATGTTAGGTCCATCCTAATCAACAGCATCAATGTGTTAGGTCGAACCAAATCAAAATCGTCATCGAGTTAGATCCAACAAAATCAACATCGTCGTTATCTTAGGTCCAACCAAATCAACATCGTCATTATGTTAGGTCCATCCTAATCAACAGCATCAATGTGTTAGGTCGAACCAAATCAAAGTCGTCATCGAGTTAGATCCAACCAAATCAACATCGTCATTATGTTAGATCCATCCTAATCAACAGCATCACTGTGTTAGGTCGAACCAAATCAAAATCGTCATCGAGTTAGATGCAACCAAATCAACATCGTCATTATGCTAGGCCCAACCAAATCAAGATCGTCATTATGTTAGGTCCATCCTAATCAACAGCATCAATGTGTTAGGTCCAACCAAATCAAAATCGTCATCGAGTTAGATGCAACCAAATCAACATCGTCATTATGTTAGGTCCAACCAAATCAAGATCGTCATTATGTTAGGTCCATCCTAATCAACAGCATCAATGTGTTAGGTCGAACCAAATCAAAATCGTTTATTGAGTTAGATCCAACCAAATCACCATCGTCATTGTGCTAGGCCCAACCAAATCAACACTGTCATTGAGTTAGGGCCAACCAAATCAACATCGTCATTATGTTAGGTCCATCCCAATCAACATCAAAATTGTTTTAGGGTGAACAAAATCAACAGCATCATTATTTTAGATCTAACCATATCAACATGATGATTGTTTCAGGGCCAACAAAATCATCAGCATCATTGTGTTAGGTCCAACCAAATGAACATCATCATTATCTGGGTTCATTCGTGTTCCGCATTTGTTAATGAACAACTAGCTTTGTTTATTGAGATTAAACGACAGATCCTGGGGTTCCAGGTTTTTCATATTATCTGATACGTTAACAAATTCCATCTGACTAGCAAACATCTCCGATACGTCGGTACACCGGAATTCGGTGACCCCATCGATTTAACAAGACCATGGTCATCGGACCATGAGCGAGCCAAAGAATTCAATAAAATGTCATACTCGAGGAGTCCGTCCCTCTGGTATCAGAGGAGATCCGATACGCAATTCGAATATTCTTGCAATTTAAATAAAACCCACAAGAAGATCGCGCTGCACGAATACATCCCCATTAATCCGATGAAATTTTTCGGTAAAATATCTTTTTCCGTTACGTTTCAGAAACTGAAGTCAGCCATGACACCGACCACCGTGCAAAACGGCAACAAAATTGAAACAACGATCACGCAGCATTTCGCGTATCTGCATGGCGTTCTACAGAATATGGAAAGAAAAATCATTGATTCGTTGAATGATCAACGGGACTCGTGGAATGACAATATCGACGAGATTTCGACGCAGCTGAAAGAACATGAAGAGCGTCTGCAAACTGCATTTATTGTAAGCACATAATTTATCCTGGTCTACTTGAATCTCACCGCGAGGAATTTTTAAACAGTATTCTGTATTATATTTAAATACATTTTAAGCGAGCTCGATCAAGAAATAAAATTGTTCTTCGTCAAACGATGGAATACGAACAAAATTATTGTATATACAGTCAAACTCCTGTTTTTGTTGCGGTATATAGGTACTGCAGAAAAAAATATTCACGAACTTCATAAATAGCTTCTTCTCCAAAAAAGAAAGAAAACTGTTTCGATAATATCTCGTTAACTATTAGGTTCAGGACATATGAAGGTCAACATTTTTATACTCAGAATTTGATACTCTAACGATCTATGGTACGAAAAATAGGACATTCCATTTAAAAAAATCAAGGTGACCTTCAAATGTCCTCCACCACTCCACCCAGAAGAGAACAATCAATACTACGTAATGTAGCCCGTCATACCAAACAACTTTTGCAGGAACACTTTTTTAATAACGACAACGTCTTCCGAGATACATACTGCTGATCTGATCTGATATTCATATATAATTTTGTATTATTATGAAATTAATATATGAAAATTTATATATCTAATATTATTTGAGGGATTAGTATATCGCATAAAAACAAATCGCACTAAAAAAAGACCGCACAAAAACAGGTTTGACCGGTTTGACAGGTTTAATTAGCTCTTCAATCTGAATTGTTCGGGAAATAATTTGATCATTTTTCCGTGACGATTTTTACACGTAAAAATGGCTCGAAAGTGGAACCGAAAATGACCGAGGAGTAATTCGAGGGAAATTAGGTGACACCAGCAATTTCGTACGTGTCATAAAACGTTGAAAATTTAAAATCTTCCCCCGGCAAGCTACAGTCCGGTGTCCATGACAAGGGAGGTTGCACATTTTCATAATGAAATTATTATGAACAGGCAACAGTCATTGAAATGAGCTGACGCGACACGAGGAAAGTCTTCCCTTGACGGCTAATTTTAATACAGTTTTCGTGCCTCGATTTTCAAAGGTTTCAATTAAAACGCGCGTATCACGATGTCGCCCATCAAATTGCATTTTCGTCTACGGCAAAGAGAAAATTCACCTGACATTAAATATAAAAAGATGTATTGTTGCAATCATTTCAAAACGAAACCGGAGGACATCAAAATACGGTAAACTGTACAACGATTGGCACCTTATTATCCTATAGTGATTGGCCCGTTCCATGTACAATGATTGGCAGTGCCAATAACTGATAAGAAATAGGAGAAAGGCACTAATTTTGAGTCCGGTAAAGTATAGTTTACCCCCAGGAATTCTTAATATTTACCTTTTAATCAACAGTGCCAATAACTACTGCAGTGCCAGCAATATAGTACAGTTGTTATGGCATGCATGGAAAATTCCATGTAAAATACCGTTGGTCCTCGGGACACTTCTACAAGGGACTCGAGGAGGCCAGCGCTTTCTTATTTTTTATGAGGGTCCGAGGCTCAAATTGCTCACCCTTGGACCATCGGCTTCGGGACCATCATTAAGCACAACTCCTTAAGGCTGTTCTGGAGGTACCATAGGAGATAAAAGTACAAGAAATTCGAAATCCATCAATACATGGCAATGAAAGCCATTCATCAGTATATTTTGCATTAAACTTTTGCGAATACTTTACCCTCCGTAGCTATATTCAGTGGTCTACACTTGTCGCGTTTCCATGCTAGTGAGAGACAACACGATAAACTTGACGTTTTGTAACAGTTTATAATTTTTTTGCTCTGCAACTGTTTCGTGGATCCTAATAAATTTTTAACATAATTAATTACATAATTTTTACTACATATAAAAAAAACTGGAGTTTCTAGTTGCGGTTTTTCAAGGTTTAGATAGGACTTGAAGTGGAATTTTATGAATTCTCCATAAGAAGACGTGTTAGAATGTGTAAACTTTATGTTGCTATAATTCTTAAACGGTGCAGTGAATCGAACCCAAACTTTGGTAATTGCATTAATTTAGTAAGAATTATATCTTGTCAAATTTTCAAAAATTTTGTTGCGTTTTTATATACCTCCAGAACATCCTTAAGAGTTTCGGGCAAATAACTCTGTCTGCCGAGTCCTTGGAAAATACGTTTTTCAAGGAAGCATTGTTCCCGAAGTCGATGGTCGTCGTCCGCGTGAGACAAGGGGTCATGAATTAAACGCACGTGTTGGCCACTTGGGCCTTTCGTTTGTCACGCGACTCTGGGTCCGTTGCTAGTACCGTCTTTGTTTGTACATTTGCTTTCCGCGATTGGCTTGAGGTGGCGATGTCCTCCCCCGCCGATAGGGATGTATAGGAATGGCTCCTTCCTCGGGTCAGTCAACGAATGGGATGTTCTTTCCCCCCAAAAATGTACCATTTTCCCCACTCTTCAATCTCACCACCGAGGTGAGGAACGAGCTGACCCAGGGCAGAGTTGGGCAACGCTAGTCACAATTATGATTATTGACTAATAACTTCATAAGCTCTACAAAAGTGACTAATAATTAATGACTAAGTAAATACTTGAGCGTGACTATGAGTAATGACTACATAAGTATTTGCGCGTAATGACTAATGAATAATGACTAAATTTTTATTAAGGATGAATATTGACTACTGACTATAATGGCATAACTAATGACTAAATACGCAATCAGAATTTCACCATGACTAATGACTAAAAACGGTTATAAGTTAAAACGAGACATAATAATAACAAAAAAATAGCCTATTAGTTTATAAACATATAAAATACAGATTATGACACGTTCGGTCACTGCTAATTCCGATATAGGTTAAGTATACATATCAAGGTATGTTAATCGCACAATAGTGACTGACGACTAAAGATCGATGACTGATCATTTAAACTAACTAATGATTAATCATAACTAAAAAGCAATAACTAACGATTACTTAGAGTTGTGACTAACTAGTGCCATGTAGTTATGACTAACTAATCAAAAAGTTTTAACTGACTATTTTAAGTTTCGATTAACAATCAATCAGACTGTTAGTCATTTTTAAATATTAGTTGATTTTTGTCCAACTCTGACCCAGGGACAGCTGTCAGATACAATTTCTCTCTAAAGTTATACAGTTTTACGCAAAGGTTACCTTCCACGGTTTTTCGCGCATGCGCGTCGAAAAACAGTAACGTAGCTATGATGCTGCCAATGCGATGATGTAGCAGAGCCCTGAGGCAGCTACAGTCAGCGGCGATAATAAGTGGACACGCTTAAAAATCGCATAACTTTTTAGAAATTGGTCCAAAGGACTTGAATTTTTTAAAGATGTTACACCGCCTAGTTCGCTAGAGAATAAGTAAACTAAAATTTATTACGATTGCAATTGCTAGGAATTATACAAAATTTTTAAATATGATGTTTTGCCAACTTTTTTATCTGGGCCTATGTATATACGGATATATATACGAATACACTTGTCATTCATTCGTTTTTCATAATCAGTTCACATCAACTTCTTAACATTCGGCATGGCGCTCAAGGTGCCACAACTTTCTCGCGAAGCGTACTTTACTGAGGCTGAAAAACGCCGCGCATGCGCGAAAAAGCGTGGAATCTCGGCACAGTGGATAGAACTTCCAGTTCAAACGAGTGTAATGTATTGTAAATAAGGTAAATAAATCCAGAGGTTCGTTAAGGTAAAAATGGGTGTCGAGCTGTCGTTTCATTGAAATTTACAACGCAGAACCTCTCAAATATTAAGAGAAACTGCGAACATAACAACAGTTTACCCTATTAAAAAACGAGTGATCAGAGTTGGGCAAAATTTTTATTTGAATAAAATTTTTGCCCAACTCCGCGAGTGATAAAGATTGTTTATAATCGCTTGAACTACTTCGACAGGTAATCGGCTCGGTGGAAGACAATTTGGATAAAATCGACATCCAACGTGTGATAAAGAAGTTGAGGAAGGTTGTCGACATTCCGTGTCATCTTATAACAACCTCGGAACCATCGGAGGAAGCGATAAGGTATGGTGACAATCATTGATAAATGAAGGACACTGCATAGAAACACGATCTATTCAGAGCATCGAATATTATTCCTGCGAAACCACTGAAACAGAACGCTGTGCTCGGTGTTCGCGGTTTTAAAAAACAAAAGTGAGAGACAGAGTGGAAAAGGGAAACACATTTCGAAGCGGCTTTATAACGCAACCGTAGCGCATTTCACTTTAATTAATTACTCTTACACCCTTCTCTCTCTCTCTCTCTCTCTCTCTGTGTCTCTCTCTCTTCCCCATCTCTCGCTCATTCACTTTTCGTTTGGACATCTGTAAGCTGCTTACGGATATAAACGATGAGGATTTGTCTGACTCTGTACCATCGTCGGTGCCGAGGAAAATAAATTGTTCAATACGCGCCGGCAGATTTTGATTTATCAAAAGCTTTAGTTTCGACTCCGTTCCCCGCGAATTCACCGGAACCTTTCGAACGCCATTTCGACTTTTTCCCCAATCACTATAACGCCGAGACCGGCGGAACTTTTCAATACTCGAACCGATCAATGTTTTTTAATTGTATTATCGTAAAACTTGCCGATTCACCTTTCCGATGAATGGGAAACATTGTACGTCGATTTTATTCTACGTTACGTTTTTTTTCCAGAAGTTCGAAGCTGTAGTTTATCGAATAACGTGTGAATGAAATTTCAAATACCTTTCGGATGCATTGCACATTCTGATGGATCTGCGCTTCCATCTTGAGTTGCTTCTGAACAGAATTTCACTTACATGCAATCGGTGTCCGTTTAAATGGAATTTCCCGTCCATTTACGTTTCCAGTTTCACTTCCAAAATTCCACTTGCGATGCAGGAGTGTATTCCATTGTGGTTCCTGGCTGTTCCATTCGGAATTTTATCGTCCAAGCTGGAATTAAAAGGGATCACGGTGTATAGTTTACTCTTTATCGCGGTATCCTAAACTTTACAGGCCACTGTATTTACTTGAATTATTCGGGGACCCGTGGGCTCTTGAATTATTCAAACATTGTCTTTCCTCGAAAATTTCTGCGAACAGAGAAAATGGTATTTTTTGCATTTGTCTACGAAAATGTGTGTAACGAAAGTATACTTTCGTTAATTTGAATTTCGCTGCGCCTCTCATGCTCCGCGCGCCTTTTAATCAACCACCGCTAGATGGAATAAAACACAATGATTGGAAGAATTGAGTAAAGACACCGATACAGAGTAAGAGAGAGATAAAGATAGTCATTACGTAGTAGAGCAGACGTGCAAAGAATAAACATGTGAAATTTGAGAATAAGGAGATATTATAATAAAAGTGATTAAGATAAATAGAGATGAGATAATTGTAAACTGTAATTATCGTTTCTTTGTTTACATAGAAACATATTACCGTTGATATACGCACCTTTAAACCTAATAATATTGAGGGACTTGTATGTGTACACAAAAGTCTGGGAGAATGTTCGAAATCTTCGAAGTCTATCATACAAAAATACATAAATAATTTAAACGTGTTTTCATGAATTGGTCCGAGGCGTTGATGTTTAAAATTTCAACTTAAAAATTGGTTTTCAGGTTCGACGTGGATGAGAGTATCGTCGATATGATGCAGAAGCACTGTGCCGTACACATACCAGCGGTCTCGAGTTTCAGTTTGCAACGAACGGAATTGTTACCGGACGATTACGAAATGGAACCGATTATGGAGAACATCAGCATTCCAAGTAAAATGAATTTTCTTAGCGGCGATTAGAAACTCGGTCGAAATATTCGAAATTACCGAAAGCCGGTCAATTATGCAAACACGTAACATTAATTTTTCTATTCGCAGGAGGCAAGGACAAATGGTCCACAGGAACGTCTGTTGTGTCACTGCCTTCACGAAAGAACGACAATGACCAACCCTGTACGTAACTACTAATTTAGTAATGCGCTAGGAGTCTCGATCAATTATTAATTATTAGATTGTGGATCTTTATGCAATTATGTCCGCAGGAAATGTTCAAAAAATTTTGGAATAGAAAACTCGACTGAATTCACTACGATTTTCATTTATTTCATTTTTTAGAAAATAATTCCAAGATATATTATAATAGAATAGAATATAATAGAAAATATAGAATTTCTATAGAACAGAAAAATTGGAAATTCCATAAACATATCCGCAGTCTATTAATCACATTCCCTAGATTTGTATGAACACATAATTTGTTTCGTCAGTAAAATGTTCAATTTATCGCCATTACCATAGAAAGGTATTCAGCTGTCTCTAGCTGTATTAATTTAAAAGAAATGCTGATGGCAGTAACGACAGGCATCCAGCAAATACAGTATTAACAATAACTATAATACGAGGGAAAGATATATGTTTAATACATTTTTCCACGACGGAGTTTTAACAAAATTCTGAAAATAGGATAGCGGCGCCATCCGTCGCCAATGCTTAGAAGCTGAGCACAATGATAGGTTATCAGCGACATAGGCAAATGGACACACTTGGACGCGGAGATAACGTGGAACTAACAGTGATCTGAAATACCAACATCGCTAGAAGTTCCGCCACCGACGAGATACTCGTCAAGTAGAAGAAGAATGATATAGTGTAGAATGCTCACATTACCCATACTGTAATTGCCTTATAATACTGTCACCGACGAGATACTATCTCGTCTCTTTACCTAAATAGAACCAGACGATATATGACATTGTTCACGCCCGGGGGGGGGGGGGAACCAGTTTGAATGATACATATGTTTTGATCTGAGGAAGGTAAAATTGCAAAATGTTGTGAAAGACAATAGGTATAGGAATAGAATTTATTGAAAAATCAACATATTTATTAAATGTGCAGCTATTAGCTCGATATTATCCTTTATTCATAAGACACTAGAAGGTTTTACAAATAAAGGATAACACCGATTCCCAGGTCTCACCACGAGGAGGTTGCTGCACAAGAGACCCGAAAGGAAGTCAGAACGAATGCAATATTCCTTCTGGCTCCCTTTCTTACAACGACGAAATTATACTAAACTACGCATGTATGTCGAGTAATTATCGCGGAGCAAAAGGTGAGAATAGGAGAAGAAGTCTCCGATCCACGGGGGATCAAAGGCGAATCAGGCAGAAGGCTCTGATTCTTTCAAAGTGAGAAACAAGAGCGGACCAGAGCAGAAGGCTCTGGTTCGAAGGTGACGCGGCGCGTACAATGCTTGCAGCCCAGCTCCGACCAGAGCCGATACCCGATGTGTCCTCACCAAGAGAAATGGACAGTGAGAAGTGTTCGAACGATATCCCATTTCTCTACCAACTACCTGTCACCAGGCAACGCAATGCGTTGAGGTGACTCGGGTAGGATGACGAATAGAGAGGACACTGTAGCATGGCTACACGAGTGAACAGGTCTCAATGAACCATCCCTCTCAATGTATCGACGCCGAATACCGGCTCCAACCGGTCTGGTACAAACAAGCAAGCCTTCTGCTGTGTCGGAATCAACGAAACGAGTGAAGTGAAGTTACGGCAATAATTACTCGACATATTTACAACGATGGTATAGAATCTTAATATGTAGATTAAATATATATAACTAACTTAAAAATACACAGTGGTCTTCTTCCTCTTCGTTGGTGTGTCCTCTTCATTCGGCGTGTCGTCTTCGTTAGCAGCCGGCTGTTGTAATCTAGCTGAAACAGACTAATCGTATTTAGAAACAATGCAGTTGAATACAGAATTAAATCACGTACACGAGTTCGAATGTAACCAGCTCACGAGAGCAAATATAAACCCGCACGTAAGCGCAAACCTAACCACGCACATGAGTGCGAATATAACTTGTTCACAAGAGCAATTATAATTTATAATCCTGTAGAGGAGTGCGAATACAACCAGGTCACAAGACCAATCATAATCCTGCACATGAGTGCGAATACAACCAGAAACCAGCTCACGAGAGCAAATATAACCACGCACGTAAGCGCAAACCTAACCATGCACATGAGTGCGAATACAACCAGAGAACCAGAGAACCAGCTCATGAGAGCAATTGCAACCCCGCACAGAAGTGCGAATACAACCAGTAAAAGAGCTCGTGAAAATAACTATAACCCCGCACAAGAGTGCGAAAACAACCAGCGATGCAGCTCACAAGAGCAATTATAACCCCGCACACGAGTGGGACGCCCAAGATATAAATTTGATGAAGAATAAAATTGATAAATTTGAAGAAGACTCAATATACCGAAAGTCTCGATGAAAGTTTCAAAATTAGTATAAAAGACAAATTCGTTGATATTGGGTCAAGGGTAAACAAAGGAAGCTTTGAAAAATATTAGTAATAAAACTTGCCGTTGTTCCTTGAATGAACAGTTGAAGGTAGGCCAGGATAACTGGAAATGACCCCTTGTCCACCTGCGGTCCACCTCTGGTCCACCACTGGTAAGTTCCTGGTCCTTCTGGTCCTCCTGCTCCTGGTCCCGCAGCCCGTCCGCTCCCGCCGCTCCCCCCGGCCCGACTGATTGACTGACGGTGAGCTCTCGCCGAGCCGCCGGGCTCGAGCGGCGCCCCCCACTCCGCCGAATATCGATCGATGTCGATCGCCGTGACAATTATTGAAAAATTTATTATTTCCAGCTGGTTAATGTTTATAACAATTCTATTTTACAACGATGTCCACAAGCAATCCCTTGGCTATCTGACCACCTAATTTTTTAGTCAAAGTGGCTAATAGTTTTCGTGACACGGAATAACTTTTAAACCATAACATTCGCACGCATTAATTTATTCAATACAATTCACTGATAAATTTATTATTTCTGGCTGTTTAATGTTTATAACAATTCTATTTTACAACGATGTCCACAAGCAATCCCTTGGCTATCTGACCACCTAATTTTTTAGTCAAAGTGGCTAATAGTTTTCGT